>CM035843.1:230130476-230520476 GCA_020510985.1 Pholidichthys leucotaenia | reverse complement strand
CAAACAAAAAAACATTAATATCATTGATAAGAACCCAAAACATTGATAAGAACTAAAACATACAATAATACATTTTTATAACTCCATCCATATAAACAATTTTTCACATCAAACCACTGACTCTTATTTGTCCAACTGTCAACATCACACACTCTAACATCTTTACATCACAGTACATTATGGACACAGGTTTGTTTAGAGATTAAATGTTTTTTCACCAAGCGTGAAAATGTGTGATAGTCTGTTACTGCAAGTAACTCCGTTGGTAACATGTTCCACTGTCGCATAGCCACACATGAAAATGTTGAATTTGCTAATGTTGTCTTGTGCTTAGGAATCCTGCACTCGCCGCGTGCTGTTGATCGAGTTGTCCGAGATGTATTTACAGAACTTAATGAAACAAACCTTTTTAAGGGAGGAGCAGCAGAGTTATGGATTACCTTAAACAAAAGACACACATTTGTATACATAAGTAGATTTTCAAAGCTCAACAGGTTATATTTGGACAGGATTGGGCAGTGATGGAACATTCGTCTTTTCTTGTCATGAATCTTGATAGAATACTTGTATAATGATTCCAGAGGTCTCAGGGCAGATTTACACGCCTGTGACCAACTTGTCATACAGTAAAGAAAATGTGGAATTATCATAGCATTTAGATACATACTTGATGCTTCAGTAGACAGTGAATTTCTGATATGTTTGAAATTAGCACAATTAAATTTGACCGTGTTTGTCATCTTTTTAATGTGTTTTTTAAAGCTTAAATCTGAGTCAAGTGCAACACCTAAATATTTAAATTCAGTCACATTCTTAATTTTTTGTCCTTCTATCAAGATATGATAAGATAAGATAAGATAAGATAAGCCTTTATTAGTCCCACAACGGGGAAATTCCAGGATTGCAACAGCACAGGGATAGCAACACTCAGAGCAACAATATGACAAGAATTCTTGGATTTGTAGCGATTTGTAAAAAACATTGACACAGTTGTATCGACGTTTAAGGTTAAACAAGAATTTCTCAACCAATGTGAGACTTTCTCCATTTCCTGTGTTAATTTTTCAGTCACCTCTTCAGTCGTTTTACCATGAGTATATACCAGTGTCGTCAGCATACATAATTATATTTGCATTACACACAGATGGGAGATCATTAATATATAATGTAAACAGCAAAGGCCCTAAAATAGAGCCCTGCGGTACACCCATACTGTATGCTTTTAAAGGAGATGTAACCATCCATCCATCCATCCATCTTCTACCGCTTTTCCGGAGGTCCGGGTCGCAGAGGCAGCAGTTCAAACAGAGAAGCCCAGACTTCCCTCTCCCCAGCCACCTGCTCCAGCTCTTCAGAGGGGATACCAAGGCGTTCCCAGACCAGCTGAGAGACATAGTCTCTCCACCGAGTCCTGGGTCTGCCCCGGGGTCTCCTCCCAGTGGGACGTGCCTGAAACACCTCAAGTGGGAGGCGTCCAGGAGGCATCCTAATCAGATGCCCATACCACCTCAACTGACTCCTTTCAATGTGGAGGAGCAGCGGTTCTACTCTGAGCCTCTCCCGGATGACTGAGCTCCTCACCCTATCTCTGAGGGTGAGTCCAGCAATCCTACGGAGAAAGCTCATTTCAGCCGCTTGTATCCGCGATCTCGTTCTTTCGGTCATTGCCCAAAGCTCGTGGCCATAGGTGAGAGTAGGAACGTAAGATTGACTGGTAAATCGACAGCTTTGCCTTAGAACTAAGCTCCCTCTTCACCACAACAGACCAGTACAACGTCCGCAGGACCATGGACTCGGACTTGGAGGTGCTGATTCTCATCCCAGCCGCTTCACACTCAGCGGCGAACCATCCCAGCAAGAGCTGTAGGTCATTGCTGGATGAAGCCAACAGGACAACATCATCTGCAAACAACAGAGATGAGATCCTGTGGTCACCAAGCATGACACCCTCCATTCCCTGGCTGCGCCTAGAAATCCTGTCCATAAAAATTATGAACAGGATCGGTGACAAAGGGCAGCCCTGGCGGAGTCCAACTCTCACTGGGAATGACTCCGACCGAGTGTTGGCAATACGAACCAAACTCTCACAATGGTCGTACAGAGACCGAATAGCTCGTAACAACAAGCCCGATACCCCATACTCCCGAAGCACCCCCCACAAAAATCCACGAGGGACGCGGTCAAATGCCTTCTCCAAGTCCACAAAACACATGTAAACTAGTTGGGCAAACTCCCACGAACCCTCAAGAATTCTCGAGAGGGTAAAGAGCTGGTCCGATATGCCACGGCCAGGACGAAAACCACATTGCTCCTCCTGAATCCGAGGTTCGACCAACGGCCGGACTCTCCTCTCCAGTACCTTGGCATAGACCTTCCCAGGGAGGCTGAGGAGTGTGATCCCTGTAAAGTTGGAGCACACCCTCCGGTCCCCTTTTTTGAAGAGAGGAACCACCACCCCGGTTTGCCATGCCAAAGGCACTGCCCCCGACCTCCACGCAATGTTGCAGAGGCGTGTCAACCATGACAACCCAACAACATCCAGGGCCTTGAGGTACTCAGGGCGAATCTCGTCCACCCCCGGGGCCCGGCCACCAAGGAGATTTTTAACCACCTTGGCGACCTCAGTCCCTGTGATAGGCGAGTCATCCCCCTCGTCCCCAAGCCCTGCTTCCTCTGTGGAAGGCGTATCAGTGGGATTGAGGAGATCCTCGAAGTATTTCTTCCACCGCCCGACGATATCCCCAGTTGAAGTCAACAGTGTCCCATCGGCACCATACACAGTGTGGACGGGGAGCTGCTTTCCCCTCCTGAGCCGCCGAACAGTTTGCCAGAATCTCTTTGAAGCCGACCGAAAGTCTTGTTCCATGGCCTCACCGAACTCCTCCCATACCCACGTTTTTGCTTCAGCAACCACCCGAGCTGCACTCCGCTTGGCCTGCCGGTACACCTCAGCTGCTTCGGGAGTCCCACAAGCCAACCAAGCTTGATAGGACTCCTTCTTCAGCTTAATGGCCCCCCTCACCACTGGTGTCCACCACTTGGTTCGGGGGTTGCCACCACGAGATGCACCGACCACCTTGTGGCCGCAGCTCTGGGCTGCCGCTTCAACAACAGAGGTGGAGAACATGGCCCATTCAGACTCCATGTCTCCAGACTCCCTCGGAATGTGGTTGAAGTTCTTCCGGAGGTGGGAGTTGAAGACCTCCCGGACAGGGGCCTCAGCCAGACGCTCCCAGCACACCCTCACTATACGTTTGGGTCTACCAGGTCTGAATGGCTTCCTCCCCTGCCATCGGATCCAACTCACCACCAGGTGGTGATCAGTTGACAGCTCTGCACCTCTCTTTACTCCGGTGTCCAAGACATACGGTCGCAGGTCTGATGATACGATAACAAAATCGATCATCGACCTGCGACCTAGGGTGTCCTGGTGCCAGGTGCACATATGGACACCCTTATGCTTGAACATGGTGTTCGTTATGGACAGACTGTGGTTAGCACAGAAGTCCAATAACTGAACACCACTCGGGTTCAGATCAGGCAGGCCGTTCCTCCCAATCACCCCCCTCCAGGTTTCACTGTCGTTGCCCACGTGCGCATTGAAGTCCCCCAGTAGGACAATGGAGTCTCCAGGAGGAGTACCCTCCAGCACCCCAGTCACAGACTCCAAAAAGGGTGGGTACTCTGAAACATCATTTGGTGCATAGGCACAAATGATGGTCAGGACCCGTTTCCCAACCCGAAGGCGCAGGGAAGCAACCCTTTCGTCCACCGGAGAAAACTCCAATATAGAGGCAGCAAGGTGGGGCGATACAAGAATACCCACCCCTGCTCGTCGCCTCTCACCCGGGGCAACTCCAGAAAAGGCCAAGCTCCAGCCCCTCTCCAGGAGACTGGTTCCGGAACCGGAGCTGTGTGTTGAGGTGAGGCCGACTATATCTAGCCGGTATCGATCAACCTCGTACACCAGCTCAGGCTCCTTCCCCACCAGAGAGGTGACATTCCACGTACCAAAAGCCAGTTTAGAAAGCTTGGGATCAGTCCGCCAAAGTCTCCGCCTTTGACCGCCACCTAATCCACATAGCACCGGACCCCCATGATCCCTCCTGCAGGTGGTGAACCCACTGGAGGGCGGACCCATGTAACTCCTTCGGGCTGAGCCCGGCCGGGTCCCATGGGTGGAAACCCGGCCACCAGACGCTAGCCTTCGAGCCCCTCCCCCAGGCCTGGCTCCAGGGTGGGGCCCCGGTAACCCCATACCGGGCGGGGTACACTGAATCCTTGATATACAATTTATCATGAGAGTCTGTTGGATCGTTCTTAGTCTGGCCCTTCACCCAGGACCAGTTTGTCTTGGGAGACCCTATCAGAGGCAAATTGCCCCCGGACAACATAGCTCCTGGGATCACTGGGGCACGCAAACCCCCCCACCACGATAAGGTGACGATCCATGAGGAGGGGAGATGTAACATTATTTACAATTACACACTGCTGTCTGTCACTGAGGTATGACCTTATCCAATTTTGTGTATTTTTATGAAGGGAGAATTGTGATAATTTGTTTAAAAGTAACTCATGGTTAACTGTATCAAAAGCCTTTCGCAAGTCAAGAAAAACAGCCCCCACTACCCCTCCCCCATCCAGGCTGGATTTGATGTTTTCTAATAGATAGCAGCATGCTGTTTCAGTGGAATATCCTTTCCTAAAACCAAACTGAAAGGGGTTAAGTGCTGCCATGGAGTCAAGGTGGTCCACCAGCTGTTGTGCTACAGCTTTCTCCAAGCCTTTGGAAATGGTTGGGAGTACACTGATGGGTCTGTAATTTGCAACCTGGAGTTTATCACCTGATTTGTACACTGGCCGTACAATGGCTGTTTTCAAAATTGTGGGAAAGGTACTCTTATTTATGGATTGATTTATAATTTTTGTTAATACTGGTGTTAAAATTTATTTGTGTTCTTTCAGAAAAGCTGTATCCATTCCAAATATGTCTTTAGCTTTACTATTGTTAAGATTGGATATGATTTTAGAGATATTCCCTTCATCTACATTACTCAATTTAAGAGAATGAGCATCACAGTGGAATTCATGAGTGCAGTTTGGCTTAGAAAAACTCTTTGCCAATTGTGACACAGAGTTTATAAAATAATCATTAAAATGTTTTGCCAGCTCAGTGTTGTTATTTTGGATAACAGAATTTATTTTTAGCTTTAAGTCATCACATCTTGGTTTTTCTTTTCCCAATAGTTTATCCATGCTTCTCCAAATACGTTTATTGTTGCCTTTTGCATCCTTTATTACATTGAGAAAAAAGTTAGCCTTTGCTTTTCGAAGTTGTATAGTGACTTTATTTCTCAAGCTTCTATAAGTGTAATGATCAGGGGTTAATTTTTTGAGGGCCATATCTTTTTGTTTCATGAGGCCCCAAAGAGAGGTTTTAAACCATGGCAGCCTCTTTTTATTGGACTTTCTTTGTTTCAGTTCTGTATATTTTGCAATAATATCTGTTATAGCTGTTGTAATATTTCTACATGACTGGTCACAGGTTTTATCATTTTGAAACTCTGTGTTTATTTTGCTTAAGTCATTCTCAAGGAAGATTTGATTTTTCTTTGGAATGTAAGAAATTTTAGATGATTTTTTAATTTGCTGTTGATCCCTATACCTTAGTTTGTTTAATTTTCTGGCTACTAAAGTAAGATTATGGTCTGACAAACCTGTTATCAAATTATATGTTTTGGTTACCCTATCCGGCTTATTACTAAAAATTAGGTCAATCAAAGTTTGTGAATTTTTAGTCAGTCTTGTAGGTTTATTTATTAATTGTGTCATTTGTGTAGAATTGGTAATATCTTTCAGCTTTTTCCTTTGTGCTTTATCAAGCCAGTTTATATTAAAATCACTCATTAGCAATATTTCCTTTCTTTCATATTTCTTTAAATTTCAGCCAAACCAGACTAAAAGTCATTAGTTGCATTTGGTGGGCGATACACAGCGAGTACAATGAATGACATTTGGGGAGATAGCCTTATTGTGACCCCGACACATTCCAGAGTTTGATCAGAGGTGTCTATCTGGTAACTGTCAATGCTGTCTTTAACGTAAATCAAAACCCCGCCCCCTTTTCCTTTCCCTCAGTCTCGTCTGTAAACATTGTATCCGGGGATTGTAAACACAGATAGAGGAGTCATGGTGTTCATCCAAGTTTCTGTGAGACACAGATAATCCAGATTTGAGTCCATGAGTACATGTTCCAGTTGTTCTGTTTTTGAAATAACGCTGCGTATGTTTAAATGTCCTCCAAATATTATTCAAATAATATTCAATTATTTATTTGGAATAATATTATTCCAAATAATATTCCTCCAAATATTATTGGCCTGGCTAGCTGTCTGTCATGTAGATGGAAGGGGACCTAAAGGTATTAGCCTATGAGCTCATAGGAGTACTAGGAAGCTTGCACTAAGCACAGTTTATATTGTTATTTTTTCAGATTTCAGTCACCTTAGACATCTCTGTTTCCACCTGGTTCACTAATCCACAGTCAATAACATATCTTGTGTCATTCTGGCTTACAGTATTTTGTAATATTTTTGCCATGATTCTGCTATCAACTGTTAGCACTAGCATGCTAGATGGATGGAGGCAGTCATTGCAACCCAATACCGCTCACCTCAGCAGGGAGGAGATGATGGACATGCCACCTGGTGTTAGCTTAATCCTGTTTGTTGATTGCTATTTTGTATAAATTCTATTCACCCCCACTGGAATCCTTGATCAGTTAACAACGCTTGACCATACTGTATATTCCATTCTTAGATGTTATTTTATATTAGTTGAAGTCTTAGTTGAAGTCTTGTTTTCTCAAACCGGGGATACTCTGGGGCAGGATAGCCATTCATTCACGTATGTTTCTTTGTTTATTGTGGTACAGGACCAGTCGTATCCCATCAACCCACAAACTGCACACCCCTGTCAACCAGTGACGCATTATTTCATTCTTTCAGTCAAAGGTTCACGGCTCAGGCCCAGGAATAATTCCCCACATGCACCATTACCCCCATATCTCCTGAACTGGCAGGGAGCGGTGAATACTGACTAATGTTACAATTTGCGGGGTTCTGTTAGGATTCTGTTATGTATGAAATTACCTCTTGAATGACGAGGCCAGGTGCACAATGGAACTTAGTTTTATGTGGGAACCAGACACAATACAGCCACCAGGCAGGGGCATCGGCAAAGAAGCAGGATGGAGATGTCCGCCTGGTATTTATGGGGCAGTGCGGTGGCGGAAGAGGAAGTGGCCGCCACTACACCGCACTTTACAAATAAAGGCATCATTTACGATACACCCCCCCCCCCCGTAGAAAAGTCTAAAAGTACACACACAATTAAGACCATCCCCAATTTAGGACCCAAATCATGCACTAATAAAATGAAAACTGAAATTACCACATGGCCTAACACATTCACACAACAAACTTCCCACCCCACACGACATGGTGGGTTATTCTTCCACATGTAATCCTCTAAAAAGTCAATTAAAACCAGAACATTGCCATGTTTCCTAAACTAAAAGCACAGAACTAATACTATATTAACATGCAGCAAGAATCTGTAAATGTTCCTAAATACAGCCATTATGCTTTTTTTTTAAACACATGCAAACACACGAACATCATAACATTGGAGCCTTTTTTTTTTTTTTACAAACCCACACTATTCAATTCAATTCAATTCAACTTTATTTATATAGTGCCAATTCACATTTACACTACTGTCCATTTGGCAGAAAGGGGTAGAACTAGCTTGCAGGGAGGCCCGGGCAGCCCCTCAGTGGACCCGTTCCTGGAAGCAGCATGCCTCCAGGATCGCAGCTGACCTCATAGACGAGAGCGCTTCTTCTCTCCGCCATCGACCACCTCTCTCGTCCGGACCCTCCATCTGAAGCCTCCTCCCGAGCATGCCTCAGCTCATTGGCATGTTTCCATGAGCCGTCCAACAGCTGGAAGTAGGCTGCACCCCACTTAGCCACAATGCGCAGCCACTCCTGGTGGAGTTTGCATTTGGCCCACATCCACCATGGGCATCTCTCCCCATGAACCCGGACTAAGTTCGTAACTCTCAGAGGAGCTCTGCTCAGCCTGCAGTGTTGCTGATCAGCACTCGGTCCCTCAGTGCCTGTCGGTCTGGCCCCGACTCTTTGTAAAGCTACTGTAGTGGTCGCCGTTGATCCAGATCCTTCAGCCCACTGTGACCGAGCTCCAGAGGAAACTGAGGCTCGCTTGTAGGCGTCACTCATCGACGCAGGTGCCTCGCCACCACGCTCGGTACCTTTTCCTACCATACCCCGAGCGCCGGCACTGAGACCCTCCTGTGTCAAACCTGAGCGAGGCTGGTCCTGCTTGACCGCCATGGTGCCCGATAAATCTTCTCCCTACACCGTGTTGTCCTCCACCACCAGAACCGGATGGTTCCGCTGGCCACAGCCAGTCCACTCTTCCCCAGCATCGCTTTGAACGGCGAGCCCCAGTCCATAAAACAGGTCACAGCCCATGATGTTGTCACCTAGGGCCATCACGTGGAACGTGCAGTAAGCCATCACTGCCGACTTGTACTGAGCCGTCAACTCCAGTGTTCCAACCGTGCACAGTCTGCCACCTCCATAACCATAAAGCGGCGCTGGGTTACCTCTTATTCTGTAGTAGGGGAAAAATTTCCTCACCGCGGCCCAATTCAATAACGATCCCTCTGCCCCTGTGTCAATCAGCAGTGGCACCTCCTCGGCATCCAGTGTCACCTCGCAGTACTTGAACCCATTGGTACTTGGGGACACCACATGGACAGTTGTCGAGGTGGGTGAAGTTGTTTTTCTCAGTGGGCTCTCCGGCTCGGACACACGACACACCCTGGCATAATGGTTCAAGCATCCACAAATGCCACAGTGCTTCCCTCTAGCCGGGAATTCCCTAGCCTTGTATTGGTGTTTGGTGGACCCACAGCCCATACACACGGGCTTTCTCGGGGCAGACCTCAGGTTGATAGCATTGGTTTCCGCATTGTCGTCAGCCATGCTATCCTTGCTGTCTGGGTCTGCTACTAACGCTGTGGCGGCAGGCCCCAGCTGCCATTGTGATTGGTGCCACTTTAGCGCCAAAGGTAGCTTGTCTGCTGTTTCCACCTGGAGTGCTAGCTCAACAGCCTTGGCTAACGCCAGGTCACTCAGCGCTGAAAGCAGCCTAGCTCACAAATCATTGCTGGTTGTGTGTTCCGCCAGCTGGTCACATACCATCCCCTCCTCCAATGGCCTGAAACAACACTCGCTACTCAGCTACCCTAGGTCGGCGACAAACTGGCAGACAGACTCACCCACTCACTGGTGTCATTGTCAGAACTGAATCCTCCGGACTTTGACGTTGTCCGGGGTGTGGAAATGGCATGCTAGCAACTCAACCACATACTCAAACAAGTCAGTAGCCCTGATTGCACACAAGATATGCTGGCCCTTGAACTCCAAATTATGCACCAGAAACACACGTGCCCTCCGTTTATCTAGCTCATCCAGGTTGAGCGCGATGATGTAGTTTTGAAAGACGGCAAACCATCTTGACCAAGGCACAGGTGGCTTACCCGGGAGCTCCAGGAAGGGCCAAAGTGGTGGAACACACGCCTCCATTTTTCATTCTCGTCACCAAAATGTTATGTATGAAATTACCTCTTGTCTCATTAGTGTGCAGTGTTTGTAGGAAACACACACCTGTTGGGAGACACTGAGTGCCATGGCAGGACTTCTGCCTGTCAGTCTGTGCCCGACCTGTCACAGCTGATGGTGCTTTGGCTGGAGTCCCTACACCCGGCTTCAGTCTCTCTACAGCGTCAGGTTTCACCCTCCCTATACTCATATCTGACACCGACAAAAAGGAGCAACTCTGCCCCCGGTTCGTCTCACCGATCCGGCATTGGCCCGGTAGATGACGGCTGAGCCTCCCGCACAGATTCTTAGAACCTTGTGAGTGGGGCTCAGCAGAGGAGCTAACTGAGGCCCCAGCTGGATAGGAGCCGGATCGGAGCTCAACTACAGCGGCGGTCGGTGGCAGAACTCAGCGGAGGAGCTAACTGAGGCCCCAGCAGGATCGGAGCTAAACTGCAGTGGCGGTAAGTGGCGGGGCTCTGCAGAAGAGCTAACTGAGGCCCTAGCTGGATAGGAGCTAGATCAGAGCTCAACTACAGCGATGGTGGGTGGCGGGGCTCGCCGGAAGAGCTAACCGAGGCCCCAGCTGGATTGGAGCTCAACTACAGTGGCAGTAGGTGGCTGAGCTCAGCGGAGGAGTGGAGGAGCTAACTGAGGCCCCAGCTGGATTGGAGCTCAACTACAGTGGTGGTAAGCGGCGGGGCTAGCAGCGGAGGGGCTAGCTGAGGCCCCAGCCAGATCTGAGGTCAGCTGGACCAGATACCGGCAACACCAGCAGAAATTATCCTGCTATCATCAGGTCAGTAAAAAATGCCACCAAAGAAAGAGGAAATGGAAGAGATTAAAAAATCTCTGAACTTCATGTCTGAAGAACTTACCAAAGTGGCCAATCAGCAGTCCAAATTATTAGGGCTAATGGAGGAAGGCCGAGCACTGAAATTAACAATTAAGGAGAGAGACAAAAAAATTGCAGACTTGGAGCAACGCATCGAGGATCTTGAACAATATATTCACATGGATGATTTAATCATTAGTGGACTAGACATTAAATATCAATCATATGCTCATGCTACAGCAGGAATGAGAGGTGAGGAGGCTCCCCCAAGTGAATCAGTCTCCTTGGAAAACCAGGTGCTTCAGTTTCTTGAAAGCAGAAACATAAAGGTTGATGTAAATGTGATTTCAGCCTGCCATACTCTACCCAGAAAGGATAATAAAACAAAGAAATCAATTATGATGTGCTTTGTGAACAGAAGAGTAAAAAATGGCATAATGAGGCAGGCCAGAAAGCTACAGGGAACAGAAGTTTCCCTAAATGAACATTTAACAAAGACTAATGCTGAAGTAGCATGGCAAGCACGGATGTTGAAAAGACAAAACAAGATACAGGCAACATGGACTAGAAACTGTAGTCTGGATTAAACTAAATGGAACACCTGAGGAAGCAAAGGCCATAATAATAAGAGATCTCACTGACTTAACTAAATATAGATGAACACTGATTAAGAAAATTAAGAGACTATGATAATCCATATCCACACAAATGGCAAGAACAGTCCTTTTGTGATATAACATGATAATGTATGTTAAAAACAAAAAACAAAACAAAACAAAAAAAACCTCATGACTGACTTTAAGTAGACATCAATCATCCCCAGTTGGAGGAAGTCATTTGACAGAGAGGAAATTCAGACTCTGAAAATATCTCATTATGCTGAACATAAACTACAAAAGATGGACAATGATATTGATCCTGACAACCACTTCTTCAATAATATTTATAATCACTGTGAATATTACACTGAAAAGCAATTCAAAAGTCAAGTGCAAGTAGATGATAAACTATCAATAATACACTTTAACAGCAGAAGTCTTAACAAAAGCTTTGCACAGATTCAGGACTATTTAAAATAGCTAGATACAAAATTTACAGCTACCACAGTCTCTGAAACTTGGATCAATGAAGAGCAGGCTCCTTTGATGGCAATAGAGGGATATCAGATGTTTCATATTAACAGATCTCAAAAAAAGTGTGGTGGTGTTGCACTGTATATTGATGAACTGGATAGGCGTAAACTTGTAAATGGAATGTCCTTTGCACTACCAGGGATTCTGGAATGTGTTACTGTTGAGATTGACCAAGATAAAACAAAAAATCTAATTATAAGTTGTATATATAGAATGCCGGGAACTTGTGTTGAGACATTCAGAGATAAGTTAGTGGAGCTGTACAATAATATAACTAATAAGAAAATGGTTGTAATCTGTGGAGATTTCAATATTGATTTACTAAATCGATTTCAACAAAATGTAATTACAGAGTTCATGAATTCTATGTACAGTATGAGTCTATATCCTACAATAACACATCCCAGTAGAATCACAGTCCACACTGCTACACTTATTGACAACCTGTTTGTTAATATTATTGATAAGAAAATAGAAAGTGGATTATTGATAAATGACATAAGTGACCATCTGCCAGTCTTTGCACTTATCCATGGCTACACAGGGGCCAATACAGAAAAAAACTTTAAAATCTTTCAAATACAAATCACAAAATGCAATCAGTTCTTTTAAAGAAGACTTGCTGAAGCAGGACTGGACAAAAGTCTATGTATCAGATGTAAATGAAGCCTGCGATACATTCATGAACATTGTAACCACTCTTTATGAAAAAAAAATGTCCATTAGTAAAGAAAAAGCTTAAACAGAAATTTGTCGACAAGCCATGGTTACCCAAAGGATTACAAAAAGCATGTTAAAAGGAAAAAAAATCACTATATAAAGCTTTTCTAAAGAAAAGGACAAAAGAAGCAGAGCAGCAGTATAAAACATACAAAAATAAGTTAATATATATAATGAGATGTAGTAAAAGAGACTATTATAGTAAAGAACTGGAGAAAAACAGAGCTAGCACTAAAAATACATGGACAATACTTAACAATATTCTTGGAAATAAAAACAGAAATACAAGCTACCCAACCAATCTTTCAAAAAAAAAAAAAAATGACTCAGAGTGTGAATGCAGTCTCACCTGCAGAAGAATTTAATAAATTTTTTGTTAACATTGGTCCTAATTTGGCATGAGAAATACCCATTACGGCACCTACATGTGATACAATAAGCAAAAACATTGCTATAAAAGACTCCATCTTCATAAAGAACACAGATGAGAGAGAGGTCATTGAAATCGTTAAATTGTTTAAAAGTAAAACGTCTACAGATTGTAATGGTATTGACATGCTTTTAGTCAAAACTATCATTGAATGCTTAGTGAAGCCACTGACGTATATCTGTAACCTGTCTCTCCAGACAGGTATATTTCCCAATGCAATGAAAATAGCCAAAGTAATTCCGATATACAAGACAGGGGACAGAGGGGAATTTTCAAACTATAAGCCTATTTCACTATTGCCGCAATTTTCTAAGATACTCGAAAAAAATATTCTGTGAGAGAACTGACAACTTCATCCATCCATCCATCCATCCATCCATCCATCTTCTTCCGCTTAATCCTTGTCGGGTCGCGGGGGGGGGGGGGGAGGAGCCTATCCCAGCATCTTTGGGTGAGAGGCAGGGTCCACCCTGGACAGATCGCCAGTCCATCGCAGGGCCAACACAGAGAGGCAGACAACCATTCACTCTCACAGTCATACCTAAGGACAATTTAGAATCCCCTGTTTGATGCCAATTAACCTAACCTGCATGTTGCTGGGATCGAACTCAGGATCCCCCGGCCAAGGGTGAGTTGCTGTGCTGCCGCAGTGCTAACCACTCTGCCACCGCGCCGCCCTGACAACTTCATAATGAAGAATAATTTATTGTGTGAGCAACAATATGGGTTCAGACACAAGAGGACAACTGCATTTGCTCTAATGGAATTTATAGAAAAAATATCAACTGCTGTAGAAAATAAAGAGTATTCAGTTGGGATATTCCTGGATCTTACAAAAGCATTTGATACAGTGGATCATAAATTATTGTTAAAGAAACTACAAAATTATGGTATTGGGGGTAGCACTGTCCTGGTTATGTAGTTACTTAAAGAACAGATATCAGTATGTATGTGTTGGTAGCAGTCACTGAAAGTTACAGTACTTGTGGAGTCCCACAGGGTTCAGTTTTTAGGCCATTGTTACTCAATATGTATATAAATGATATATGTAAAGTTTCGGAAAAAATGGATTTAATACTGTTTACAGATGACACTAATTTATTATGTAGTGGAAGCAATTTGAAACAACTTTTGGATACACTCGGAAAGGAATTAGGAAAGTTCAAACTGTGATTTGATTCAAACAAATTAAGGCTCAATTTAAGGAAGACAAAATTTGCAATTTTTAACAACCATCACAACAACTCAGTATCTAAACTCAGTGTAAATGGCGTAGAGATTGAAAGGGTATCCAAAATTAAATTTTTTTGGAGTAATATTAGTAGTGTGGAGCGTGTAAATGAAGAGGCAGATTTGTCTCAAACGATTTATTACACCCCCCTCATGGATCGTCACCTTATCGTGGTGGGGGGGTTTGCGTGCCCCAGTGATCCCAGGAGCTATGTTGTCCGGGGCAATTTGCCTCTGATAGGGTCTCCCAAGACAAACTGGTCCTGGGTGAAGGGCCAGACGAAGAACGATCCAACAGACTCTCATGATAAATTGTATATCAAGGATTCAGTGTACCCCGCCCGGTATGGGGTTACCGGGGCCCCACCCTGGAGCCAGGCCTGGGGGAGGGGCTCGAAGGCTAGCGTCTGGTGGCCGGGTTTCCACCCATGGGACCCGGCCGGGCTCAGCCCGAAGGAGTTACATGGGTCCGCCCTCCAGTAGGTTCACCACCTGCAGGAGGGATCATGGAAGTCCGGTGCTATGTGGATTAGGTGGCAGTCAAAGGCGGAGACCTTGGCGGACTGATCCCAAGCTTTCTAAACTGGCTTTTGGTACGTGGAATGTCACCTCTCTGGTGGGGAAGGAGCCTGAGCTGGTGTACGAGATTGAGCGATACCGGCTAGATATAGTCGGCCTCACCTCAACACACAGCTCCGGTTCCGGAACCAGTCTCCTGGAGAGGGGCTGGAGCTTGGCCTTTTCTGGAGTTGCCCCGGGCGAGAGGCGACGAGCAGGGGTAGGTATTCTTGTATCGCCCCACCTTGCTGCCTCTATATTGGAGTTTTCCCCGGTGGACGAAAGGGTTGCTTCCCTGCGCCTTCGGGTTGGGAAACGGGTCCTGACCATCATTTGTGCCTATGCACCAAATGATGTTTCAGAGTACCCACCCTTTTTGGAGTCTGTGACTGGGGTGCTGGAGGGTGCTCCTCCTGGAGACTCCATTGTCCTACTGGGGGACTTCAATGCGCACGTGGGCAACGACAGTGAAACCTGGAGGGGGGTGATTGGGAGGAACGGCCTGCCCGATCTGAACCCGAGTGGTGTTCAGTTATTGGACTTCTGTGCTAACCACAGTCTGTCTATAACGAACACCATGTTCAAGCATAAGGGTGTCCATATGTGCACCTGGCACCAGGACACCCTAGGCCGCAGGTCGATGATCGATTTTGTTATCGTATCATCAGACCTGCGACCGTATGTCTTGGACACCCGAGTAAAGAGAGGTGCAGAGCTGTCAACTGATCACCACCTGGTGGTGAGTTGGATCCGATGGCAGGGGAGGAAGCCATTCAGACCTGGTAGACCCAAACGTATAGTGAGGGTGTGCTGGGAGCGTCTGGCTGAGGCCCCTGTCCGGGAGGTCTTCAACTCCCACCTCCGGAAGAACTTCAACCACATTCCGAGGGAGTCTGGAGACATGGAGTCTGAATGGGCCATGTTCTCCACCTCTGTTGTTGAAGCGGCAGCCCAGAGCTGCGGCCGCAAGGTGGTCGGTGCATCTCGTGGTGGCAACCCCCGAACCAAGTGGTGGACACCAGTGGTGAGGGGGGCCATTAAGCTGAAGAAGGAGTCCTATCAAGCTTGGTTGGCTTGTGGGACTCCCGAAGCAGCTGAGGTGTACCGGCAGGCCAAGCGGAGTGCAGCTCGGGTGGTTGCTGAAGCAAAAACCCGGGTATGGGAGGAGTTCGGTGAGGCCATGGAACAAGACTTTCGGTCGGCTTCAAAGAGATTCTGGCAAACTGTTCGGCGGCTCAGGAGGGGAAAGCAGCTCCCCGTCCACACTGTGTATGGTGCGGATGGGACACTGTTGACTTCAACTGGGGATATCGTCGGGCGGTGGAAGGAATACTTCGAGGATCTCCTCAATCCCACTGATACGCCTTCCACAGAGGAAGCAGGGTTTGGGGACGAGGGGGATGACTCACCTATCACAGGGGCTGAGGTCGCCAAGGTGGTTAAAAATCTCCTTGGTGGCCGGGCCCCGGGGGTGGACGAGATTCGCCCCGAGTACCTCAAGGCCCTGGATGTTGTTGGGTTGTCATGGTTGACACGCCTCTGCAACATTGCGTGGAGGTCGGGGGCAGTGCCTTTGGCATGGCAAACCGGGGTGGTGGTTCCTCTCTTCAAAAAAGGGGACCGGAGGGTGTGCTCCAACTTTAGAGGGATCACACTCCTCAGCCTCCCTGGGAAGGTCTATGCCAAGGTACTGGAGAGGAGAGTCCGGCCGTTGGTCGAACCTCGGATTCAGGAGGAGCAATGTGGTTTTCGTCCTGGCCGTGGCATATCGGACCAGCTCTTTACCCTCTCGAGAATTCTTGAGGGTTCGTGGGAGTTTGCCCAACCAGTTTACATGTGTTTTGTGGACTTGGAGAAGGCATTTGACCGCGTCCCTCGTGGATTTTTGTGGGGGGTGCTTCGGGAGTATGGGGTATCGGGCTTGTTGTTACGAGCTATTCGGTCTCTGTACGACCGTTGTGAGAGTTTAGTTCGCATTGCCAACACTCGGTCGGAGTCATTCCCAGTGAGAGTTGGACTCCGCCAGGGCTGCCCTTTGTCACCGGTCCTGTTCATAATTTTTATGGACAGGATTTCTAGGCGCAGCCAGGGAATGGAGGGTGTCATGCTTGGTGACCACAGGATCTCATCTCTGTTGTTTGCAGATGATGTTGTCCTGTTGGCTTCATCCAGCAATGACCTACAGCTCTTGCTGGGACGGTTTGCCGCTGAGTGTGAAGCGGCTGGGATGAGAATCAGCACCTCCAAGTCCGAGTCCATGGTCCTCAGCCGGAAAAAGGTGGATTGTCCTCTCCGGGTTGGGGACAGGCTCCTGCCCCAAGTGGAGGAGTTTAAGTATCTTGGGGTCTTGTTCACGAGTGAGGGGAAAATGGAGCGAGAGATCGACAGACGGATTGGAGCAGCATCTGCAGTGATGCGGACGTTGTACCGGTCTGTTGTGGTGAAGAGGGAGCTTAGTTCTAAGGCAAAGCTGTCGATTTACCAGTCAATCTACGTTCCTACTCTCACCTATGGTCACGAGCTTTGGGTAATGACCGAAAGAACGAGATCGCGGATACAAGCGGCTGAAATGAGCTTTCTCCGTAGGATTGCTGGACTCACCCTCAGAGATAGGGTGAGGAGCTCAGTCATCCGGGAGAGGCTCAGAGTAGAACCGCTGCTCCTCCACATTGAAAGGAGTCAGTTGAGGTGGTATGGGCATCTGATTAGGATGCCTCCTGGACGCCTCCCACTTGAGGTGTTTCAGGCACGTCCCACTGGGAGGAGACCCCGGGGCAGACCCAGGACTCGGTGGAGAGACTATGTCTCCCAGCTAGTCTGGGAACGCCTTGGTATCCCCTCTGAAGAGCTGGAGCAGGTGGCTGGGGAGAGGGAAGTCTGGGCTTCTCTGCTTGAACTGCTGCCTCCGCGACCCGGACCTCCGGAAAAGCGGTAGAAGATGGATGGATGGATGGATGGATTTATTACACACTCTCACATCTCAAGCATAGACAGAATGACATTCCAGCAGAAACTCCTCTCTTAAATATCATGGCATTCTTCTAGCATTTTCTAACACACAAAAGATGACCTTTGTGTCACATTACATTCAACCCCCTCATCCTTAACACCTCCCTGCTATCTCACTAGGAAACCCCTGCTCTTTGTTCCCACTGTCTCCTGTCTGAGATGGTACACAATCAGGCTCTCCCCAGGTGCCACAGTAGTAGTATTATAAGATAAGATAAGATAAGATAAGCCTTTATTAGTCCCACAACGGGGAAATTCCAGGATTGCAACAGCACAGGGATAGCAACACTCAGAGCAACAATCAGAAGGCAAGAAAAAACAAGCAAGCAAGAGCAGCTAATATACATATGTACGTATTACTATAAAATATATATATACACACACACACAGACACACAGTGCAGAGCATTGTAGCTGGATGGAATAAATATATGAATATATGAACACACAGTGCAGAGCATTGTAGCTAGATGGAATAAATATGTAAATATATAAACACCCACAGTACGGAGCATTGCAGCTAGGTGGAATAAATATGCAAGTATATAAACACACACAGTGCGGAGCAATGTAGCTAGATGGAATAATATGTAGATATATAAATATATAAACACACCCAGTGCTGAGCATTGTAGCTAGATGGAATAAATATGTAAATATATAAACACACACAGTGCAGAGCATTGTTGCTAGATGGAATGAAACAGCATAACCGTCTACTTAGTTATCCTACATGGTATGATTATGTGCCCATACATATTCTCACCCTCCATAGCGACCGGTAAGTTCCTAGTTGTATGCCGGAGGGGACCATTGTGTAAGTCTATTGCATCTTTTGCATTCAAAAAACTATTAGTTTGTTACGTCTTTTTGCTATCTCTGCGAGCAGCCCTGCTTAGGTTGTACAGTCTGACAGCCGTTGGTAGGAAGGACCTACGAAACCTCTCGGTTGTGCACCTGGGATGATGTAGTCTGCTGCTAAATGAGCTCCTCAGTGCATTCAGTATGTCCTGCATAGGGTGGAACTCGGACTCCAGCAGAGATGACAGTTTAGCCACCGTCCTTCTCTCTCCTATCTCCTCCATCGGATCAAGGCGCTGGCGCTGGGTTTAGACCGTCGTGAGACAGGTTAGTTTTACCCTACTGATGATGTGTTGTTGCAATAGTAATCCCGCTCAGTACGAGAGGAACCGCAGGTTCAGACATTTGGTGTACGTGCTTGGCTGAGGAGCCACTGGTGCGAAGCTACCATCTGTGGGATTATGACTGAACGCCTCTAAGTCAGAATCCTGCCTAGACGTAGCGATACCGTAGTGCTGCGGATCTCCGGTTGGCCTAGGATAGCCGGCCCCGGCCGGTGCTGGAAGGGCTCTCGCTGATCAATAATACTACTATATTATTGATAGTAGTATTATTATAGTATATAATACTACTATTGGTAGTAGTATTATAGTATTGATAATAAACTGTGTTGGAAGTCACATATTAATTATATTAAAGGGAAAATACCTAAATCAATCACAATACTACACAGAGTGAAATATTTGCTGAATCAACCCACACTATATACTTTGTATCATTCATTAATACTCCCATACATGACATATTGTATTGAAGTATGGGGAAATACATATAAAACAAACATATATCCAGTCTTTATGCTTCAGAAGAGAGCTATTAGAATAATAAACAAAGCTGCTTACAGGGAATCAACAAACCTACCTTTTCTTAAATTAAAAGCTCTCAAGTAGAAAGATCTGGTTGATTTTAAAACTGCAGCAATAATGCTTAAAGTGAAGAATCTATCACTGCCCGCAAATATCCAAAAGTTGTTCCAAATAAGGGAGAAACAATATCATTTCAGAGGAACATGTATATTTCAAAAACCTTCAGTGAGAACTACCACCAAGCAACATTGTGTCTCAGTGCAAGGAGTCAGACTGTGGAACGCCTTTGGACCTGAATTAAAATCATGTACAATGCTTGGACAATTTAAACAAAAACTAAAGGAAGAAATACTCCAAACATACAAAATGATATGTAAAATCACACAAGGATTTTCATATCCAGTCTGTGTTGTGCTGTTGCTTAGTTTTTTGTCACATTTTGTCTTAGCTTTATTCTGATTTGTAATCACTTTTATTTTCTTTTTGAATTCTTAGATGGAATATGGGTGGACAATATAAGCTGCGGCTTCAGCCATCACCCATTTCGGATAACTTATGTTGAATTGTATAATCCGAGGTCAAATTGTTTAATTTGACCTTGTTGGATTTTTTTTTTCCCTTCGTTATATTATTCTGTTCTTTTCTTTTAATCTTTTAATCTAAACTGTCCAAAATAAAGATTCATTCATTCAAAAAATGACGAGGCCAGGTGCACGATGGAACTTAGCTTTATGTGGGAACCATACACAATACAGCCACCAGGCAGGGGCATCGGCAAAGAGGCTGGATGGAGATGCCTGCCTGGTATTTATGGGGTGGTGCAGTGGCGGAAGAGGAAGTGGCCGCCACTAGACCGCATTTCACAAATAAAGGCATCATTTACGATACAACAGGTTCATGGGAGGCTGCAATGCGGTTGCGGCAGTTTTTGTTGTTGCCAACATTCGCCTATCCTCTTCGCTCCACGAGATACCCTTAAAGCTCCCACGGCTTACTTTGATGGCCGACTTGACTTGTATTCATTCTTAGTTTATTCAGTGTGGTTCATTAAAATCAAAAACGGGTTGAGGAAAAGAAAAAGGAAAACATGATAAACTGAAAGGGTGTAGGTTGAAGAAGACGCTTATGAAAACACCTACCCCTATTACATGACAAAAAGAATCAACACAAGGAAAATTAAATCAATCTCATAATTAGCCTTTCATATCAAGTAAAATAATATAATGCTTTAAAGTATATACCACAACTTAATTCACCTCATTTTTTTGTACTTAATATTATAATTTCTATACATTTTTAAACAATTTCAAGGAAATACATATTTTAATTATACCAGGACAGTAATTCCACAGATTGACACCCACAACAGAGAAACAGTGACATTTTATATTGGTCCTAACTTTGAGTTTTTCAAAGACTAAATGTCCTCTTACTCTATATTTGTTCCCCCTCAGATCAAGTTACATCCAAGCTACCACTGCTGATCTATGCTAAAGGCTACAAGCTAGCCAGCTAATGGCTAAAGGCCTTTACATGCTCTACAAGAAAAGAGAATTTTCTTTTCTTTTTCTTGAGGTGGCAAGAACAAGAAAAAAGTTCTTTCTGGCCAGGACATTTCATACTTCATAAGAAACTCAAGTGCAGAACTCCTGGGGAATTCATATTTGTGCCCAGTCACACAATAGTTCTTGTACACTATGCAAGAAAAAAGTTCTGCTACGATGATGTATCAAGAACAAGGTGCAAGAACTCCCAAACCAGCCCTGCGTTCAGTTGACAAAACCCTTTGCAGCCGTTTGGAACTGTTCGTTAGTTTCCAAAACTTAACAACGCAGTCACTGTGAACCGTTTTCTCATTGGCTGAACTCCTTGGGGAGGTGGCTCGCGTAGCGAACAAAGATGGCGGCTAGGTAAGACAGTTTACGATATTCTTTTGTTTTCTTTTATTTTCGGAGCAATTCCATCAATTTCAGAGTAGAGGTTATGTCAGTTTGTAAGTAAAACAATATAAAGGACAGGGCAAAGTGGGGATTGCTTGTTGTGGCCTTATGTCCCACCTGGGACGAAGAGGATAAGTAAGTAAGTAAGTAAAACAATATCACGCATAAAATATTGTTTTTGGTGGGGGCATAATGGAGAATTCTTAGGTAATATGAAGCTGAAGTAGGCTACAGTCTACGCCGTAGTTACTAGGGTCCTCTACTGGCTGACAGAGGACCATAGATCTGCACAAGTACAGAATGCTCAAGCCGAACAGAAAGAAACATTTGCTGAGAACTGCCCGTTCATTTAGGTTAGATCGCCTTGCAAACTATGTTGTCAACTGAACAGGCCCCAGGGCTGCAAGAACAAAATGATGCCATTTTCTTCTTGCAGCCCATGGAGAGAGAACAAATTTCTTTGTTCTTGCAGAGCTAGCCAAGATGGCACCCACCGTTGGCAAACGTCTTTGCTCATTCCGCTCCCGAATGCCGACTTTTCTCCTTTTTTGCATAGTTGTTCTTCTTTCTACAGTGCATGGAGGTCATGCACTGCTAACATGGGACCGACAAACACTACTGGATATCACCAAGTAAAGCAGCCACACGGAGTTTACTGGCTTTATACCATCTGACCTGCAATGCATTGTCCGCCCCAGCGGTGACCATCAGCACCCCCAGGAAAGCCCCGAAGCACTGAGCCCGCATGAGCATGCTGACCCGAAGAAAACGCGTTGGAGGCGGGGTCGAAGGTGCCGAAGGCGAGGCAAGAGAGGAGGGCTACATACTAGGCTAAAGGCTCGCTCCAGCCGGCCACCACTACCCAGTCTCTTAATTGCAAACGTTCGGTCTTTGGAAAAAAAGCTAGATGAACAAAGAACAAGGACTGAAGACCAGCGGAAGACAAGAGAGTGTTGTGCCCTAATGTTCTGTGAAACTTGGCTTTCAGACAGAGTCCCGGAGAGCCCTATTCAGCTCCAGACACACTCAGCACACTGGGCAGACAGAACAGGAGACTCTGGTAAGACGAGGGGTGGGGGTGGGGGTGTATTTATAAACCACTCGTGGTGCAGAGATGTACAGACCGTTTTCAAACACCGCTCGCCCAACGTGGAGTTTTTACTGCTGAAATGCCCTCCCTATTTATTTACCGAGGGAATTTACCGCTGTGTTTTTGGCCACTGTATACATCTGTCTACAGAGCAACTACACAGTACCGCTAAACAAACTCCACAACGTCATCAGCGCAGTAGAGACGAAACACCCCGATACTGTTTTTATTGTTGCTGGCGACTTTAACCAGTGCAATTTAAGGACTGTACTCCCCAAGTATTACCAGCATGAGGACATTCCCACCCGCAATAAAAGCACATTGGATCATGTTTATTCCAACATACGTGGCGCCTACAGAGCGGCACCCTGCCCCCACTTCAGACAGTCAGATCATATCTCATTGTTTATGTACCCAGCCTACAGGCAAAAGCTGAAACAAACAAACCCTGTTATTAAGCTAATTAAGCACTGGACTCCAGAGACTGAGAACATCCTGCAAGACTGTTTTGCCTGCACAGACTGGAATGTGTTTAAAGCTGCAGCCACTAAATAGGACTCTTTTGTTAACATACAGGACTACGCTGAATACGTGACTGCATACATCAGCACGTGCGTTGATTCCATTGTGCCCACCATACAGGTCAGGAAGTTCCCCAACCAGAAGCCCTGGATCAACAGTCAGGTACGTCAGATGCTGCGTGTTCGTTCTCATGCATTTAATTCAGGCTGTGAGGCCGAGTACAAAGCTGCAAAGTATGGACTAAGGAAGGCTATAACAACAGCCAAGAGGCAGTACAGAGAAAGGCTGGAGAGCCTCTACTACACTCCTGATCCGGGGTGCATGTGGCAAGGCCTGCAACACATCACAGACTACAAGAAGACCAACAGCAGCACCGCTAGCCCTACAGACAGCCTGCCGGACGATCTCAATATCTTTTACACCCACTTCGAGACCATCAGCCACAGCACAGAGAAGAGACACACACTCACGCACCCCCCCCCCCCCACACACACACACACACACACTCACTAAGAGTCTCACCAGACCAGGTAAACAAAGCACTAAGGAATATTAACCCCCGCAAGGCAGCAGGACCAGACAACATCCCTGGGCGAGCCCTCAGAGCATGCGCTGCAGAGCTGACTGATGTTCTCACATCAATCTTCAACCTCTCCTTCAACCAGAACATAGTCCCCTCCTGCTTCAAAACAACAACCATCATCCCCATCCCCAAAAGGAGCCCGCCAACCTGTCTGAATGATCACAGACCGGTAGCACTCACTCCAATCATCATGAAGTGCTTTGACAGAGTGGTGCTGCCCCTCATTCAGGACAGCATACCGGGCACCCTGGACCCCCTGCAGTACGCCTGCCGGCCCAACAGGTCCACCTCAGATACCATTGCCGTAGCACTCCATTATTCTTTCTCTCACCTGGAAGATAAAGACTCCTACATTAGGATGCTCTTTGTCAACTACAGCTCCGCCTTCAACACGGTCATCCCCCACAAACTCACCGACAAACTGTCTTCACTTGGCCTGCACTCCACCCTCTGTGACTGGCTACTGGACTTTCTAACTGGCAGGCCCCAGTCTGTCAGGATGGGTAACAGGACCTCATCCAGCATCATCACAAACACAGGTGTCCCCCAGGATTGTGTTCTCAGCCCCATCCTCTACAGCCTCTTCACCCATGACTGTGTTGCCTCCCACAAAGACAACATCATCCTAAAGTTTGCGGATGACAGCAGTGATAGGATGCATCACTGGTGATGACGAAGCATCCTACAGGAGAGAGGTGGCCAACCTGGTGTCATGGTGTGAGGACAACAATCTCACCCTCAACACGGACAAGACAAAGGAAATGATAGTGGACATGAGGAAAGGGAGGAGGAGACCCCATCAGCCACTGTTCATCCAGAAGCTTGAGGTGGAGAGGGTGAGCAGCTTTAAATACCTGGGCATCCACATCAGCGAGGACCTTAAGTGGACACACAACACCACAGAGCTGGTCAAGAGAGCTCAACAGCGACTGTACTTTCTGAGGAGGCTGAAGAAGTTCGGCATATCTTCCAGGATCCTCAACAATTTCTACAGCTGAATCATCAAGAACATCCTGACCAACGGCATCTCTGCGGGGTACGGAAACACCACTGCCCTGGAGCGCAAACGCCTGCAGAGAGTGGTGAAGACAGCGGAGAAGATCATCAGGACTCCACTCCCCTCTCTGCAGAGCATCTACCACCGCAAAGTCCAAACGAGAGCTGATGCCATCCTCCGGGACCCCACCCACCCCCAACACAAACTGTTCACACTTCTACCCTCAGGCCGGAGGTACAGAAGTGTGAAATGCAGGACAGCCAGACTGAAAAACTCCTTCTTTCCCACTGCCGTCAGACTCATGAACAGAAAACAACTCCCAAAACTCTAACACAGCTTTGCATATAGGAACTCACACATCAGCTACTAAATTTGCACACTGCTCACCTGTACAGTAGATAAGATAAGACAAGCCTTTAATAGTCCCACAATGGGGAAATTCCAGATATAGTATCACCTGTCCGATGTCCATATCATCTCTGCTGCTACTTATCAATAATTTGCAATTATACACTGCTTGTTGCACAATGCTCATTTGCACAGTGTACATAAGTCTATGCCATCTCAGGTTCACATCAGGTTGCACACTGCTCATTTGCACACTGTACATAGGTTCATGCCATCTCAGGTT
Source organism: Pholidichthys leucotaenia (assembly GCA_020510985.1). Classification (NCBI taxonomy): domain Eukaryota; kingdom Metazoa; phylum Chordata; class Actinopteri; order Cichliformes; family Pholidichthyidae; genus Pholidichthys; species Pholidichthys leucotaenia. The sequence continues at coordinate 230,495,441 of CM035843.1, read as the reverse complement.
CACATCATGTCTGATATCAACATACCACTATCACTTTAGTCATCCGGTGACTTTCATTTTCATTCTTCTACTGCCTAACTGTGTGTTGGTGTATGTGTCTTAGCATCCATCAGTACTAGGATTGAGTTACTGTGTTAGTGTGTCATGATCTATTAGAATTGTTGTTTCTGTACCTTTAACTTGGCATTCGTTCGGAGAGCAAAGTAAGAATTTCATTGCTCAGGAAATGTAGCATTTCTTAACTGTGCACATGATAATAAAGCCTTTGAATCCTTGAATCCTTGAATGTGTCGGCCTTTAGTGATGTGAGAGTGAGGGCAGAGTGACATGGTACAGACCCAGAAAGCAGACACAACTCAGGAAACTCAGTTAACCTTTTATTAATAACAGTGTGTAGATGCATGTGTGGGAGTCTGTAGTGAGTGTAGTGCATTGTAGAATCAGCTTGGGGTGAGCAGAGCACCGTGCAACCTGGCAACCCTAGGAACAGAGCAGAGAGAACGTTGGAGGTTATCTTGACAGGGGGAATGCCAGATAGAACTGTCCTTACTTTCTGCTGAGTTGGAGAAGTGCATAGGTTGGCACCACGGCCCAGGCCAGGAGGACAATGCCAGTCGCCCGTTGGAGATGTTGCAGGCAGGTGAATGAGGCAGGGGAGTCCGCCGCCAGGCGGACACCGCCTGTGCACAGGGGTAAAGGTTGGGTGAGAGGAAAAGTTCAGGCTTACTTGACTGCCGTATGGTTTGGAGACCCTTGGCGAGTTGAAGCGCTGGAGGAAGATGAGGCTGGAAGCTCAGTGTGGAGATTGGCGAGTTCATTTTCCTTAGGACGGAAGCAAACAACTCCGCACTGATCCCTGGGTCTCACAGAATATATAGGCAGAGCCAAATGGTAGACAGGTGTGTGCGCAGGTGTGCCTAATTGGCAGCCATGACACAGAGTTTAACTGAAGTATTTTGAGAAAGGCTGGAAAAAAAACTAATTTGCTGCAATAATAATTAAATACAGAAAATTTGAACAAAATATGTCACAAACATTTCATTATGACGTGTGAGCTGTTAAAATGTGTAAGAAAGTGCAATGACCAACCCTCATGCAGCGCCTGAGATGCCAACGACTCATCCGGACTCCCCTCATTCAGTGTACTGTAACTCTTTCAGCTTTCATTTTAGCACACTCACTTCAACAGATTCTGAAAGCTGAGATGTTGCCTTTTCGATCGATATATGATACATTACGGTAATTCCTGGAGTGACGTGGTACAGGGGGTCTGAATGCAGACAGAGCTCTCACTGCAAATGCAAATTAGTTGCTGCTGCACCATTGTTTCACAGGCAAGTAAACAGGTGAGTGTATTGTGTATTTTTGATGTTATTTTGATGTTTTTATCGTGTAAATAATAATTTAGCATAGTAAATAATATTTTTAGTAGTGACTGGGAGAGTTTGGGAGTATTTTTTTTACTGCTTTTTTAATTTTACTCAAGTTTTTTGCTGAACTGCATCTATTGTTTGAGGAGAGATGTGTTTTTTACAGATTCCATTGAGTTTTTTTTTTGTTTGTTTTTTTACTAATTTCTAAACAGGTAATAGATACAGTGAGATCTAAGAAAAGTCTTTAGAAGATCATGGATTCTCATCAAGAGGCAGGAATGCTGTCCCAGCCGGGTAAGTTTTATTTCCAGTTTGATTACAATAATTTTTTTCAATTTCTAGTGTATTTTTCTCTCATTAGCTTTGTCTCAAATTGCTTTACCTTTGCATGTTACTTTTCCTGTGTTTCTTTTGGATAAATCTTATATAAAATCTTATGTTATATTTTTAGTTTTTTGATGACATCTGTGGGAGCACTCTCCAGCAGTGGGACAGGGCAGGGAAGGAGCCAGGGTGGTCGTCATGCTCCTGCAAATCTTCCCCATAGCAGGTCACCTGTTCCCAGGTATTAGCTTTGTCTCAAATTGCTTTATCATTGTTTATTGCGTTTCCCGTCGTATATTTATTACTAGGTAACAATAGGTAACTATTTCTATACTGTTGAACACTTTTTGTGGAAACACACCTTTCTTTTGGATAAATCTTATATAAAATCTTATATTTTACTCTATGCAAAAGGAACACCCCCTGGATGTGTAGGGAGCACGATGTGGGGCTGTGTATTCAGGTGGATAGGAACTGCTTTTTTACCTTTCACAGCACCTAAAAACGCCTGGACATGATAACAAAAAATGCCTGTAAATTGGACACAGAGCCATCTAGTCAAACAAATTTTGGACAACATGTATAATAGGTTTATTTTCATTTTTGATACCCTAAATATTTTGTTCACATACATTTCAAATGTTTATAAAGAGTAAACTGATGAAAATTCAAATCTGTTTTTTGTTTTGTTGTTGTTGTTGTTGTTGTTGTTGTTATACTCTGTTTTAAGCATTTATAACACATAATGATGACAAATACTTTGCAGATTTTGAAATTTACACTTACCCTGAAAAAAGGAGAAAAATATTTCACAAAAAAACATTGTATAACATATTTATTGACAAAAAAAGCCAAAAAAAATAAATTACCAGGAGAACTATTATAATTAAAGGAGTAAGAGGGTTGTAATGAGTTGTGCTTTACTTTCTTGTGTTTTTGCGTCAACCATGTCTCATAGAGTCTATTCTTACATCCGTTCTTTTTCCATGTGTGTTTACTTCTTGGCCTATCTTGAATTCCAGTTTGGGGATTTTGAGTATTTATGAGCAATCCAGAACAAACTAGTGCATATCTGTGCATGCCCGTAGAGGGGATACATTGGAACAGAATTCTTGCAAGTTACAGGACAGTTGGTATAGCAACACAGCACAAAGTGGCAGTCACATGTGACAGCTTTTGTATGCAGCAAAACATAAAAATCACACAAAATATGCCCTGGCATATGGGGCTGTTTGCCCCTGCTTGTTACTTCTTCTCCTGCCTGTCACTGTTGTGTGTTATGTTCCTCTTCTTCTTCTTCTCTCGGTTACTGGCGGATAGCAAACAACCGAAAGATGCATACCGCCACCTACTGTACAAGAGTGTGTAACATTATGTTATCTGAGCCCGACCCCTAAATTCTATGACTTAATCCTGTGTTATTCAAAAAAGAGAAAAGAGCCCTCCTCGTGATTCTTATTGCATCTCCATCTCCATCTGTTCCCAGAATCCCAGTTAAATCCCATTCCCTACCGGCCTCTCGAACTTCATTTTCCATTATCTGTCTTTCATTTCCGTATTTGTGACAGTGTAATAAGATGTGCTTGACATTTTCTTTTACTCCACATTCTCTACATTTGTCACTTTCGCTTTCTCCCCATGGTGAATAAAGTGCCGTTTAAACCTATGTGATCCAGTCTGAGTCTTGCCATAATGATGTCATCCCTCCCTTTGGTTGTTATGAAATTCTTTATTGCAATGGATTTTTGTATTTTGTAATACAATCTACCTTTATGATCTTCATCCCATCTTTTTTGCCATAGCTCAGTTCCTTTTTTTCTTGATTACTGCTTTTCCTTCACCTTTTCCAAGAGACAATGGTATAGTTATTTCTTTTCCAAGAGCACTTTTTGCTGATTTGTCCGCACAATCATTCCCTTTCAACCCTTCATGTGCAGGAACCCAACAAAACTGAACTTCTCCACCACCCCTGTGTACCCTAAATAAACTGTGATCAATCACCAAGTCTTCCCTTGTTGATTTTAGTGTCTGTATGGTTTTTAGCGCTGCAAGTGAGTCTGTGCACACCACCACCCGGTCCGGTCTGACCTCCTCCACCCACTGCAAAGCAATAATTATTGCCACCATCTCTGCTGTAAACACCCATGTATTGTTAGAGAGTCTTTTTGCGATGGTCACTTTAAATTCTGGGATGTATACTCCAACTCCAACAAAGCCCTCTTTATTCTTTGAACCGTCAGTATAGAGCTGTAAGAAGTTATAGTAATTGTTCCTGAGGTAAATGCTTGTTTTAACACCAACTTCACTCATATGCCAATCCTTTTTCCTCATTAGCAGACTAGCGTCTACTTCTATTCCCAGAACCAGCCAAGGGGGAACATTACTTACTGCACTGGTGTTAGCTATATCAATAGTGTGCAGCCCATACATTCTGGTCCTTCTTTCAATTGTCCACCCAAACCCATGTCCCTGGAAATTAGAGTATTCCCAGCAGTCTTGTAGTGCTGTTTTTGAAATATTTGCTTTGTCACTTCCTTTCAGCTTGACCCAGTATGATAATGCGAGTTTATCTCTTCTCAAACCCATTGGCATTTCTCCTGCTTCTATTAAAACTGCATTGTTTGGTGCTGTTTTGACGGCTCCAATGCACAGGCGAAGCGCTCTATGCTGCATTCTTCCTATTTTTTCCAGAGTCGTCTTTGCCGCTGCTCCATAAATCATGCATCCGTAGTCTATTGTCGATCGCATTAGTGCTCTGTAAATGTCAATTAATGCCTATTTATCTACACCCCATTCGTGTCCACCTACAGCTTTTATAAGATTAATGACTTTTTTGCATTTTATTTCCAGATTTTCTACATGAACTCTTTTTTTTTTTTTTTTTGTTACTTATTTGTACCCGTAGGTAGACTTGGTTTGCAGTCTGGTGACAAGCCACCAGCTGCTGGTCGCTGCGTGCGCGAGCGCCCTAAACCTACATGTTTTTGGTGTGCGGGAGGAAACCGGAGAAATCCCGGAGTAAACCTGCGCAACACGGGGAGAACATGCAAACTCCACACAGCTCACTGTTGGTCGGGGGCTGGGATCGAACCCACGATCTCATGATCCCCGCGATCCCCCGGCCGAGGGTAAAACTGTGCTGCCACAGTGCTAAACCACTGCGCCACCGTGCAGCCACTCTCCATGTGTATGTACTATCAAACCACAATCCTAGATGTTTGAACTCACTGACTTTCTCTGTTGGTTGATTATACAATGTGAAAGTCACATAGCAGATTTTACTGTTTGAAAAGTTAAATCCCCAGTCATATGACCACTTTTCCACTTTCTCCATTGCTTTCCTGATGTTTTTGAACACAAATTTCTCATTTCTTCCCCTCGTCCATATGGCTCCATCATCTGCATATAGTGCTGTTTTGATGGATCCCTCTTGATCCTCAAACATGTCATTAATCATTATATTGAATAAAACAGGGCTTATCACACTCCCCGAGGAACACCATTTTCTATTTCAAAGTCATTAGAAACTTCTGATCCTACTTTAACCCTAATTGTCCTGGGTGTTAAAAAAAATCCATTATCCAATTATGCATCCTACCACCAATGTCCATTTTATTCAATTTCATAAAAAGTCCGTCCCTCCACAGTGAGTCATAAGCCTTTTCAGTATCCAGATAAACTATAACCATTACTTCTTTCATTTTGAGAGTCTTTTCAATATCATTCCTTACCCTAACTAGAGCATCCACTGTGGATCTTCCTCTTCTAAAACCATTCTGATAGTCGTTTATTAATCGTTTTTGCTCTAATACATATGAGAGTCTTTAAACTAATACCTTCTCCATCCATTTCCCTAAATGGGATGTTAATACTATTGGCCTGTAGTTGCCTGGATGAGCTGGATCTTTCCCTGGCTTATTAAATGGTAAAATTACAACCTTTTTCCACCAACTTGGGATAATCCCCTCCTTCCAAACAATTTCAGCACCAGTTGCATTGATTGCATAGGCAACTGCCGGAACATTGCATAGCTTAACTGGTCATATCCTGAAGCTGTGTATCCACTATCTTGCAAAGTTCTCTTAAGCACCGACATTGTGAGCTCTAGGTCTAACACAGTCATGTCCTCTTTCACTTCATTTTTTAAGTTTGCATTTTCTCTGAGTTTACGTTGCCTTTGCTGTCTATGACTCTCATCAAGATGGTCTCCTCTATGCACTGCTGCAAATGCTCTGCTTAGGACTTCTGCCTTTTCTTTGTCTGATACAGCCATCTTGTCTCCATCCACTAAAGCTGGAATTTTAACTGATACCCTTTTCCCACTCATTTTTTTAAACATACCCCAGACATCACCTAGTTCTGTTTTCCTACCAAGGGTGGAACAAAATTCTCTCCATACTGACCTTTTCCTGTTTTAAATAATCCTTCGAGCTAAGGCCCTTTTCTTTTTATACTCTATTAAGTTTTCACTAGTCATATTCTTCCTCAGCTGTATGAATGCCTTGTTTCACTCTTTTATTGCAATACTACATTCGTCATTCCACCAGGGTACAACCTTCTTCCTACCCTGTGTTGTTTTCTTAGGTATACTTGCTATTTGTGTCAGGTCAGGCATTGGCTTGCTTGCTACCGGACAACCATGAAAACCGGTACTACCTGTCTCATGGGTCGGGCCGTCGGCGACTCAACCGGCATCCCTACCCTTCCGAGGACATGGAGGGTGAAACAGGGCATCCTGGCAGAACTAAAAACAAAATCTGCCACAGGTCTGTGGTGGACCACTCCCAGTTACACAGGGTGAGACTGGACATCCTGGCAGATACACACACCTGTCGCAAGGTCTGTGGTGGACTGTGCCAGTCGGTGCATTGTGACATGCACTACACAAAGAGCAGAGATAAACAAACCTATCATCTGGTCAGTCACTGCAACAGATACAGGAGTCAGTTTGTTTTGGCTTGTCCTTGCCACTGATAATACCTTTATCTGCCAAGAATGTGCTGCTCATCCAGCAAAAAGCTAGCAGTACTCAAATATTTTGCAAGCAGTTTCATGAAATGGTCGCTCAGAAAGCAACTCATACCGGCTCGGACATCACCCGGGCTTACAAGGTCCGCACTGATCTGTTCACACTCCGACAGGCAGCAAAAAGTAAGCTAGGAGCAGGAAGAAAAAAGAAAGAGGAAAACAGCAGCCTTGTGTGTGTCACGTCTGGCCCTCATGAGCCAGCATAAGACACCACAAACCAGTTAAGTTGCACTTAGGTTTATTTACAGTTCAAGGCTAGGACAAGGTAGCTAGCCGCATGGGCTGAGCGGCAAGATTAACTACGAACATAACACAGATCAATGACAGCTGAGACGAGGGACATTTGCTCATCATCAGACGAAGGAAAAGGCAAGGAATACTAATAATAGCTAAGACCATAAACACACTTACTTTAGCGAAGAACCGTGGATGAACATTAAGGAAATGTTAACACGAATGATGACACAAACTCTGACACGAATGCTTGACAAGACAGCCGCAAGATGCAGCCGCTCGGGTCGGCATTTAAAGCCGGCTGCTAACGACCGCAAATGCAGCACAGCTGCTCAGGCTCTGACAGCAGGGAACTCCCGAGCGTTTGACCAATCAGAGCCCGGGGAGCCAGAATGACAAGACTGCTGTCAAAGCCTGACCAGAATGATGTGTAGCCCGAGCGTGGACAAAATAGCACTCGGGATATGACAGGACCCCCCCCCCCCCCTCAAGGCGAACTCCCGGACGCCTGTAACATCCACACACCCCCACCCCACCCCAGGGCGGGTGGATGGGGAAGCAGGTAGAGGGGGGGCAAGATCATCCTCACAGAAAAAGACACACAAATCACCATGAAGACAAGGCAGGGGCAGAAACACAAACGGGATAAATTCACAAGGGGGGGGGGAGAAAAACAACAACAAAAACTGTACAAGAGCGTGTATCACAAAGAGAAAATAGCTTAACAATGAACAATGGCGTCACAGAACTGGATAACCGGACCGTTACAGAGAAGAGAAAAAAAACCCTCTCATGAATAGACAGCCATGAATAGACAGCAAACCAAAAAAAAACCCTCAATAGTATGAACCCGACACTGATGTGATTGATTAGTGGCTTTCAGTGCACATAAGCAAAAAATGAAAAAAAAAACAAAAAACGAACAAGCCAACGACCCATAAAGTAAGCTACCTCGGATACACAAATATCAGATGTTAAGTTTGAAGTTATGTGCCAAACACAAGGTTACTACTACAGTCTGTCCATCCATCCATCCATCCATCTTCTACCGCTTTTCCGGAGGTCCGGGTCGCAGAGGCAGCAGTTCAAGCAGAGAAGCCCAGACTTCCCTCTCCCCAGCCACCTGCTCCAGCTCTTCAGAGGGGATACCAAGGCGTTCCCAGACCAGCTGGGAGACATAGTCTCTCCACCGAGTCCTGGGTCTGCCCCGGGGTCTCCTCCCAGTGGCACGTGCCTGAAACACCTCAAGTGGGAGGCGTCCAGGAGGCATCCTAATCAGATGCCCATACCACCTCAACTGACTCCTTTCAATGTGGAGGAGCAGCGGTTCTACTCTGAGCCTCTCCCGGATGACTGAGCTCCTCACCCTATCTCTGAGGGTGAGTCCAGCAATCCTACGGAGAAAGCTCATTTCAGCCGCTTGTATCCGCGATCTCGCTCTTTCGGTCATTACCCAAAGCTCGTGACCATAGGTGAGAGTAGGAACGTAGATTGACTGGTAAATCGACAGCTTTGCCTTAGAACTAAGCTCCCTCTTCACCACAACAGACCGGTACAACGTCCGCATCACTGCAGATGCTGCTCCAATCCGTCTGTCGATCTCTCGCTCCATTTTCCCCTCACTCGTGAACAAGACCCCAAGATACTTAAACTCCTCCACTTGGGGCAGGAGCCTGTCCCCAACCCGGAGAGGACAATCCACCTTTTTCCGGCTGAGGACCATGGACTCGGACTTGGAGGTGCTGATTCTCATCCCAGCCGCTTCACACTCAGCGGCAAACCGTCCCAGCAAGAGCTGTAGGTCATTGCTGGATGAAGCCAACAGGACAACATCATCTGCAAACAACAGAGATGAGATCCTGTGGTCACCAAGCATGACACCCTCCATTCCCTGGCTGCGCCTAGAAATCCTGTCCATAAAAATTATGAACAGGATCGGTGACAAAGGGCAGCCCTGGCGGAGTCCAACTCTCACTGGGAATGACTCCGACCGAGTGTTGGCAATACGAACCAAACTCTCACAACGGTCGTACAGAGACCGAATAGCTCGTAACAACAAGCCCGATACCCCATACTCCCGAAGCACCCCCCACAAAAATCCACGAGGGACGCGGTCAAATGCCTTCTCCAAGTCCACAAAACACATGTAAACTGGTTGGGCAAACTCCCACGAACCCTCAAGAATTCTCAAGAGGGTAAAGAGCTGGTCCGATGTGCCCCGGCCAGGACGAAAACCACATTGCTCCTCCTGAATCCGAGGTTCGACCAACGGCCGGACTCTCCTCTCCAGTACCTTGGCATAGACCTTCCCAGGGAGGCTGAGGAGTGTGATCCCTGTAAAGTTGGAGCACACCCTCCAGTCCCCTTTTTTGAAGAGAGGAACCACCACCCCGGTTTGCCATACCAAAGGCACTGCCCCCGACCTCCACGCAATGTTGCAGAGGCGTGTCAACCATGACAACCCAACAACATCCAGGGCCTTGAGGTACTCAGGGCGAATCTCGTCCACCCCCGGGGCCCGGCCACCAAGGAGATTTTTAACCACCTTGGCAACCTCAGCCCCTGTGATAGGCGAGTCATCCCCCTCGTCCCCAAACCCTGCTTCCTCTGTGGAAGGCGTATCAGTGGGATTGAGGAGATCCTATTGAGGAGATACTACTACAGTCCCTGTCAGTTAATTTTCACTTCTGAAGGCCAGTTTACAATGCAGACGACTGTTTAGAGCTTGCACACGTGAAAGAAATATCAAAAATGGTTTAGGAGAGTTTAGGGCTCCCAGTCAGTACTAAGCCATTAAGATAAGCAGGTGTCTGATATGACCATCGCCTAAACTCAGACAGAGTGCAAAAGCTCTACCAGAAATTTAGCAGCTGAGAATTCCCAAGGCTGCAGTTTAAATTCTAATATTAAGAGTGATTAGGAAGACCAAAACAGGGGGAAAAAAAAGGCAGAATCTTGAACAGGTTCATTCCTTAGGTGCCAGAATCAGGTCAACTGGACCCTATTTGGCAGAATAAAAATCTAAAGTAGATGTTACAAGTGCATGGCACTGGCCAGCGAGAAAACAATCATAATGGTATTATATCTAATGAGAAGGGAAAAAAAAATTTACTCTAAAGATTCCTTGATCCAAGACACAATAAACAGACAACCTTCTACTAAACTCAAAAATGTGTGAATTGCCCAGACAAGGGTACATATATTCATAAAACACAAAATAGGGGTAATAGAAACGTTGTTCAAAATAACCATAGAACCAAAAAATAGAGGAAAAATGCTAACAAAATCAGATAAACTCGGTTGTCTTCAACACCAAAAGGTCAAACAAGAGGAAGAAAAAAAACTCGGTATATAAGCAGAACTGAATGGGGGGAAAAAAAACAATGGCCAAGTCACACATCGGGATACATCATAATCCTGCCTGTGGAGTATTTCAATCCAAAAAAACCCCTCAAAATTACAGAAACTACTGAGGGGCGAAAGAAGGGGGAAGAAGCACATCAGGATGACAGTCATAAAATACAGTTCAGGAGGCCTCCCAGCCCCCAGCATCCAGTCCGCTAACAGGGGCAGCGGGATGTGTTCTGGTGGCCTACCCGAATCCCGAGCCGAGGATGACCATGCCTCCGGCGACCGGACCAGGGTGCCAAATGTACAGTTCTGCTTATCGGGAGGCCGGCCCCGGACACCAAACGGGAAGAACAGGCTGCACAGTGGCGCAGTGGCTAGCACTGCGGCAGCACAGTTTACCCTTGGCCGGGGGATCGCAGAGATCATGGGTTCGATCCCTGCCCCCGGCCAACAGTGATCTGTGTGGAGTTTGCATGTTCTCCCCGTGTTGCGTGGGTTTACTCCGGGATTTCTCCGGTTTCCTCCCGCATGCCAAAAAACATGCAGGTTAGGGATAAGGGGCGCTTGTGCACGCAGCGACCGGCAGCTGGTGGCTTGTCACCAGACTGCAAAACAAATCTACCTATGGGTACAAAATAAGTACAAAAAAAAAAAAAGGCTTCCAGGTGGTCGACCCGCATCAAACAGCCAACCAGACGACTGGGGAGAGATCGGCAACGGTCTTCCAACGGCGGGGGAAAGCCAGGGAGAACCGGGCCAACTATGATTAATCCCCGCGGTTCCAGATGCGGGGGAGGGAGAAACATGACGAGGGTAGGGAATTAATTTGGGATTATTCGGCGGTGGATCTGCCACACTATCTCCGGATCCCACCCAAACAGACGCTGGCAGGGCCGGAACCAATCCGGTAGGGAATCTTGACTGGACCGACGTTGCACCCACGGTGGGCCCGGATTGGGCCAGAACCCCTCCGGGGACGAACTTTGACTGAGCCGATGCTGCAGCCGCGTCGGACCCCGACTGGGTCAGAACCACCCCGCTGATGAACTTCGATTCAGCCGATGCTGCACCCGCATCGGACCCCGATTGGGTCAGAACCAATTCAACGAAGAATTCTGATTGGGTCAACGCTGCACCCGCGTCGGACCCCGATTGGGTCTGGACCACCTTGGTGACGAACTCTGATTCCGTCGACGCTGCACCCGTGTCGGACCCTGATTGGGTCTGAACCCCTTCGGTGACGAACTCTGATTCCACCGACGCTGCACCCACGTCGGACCCCGATTGGGTCTGAACCACCTCGGTGACGAACTCTGATTCCGCCGACGCTGCACCCACGTTGGACCCCGATTGGGTCAGAACCACTTCGACGACGAATTCTGATTGGATCGACGCTGCACCCTTGTCGGACCCTGATTGGGTCAGGGCCACACCAGTACCGACCTCCAACTCCGAACCCGGAACCTCCGGCACAGCGATAGGGGTCTGCTCTGCACCGGCGATCTTGGGGGAGGGCTCAGAAGAAAAAGAACCGGGATCAGGAGCACCGGCAGTGCCAGAACCCGGCGAGACAAGCTCGGATGCAGTGGACGGCTGCACCTGGCTCACTTCACCAAGAGACAGGCAAAAATGCTCAATAATAGAGAAAACACTGAGCACTTTCCTGATCTCAAGTTCGGATGCCGTCCAGGACTTCGATGATTCGGGCTCAGACGGGAGGAGGTCGTCTTCTGGCTCCCACTCGGCTGCGTCAGACTCCGCAGCCGGCATGATGGCTTCAGCAGCCTGAGGACCCTCTGACGCCAATATCCACACTGGTAATCCGTACGGCGTGGTGGCGGGGGGCCCCTGGCCCGCTGGGTCGGACTGCTTATCCGTGGAGACTCGGGGATGCTCCGTCGTTGGCGCAGACTCCAAACAGTAGTCCGATCCCCTTCTCTGTCCTTGATGTGGCTGTGGGGCTGGGATCTTCTGCTCCAGGACCGCAGGCCCCCTCCTCATCTGATAACGCTCAACTGACGTCGAAGAACGCTCAACGGGGGGAGACACAGAGGCAGCGGGTTTAGTAATTATCTCAGCAGGTGGTGGGGGCTCGGGGGGCTGTGAACCCCGAACCTCACCCCCAGGAGTCAGACAAGACAAATCACTATTAAGGGGAAATGAGTGAACTTGTACTCGCCTGTCTCCCGGGGGAGGGATGGTGCCTGCTGCAGGGAACGTTGCTCCTTCCTCCTCCCGTCGGATGGTGGCAGAGGGCTCCCTGGAAGGAAGAGGGGGGGCCACTCAAGATGGGATCGATGCGGGGCTCGCCGGGGCAGAACTCCTCATACAATCAGCAGCTGAAGAAGATGTCGGAAAGGAGGGGGCGACAGCCAAGATGGGCCGGACAAGAAGCGCTGGCGAATCAGCAAAGGAAGACGGCTCGGGGAGACCGGCTGCGGGGGTTCCCTCCTGGTGACACGCTGAAGAGACAGCTGTCTGGTTAAAGAGGTCATACCTGCGATCCAGAGCAGGATCTGGACGGGATTTTTGCTGAGAATGTCTCTGGCCGCGACGCCGACGTCTTCGACGGGCCACAGGTGGTGCGAACTCCTGGACTGGATCGAGGAAGGGATCATGATCCCAAAGCGGACAGCGGGGATTCCGTCTCCTCCGTCTCTGGGCTTCTTCTTCCTCGTACCTCCGGAGTATTCTGCGTTGGGCAGCAATATCCAGTCTCATCGCGTCGACTTCTGGGTGCTCGTCATAGTGGGGAGACAGTTGTTCGAGCACATACTCAGCCCGGTCTAGGTATCAGCGTACATCGGGCTGATAGCTGAGGAGGGGAGGGGCAATGAGGGTATCAGGATTAAGATCGAGGTTGGAGGCGGTGATGAGGATTTCATCCACTTGCTCCAGCACCTCGGTCAGCTGGTCGCTGGAACCCCGAGTGTGACCCCTCCGCGACGGCATAATTCCAGTACGCCGTACCCAAACAGGAAAGAGCGGAGTTCTCCTGAATGCAACTTACTGCGGACGGCGTCTCCTTCTGGCGGCTGTCTACTGTCACGTCTGGCCCTCACGAGCCAGCATAAGACGCCACAAACCAGTTAAGTTGCACTTAGGTTTATTTACAGTTCAAGGCTAGGACAAGGTAGCTAGCCGCATGGGCTGAGCGGCAAGATTAACTACGAACATTATACAGATCAATGACAGCTGAGACGAGGGACATTAACTCGTCATCAGACGAAGGAAAAGACAAGGAATACTAACAATAACTAAGACCATAAACACACTTACTTTAGCGAAGAACCATGGATGAACATTAAGGAAATGTTAACACGAATGATGACACGAACTCTGACACGAATACTTGACAAGACAGCCACAAGATGCAGCCGCTCGGGCCGGCATTTAAAGCTGGCTGCTAACGACCGCAAATGCAGCACAGTTGCTCAGGCTCTGACAGCAGGGAACTCCCGAGCGTTTGACCAATCAGAGCCCGGGGAGCCAGAATGACAAGACTGCTGTCAAAGCCTGACCAGAATGATGTGTAGCCCGACCGCGGACAAAATAGCGCTCGGGATATGACAGTGTGTAGCAGAATGGAATGAATGCACTCTGTTGGACAGAACAACATCACAGCGCCCAGAAAGACAGACCGTGCTTGTGGTCCTGGAAATGAACAGGTACAATGTACACATAGCTGCACTTAGTGAAACAAGATTGCCTGGATATGACAGCTTGGAAGACCATGGGTACATCTTCTTTTGGAGTGGGAGATCAACTCAAAAAAAGGAGAGAAGCAGGAGTGGGCTTTGCAGTTAGAAAGGAGATAACAGCAATGCTTGATGAGGAACCAGTGCCAATCAATGGCAGGATAATGACTATGAGACTCCCACTACAGCATAAGATGTATGCCACACTCATCAGTGTATATGCCCCAACAATGATCAACACAGAGGAGGTGAAGGAAGAGTTCTACAGTGATTTATGTGAGACTATCAGGCATGTACCGGCTTATTACAGGCTGATACTCATTGGAGATTTTAATGCCAGAGTTGGTTCGGACACTGAGAAATGGAAAGGAGTGCTAGGCAGTCATGGAGTAGGCAAGTGCAATACTAATGGAGAACTTCTACTTGCACTATGTTCAGAGTACAACCTTGTGATAACCAACACTCTATTTAAGCACAAGGACACACACAAGAAGACATGGATGCACCCAAGATCCAAGCACTGGCACTTATTAGACTACATCATGGTCAGGCAGAGAGACAGAAGGGATGTATTGGACACCAGAGCAATGAGAGGCGCAAACTGTGGTACTGATCATGTTATGCTGAGATGTAGATTAAGGATTTGGAGACGAAAACAGCACTGCAGGACAGGTGTGAAGCCACCACAGAAGCTAAACACTAGTGCACTGAAAGGCCAAAAGAAGCAGGACGAACTTACACAGGAAATGGATGAAAACTTGAAAGACTGGGACAGCAACAACTCAGAGAATGACATAGAAGAGAAATGGGCAACACTGAAGGATACGGTGTATCAGACTGCGAGTGATGTATTAGGCCACCCTGAGAGGAAACATCAAGATTGGTTTGATGAGCATGATGAACATCTGAAGAAACTACTAGAAGCGAAGAATACAGCTAGGCAGGAAAACCTACAGTGTAACACAAGGTCGAAGAAGAAGAAATACTCAAAGGCTCAGAGTGAGCTACAGAAGTACACCAGAGAGATGAAGTCCAACTGGTGGGATGAAAAAACGGAGAAACTTCAAATTGCAGCAGACAGGAAGGACATGAAAACATTCTTCACAGGTTTGAGAGAAATCTACAGCCCTAAACCAAGAGGATTGATCCAACTAAAGGCTATGGATGGTGAAACGGTTTTGCAGGACAAAGACAAGATCCTGGACAGATTTGCAGACCACTTTGACCAATTACTAAACAACCCTGGAGATCTCACTGAAGAGGCTAAAGAAGCTCTAGTGCAGCGACCAGCTGTATCAAGTCTGAATGAACCACCAAATTTTGATGAACTAATGGCAGCTATCAGGACAACACAGGAGTACACAGTAAAGCACCAGGAAGGGATGAAATTCCAGCAGAAGTGTGGAAATTTGGTGGTGTTCAGCTGACCAACTGCCTGCACAAGCTCATCCAAGAGATATGGGATGCCCAGAAAGTACCTCAAGACTGGAAGGATGCAAATATTGTGCCTTTGTTCAAGAAAAGTGACAGGAAAGATTGTGGAAATTACTGAGGTATATCACTGCTAGCCACTGTTGGTAAGATTCTCTCACGTGTACTACTGAACAGACCCAACAAACACATCTCACAGAATGTACTACCAGAAACCCAGTGTGGCTTTAGAAGTGGAAAAAGCACAATGGACATGATTTTCTGCTTGAAACAGGTTCAAGAAAAGTGTAACATGCCTTTATGTAGTCTTCATAGACTTCAGTAAAGCCCTCGATACTGTTTCGCAAGAAGAACTTTGGCGGGTACTCAAGAAATATGGTTGTACAGAGAAGTTTGTCAGCCTGATCGAGGTACTCCATACAGGTATGCAAGCAAACGTGGCAATGAGTGGTTCAGTATCTAAAGACTTTTCAGTAAGCAACAGGGTGAAACAAGGGTGTGTGCTGGCACCTACACTTTTCTCGCTATATCTGGCAGCCATGCTTGAGGTGGCCTTCAAAGACACTTCAGAAGGAGTATACATTCAAACAAGGAAAGAAGCAGACTTGTTCAATGTGACACAGTTTAAAGCCAAGAGTAAGACATCGATAAAGGTAGTAAGAGAAATGCTCTTTGCCGACGACAGTGCTCTAGTTGCACACAGTGTGGAAGATATGCAATCTTTAGAAGAGAAATTTGCAAGAGCAGCTAGCCAATTCAGCCTCCAAATCAACATCAAGAAGACAGAGTGCCTTTATCAACCACCAAAGTTCCAATTATCAGCATCACTACCAGAAGAGATCAGCATTGGTACAGAGCCACTAGTCAAGTGCAAGACTTTCAAGTATCTAGGGAGTACTGTTTCAGAGAATGCTAGGCTGGAGGATGAACTATCTCTCAGAATGGGAAGAGTGAGCGCTGTATTTGGAAACTTGAGGGAGAGACTGTGGAACAATCGACTTATGTCTATCCGACACAAGTGTACAGAGCAACAGTAATGGCTACTCTATTGTACGGTGCTGAAACTTGGACTGTCTACAGAGTGCAGGTGAAGAAACTCCACGCATACATGATGAGACACCTTCGAGCCATAATGAAAGTCTCATGTAAAGACAAGATAACCAACATAGAAGTGTTGAAACGAGCTGGTCTACCATCAATGGAGGACATGCTAATACAGATGAACCTGAGACTGCCCGGACATGTTGAGAGGATGGACGACCAGCGTCTCCCTCGGCAGTGACTCTACTCACAGTTATGCGAGGGCAAACGCAATCAGGGTAGACCAAGGCTCAGATTTAAAGACACTGTAGAAAGAAACTTGAAGAAGTTGGACATAGACAGGAGTTCCTGGCAGCGGAAGGCTAAGGACAGAGCTGTGTGGAGGAATCTGATCACACCTAAATGAAACAGTCATCGTCGCCCACGACAGACTGCTATGATGATGATGATGACTTGCTATCGCAGCATTCAGAATACGATTGGTTACCTGACTCACTCTTCTATGCCACCTTTTAATGTTACCAAATGACAAGATTGAACACAGTATTGCCTAAATTTTTCCCAATCTGCCTTGTCAAAACACCATCTTGTAAAACATCTTCCCTATTGTATACATACTGTACATACTTCAGTTTTAGTGACTGTAAGTATTGGGAAGTGATCACTTCCCATAGTTGTCCTGTTCATAACCGTCCATTCACAGGTGCTGACTAAAGAATCAGACACCAGAGTCAGGTCAATACATGAGAATGTGCCCCTATTCACATCCACCCTGGTACCTTTACCACAGTTTAGACAAATTAACGATCTTCCATCTAACATCTCTTCCACAACATTTCCATTGTTATCTGTATGTGTACTTCCCCACAAGCTATTGTGGGCATTAAAGTCTCCACACCATACCTCTTTCATATGCCCTTCCCCTGCCATAACACTTCAAATATCAGCTGTTAACTTCCTACATGGGTTGTAATAATTAATCAGCTTAATATTTTCTTGTCCATTTGGCGTACATATTTTAATAATATTACACTCTATATCCTCAGGGGAAGGAATCACTCTATACGCCAGGCCATCTTTAATGAAAGTGGCACATCCTCCTCCATTTACAGTGTTAATTCTATCCTGTCCGATTGAACTGTATCCTGGAATAACAAAATCTAAGTGAGGTTGAAGCCATGTCTCCTGTACATACACTACCTGTGGAACAACTTCTAGTTCGTAAAAATACTTCTTGAGTTCTTGTCTATTTGCTATAAGACTCTTCGCATTCCACTGTAGTATCTGTAGTACCATAATTAAGGTTTTGTTTCAGTATGTGCAGTCTTCCCAGTTTCAGCTTTCAATAAAGCATGAATCTGGTCAGCTGTGATATCTTTCACATCTAGGAAGCTTTCTGCTGCTTCTACAATGGTTTTGATTTTGTCACTTTTCTTCTGTAGCCGTGCAGCAGCAATCATGGTGTGGCAGATAAAAGCTATAAAGTTTGTCCTCTTAACTATCAATGTGTCATCATCAATTTTGCATTTGTGAACACAAACATTCCTTGCAGCTGCACGATCCTGTGCTTCCGTGGGACCCGTTGATTGCTGGGCTTCCATTTGAACTGAGCTTCTTTGAGGAAGCCCTGCTGTGTTTCTGACTATTCCTGCCTCTCTGTCTTTAGAGCTTCTGCATATGAGATTTTCTTAGTCATTCTGATTTCCTGGGCTTGTCTAGCTTCCCTCTGCACAACACATCCTCCATATGCAGCACTGTGCTCACCCCTGCAGTTGCAACACTTTACTTTGGCGTCCATGTCACATTTACCATATTCATGCTCCCCTCCACATCTAGCACATCTTAGCTTTCCCCTACATTGCTGAGCAGTGTGACCCATCCTTTGACATTTGTAGCACCCGAGTGGCTTTAGGACATATTCTCTGACACTGAAATACATGTATCCTATTAGGACTGATTTAGGGAGTGTTTCCTCAAACTGAATCATGACAGACTATGTGTCCTTCAGCAAGCCTTCTTTTTTACTCTCTAGCCTTTTCACATCCTTCACCTTTCCTCCTTGGATCTCGTTTTTCACTTCTTCCATAGACATGTACAAAGGGACACCTGATATAACTCCCCTCAAGTTAGTTGTCACGCCAGAAAGATGCGCCTTCATTTGTTTTCTGTTTAGACATGTCATTGTCAGTATTTTCTGTTACTGTTGTTTACTTGTGGCATGAATTAACAGCTGGTTATTCTTCAAGAACTTTGCAAACTTAACTCTCCCAATTTCTTTCTCAATTGCTTTTGTTAGCTTAATCGGTGCATCCCACCATGATTGAACTCATTGACAACTTTGCAGTCATTGCCTACATCCTCAAACTGCCATCCATTTTGGCCAGTTCGTCTTTTCTTCGCATTGTTACTTCCTCCCGTATCACTCTCATCTAACCCGCTTCTAAGTTTTGGTGCCCCCCTAGCTGCTCTCTTCTGGCCCCCAGGCCTGGAGAGTGTCCAGCTCACCTCATCTTGGTCATACCCGTCAGAGCTAGATGCCATAATGTTACAGACTGCGAACAGTTTTTGCTATCCGTCACAAACAAATCAATCCTCCCGCCAGCTGAACACAGACGTAAATGCGGTCCCAATCTTCTTCTTCTTCTCTTCGACGCCTTCCCTCAGGAGTTCCGCCACACACCCACTTTGCCATCAGGTTAATCTTGGCAGCGATTACCTGTGTCTATATATATGTCTTGATGGGAGTCATGTGCTCTGTCTATGTGTCCTATGATGCATGTGACATCATTCTACAACACGGTGGTGGCATCAGCCATCACTTTTGGAGTGGTCTGCCGGGGCAGTGGCATTACAGCAGCCGATAGGAAGAGACTGCAAAGAGAACCAGAAGAGACTGCAAACAGACTGATCAAGAAAGCTAGCTCTGTCCTCGGGCAATGCTTTGACCCAGTGGAGGAGATAGGAGAGAGAAGGATGGTGGCTAAACTGTCATCTCTGCTGGAGTCCGAGTCCCACCCTATGCAGGACATACTGAACGCACTGAGGAGCTCATTTAGCAGCAGACTACATGATCCTAGGTGCGCAACCAAGAGATTTTGCAGGTCCTTCCTACCTACGGCTGTCAGACTGTATAACCTAAGCAGGGCTGCTCGCAGAGATAGCAAAAAAACGTGACGACCTAATAGTATTGAATGCAAAAGACGCAATAGACTTACACAAATGGTCCCCTCCAGTATACAACTAGAACAATATCAGTCGCTACAGAGGGTGACAATATGTATGGGTACATATTCATCCTATGTAGGATAACTAAGTAGACGGTTATGCTGTTTATTCCATCTAGCTACAATGCTCCGCACTGTGTGTATATATATTTATATATTTATGTGTACATATGTATATTCGCTGCTCTTGTTTTTCTTGTCTTCTTGATTGTTGCTCTGAGTGTTGCTGTCCCTGTGCTGTTGCAATCCTGGAATTTCCCCATTGTGGGACTAATAAAGGCTTATCTTATCTTAAGACACATTTGTCTATGTGTCCTATGAACCCTGAGTTCATAGGACATCCTATGATGTTCAGGCAGAGATCATAGGCCATCCTATTATGCCCTGCCATCTGGGGCTGTTTGCCCCTGCTTGATACTTCTTCTCCCGCCTGTCACTGTTCTGTTATGTTGTTTACCTGTGTCTATATATATATGTCTTACCATGCATGCCCATAGAGGGGATGCATTGGAACAGAATTCTTGCCAGTTACAGGACAGTTGATATAGCAACACAGCACTAAGTGGCAATCACATGTGATGGCTTTTGTATGCAGCAAAACATAAAAATCACACAAAATATGCCCTGCCATCTGGGGCTGTTTGCCCCTGCTTGTTACTTCTTCCCCTGCCTGTCGCTGTTCTGTGTTATGTTGCTTACCTGTGTCTATATATACAGTATGTCTTGTAGGGAGTCATGTGCTCTGTCTATGTGTCCTATGATGCCTGTGACATCATAAAGACACATTTGTCTATGTGTATAGGATGTCCTATGATGTTCAGACAGAGATCATAGGCCATCCTATGATGCCCTTCCATCTGGGGCTGTTTGCCCGTGCTTGATCCTTCTGTCCTGTGTTATGTTGCTTCTTCTTCTTCTTCTTTTAGATTTGATTGGCAGTTGGCAACCAGCTTACAGGTGCATTATCGCCATGTACTTCACTCTATATCATCACTGTATATCTTTGTATCAGGAGTTCTTATAAGTAATTAAATTAAATTAAATTAAATCACCTATGTGTGAAAAAATTATCCGTCCTTGGACCGTGTCCTTGGCGGGTTTCAAGTAGTTAGCATGTACTTACCTGTGTCTATATACATGTCTTACTGTGCATGCCCGTAGAAACCCATGCATGCCCGTAAAGGGGATGCATTGGGACAGAATTCTTGCCAGTTACAGGACAGTTGGTATAGCAACACAGCACTAAGTGGCAATCACATGTGATGGCTTTTGTATGCAGCAAAACATAAAAATCACACAAAATATGCCCTGCCATCTGGGGATGTTTGCCCCTGCTTGTTACTTCTTCTCCTGCCTGTCACTGTTCTGTGTTATGTTGCTTACCTGTGTCTATATATATGTCTTGTAGGGAGTCATGTGCTCTGTCTATGTGCCATCATATAGACATCATCTGGTGGATCTTCTTCTTCATTCAGACCACTGAATGGTCTCCACCTGTCTCAGACGGCTGTGTTGTTCACACTCATGCCTGCAGTGTACTGGTGGAACCTGAGGTGTTTACACATTTGTAGTGTAGACTGGCATTCGTCAAGGTTACACATTTGCCGTCATGTAGGCATGGCGAGTCGTCCTATGATGCCTGAGTTCATAGGACGCGCTATGATGATGAGGCAGAGATCATAGGCCATCCTATGTTGTACTAGAAATGTGCTTTAAAGTCTGTCATACCTTCCTATGCTGGTGAAGGGTTTCCTCCTGTCTCAGACGGGTGCGATGTACTGCTGGAACCTCAGGTGTTTTATCTTCATGGCATCTTTTCTGACATGCAGCAGTTGTTGTCAAAACAAATCGTTCTATGTGTGACATCATAAAGACAAATCGTCCTATGATCTCTGTGGTCTATGTGATATCATAAAGACACATTTGTCCATCCATCCATCCATCTTCTACCGCTTTTCCGGAGATCTGGGTCACGAAGGCAGCAGTTCAAGCAGAGAAGCCCAAACTCCCCTCTCCCCAGCCACCTGCTCCAGCTCTTCAGAGAGGATACCAAGGCGTTCCCAGACCAGCTGGGAGACATAGTCTCTCCACCGAGTCCTGGGTCTGCCCCGCGGTCTCCTCCCAGTGGGACGTGCCCGAAACACCTCAAGTGGGAGGCGTCCAGGAGGCATCCTAATCAGATGCCCATACCACCTCAACTGACTCCTTTCAATGTGGAGGAGCAGCGGTTCTACTCTGAGCCTCTCCCAGATGACTGAGCTCCTCACCCTATCTCTGAGGGTGAGTCCAGCAATCCTACGGAGAAAGCTCATTTCAGCTGCTTGTATCCGCAATCTTGTTCTTTCGGTCATTACCCAAAGCTTGTGACCATAGATGAGAGTAGGAACGTAGATTGACTGGTAAATCGACAGCTTTGCCTTAGAACTCAGCTCCCTCTTCATCACAACAGACCGGTACAACATCCGCATCACTGCAGATGCTGCTCCAATCCGTCTGTCAATCTCTCTCGCTCCATTTTCCCCTCACTTGTGAATAAGACCCCAAGATACTTAAAACTCCTCCACTTGGGGTAGGAGCCTGTCCCCAACCCAGAGAGGACAATCCACCTTTTTCCGGCTGAGGACCATGGACTCGGACTTGGAGGTGCTGATTCTCATCCCAGCCGCTTCACACTCAGCGGCAAGCTGTCCCATTAAGACCTGTAGGTCATTGCTGGACGAAGCCAACAGGACAACATCATCTGCAAACAACAGAGATGAGATCCTGTGGTCACCAAGCATGACACCCTCTATTCCCTGGCTGCGCCTAGAAATGCTGTCCATAAAAATTATGAGCAGGATCGGTGACAAAGGGCAGCCCTGGCGGAATCCAGCTCTCACTGGGAATGAGTCCGACCGAGTGTTAGCAATACGAACCAAACAAAGACACATTTGTCGACACATAGACAAGTTTATGTGTGACATAAAGACAAATCATCCTATGATCTCTGTGGTCTATGTGACATCATAAAGACACATTTGTCATCTTATGATGCCTGAGTTCATAGGTTGTCCTATGATGTTCAGACAGAGATCATAGGCCGTCCGATGATGTCCTATGAAGCATCACACACACACAGAGATTTCTTGCTTTTATAGAGTGATAGAGTGAATTGGAGCCGTCAAAACAACACCAAACAATGCAGTTTTAATAGAAGCAGGAGAAATGCCACTGGATTTGAGAAGAGATAAACTTGCATTATCATACTGGGTCAAGCTGAAAGGAAGTGACAAAGCAAATATTTCAAAAACAACACTACAAGACTGCTGGAAATACTCTAATTTCCAGGGACATGGGTTTGGGTGGACAATTGAAAGAAGGACCAGGATGTATGGGCTGCACACTATTGATATAGCTAACACCAGTGCAGTGAGTAATGTTCCCCCTTGGCTGTTTCCAGAAATAGAAGTAGACGCTACATCCGTGTTTACAGCAGAGATGGTGGCAATATTTATTGCTTTGCAGTGGGTGGAGGAGGTCAGACCGGACCGGGTGGTGGTGTGCGCGGACTCACTTACAGCGCTAAAAACCATACAGAGGCAATAAGAATCAAGAGGAGGGCTCTTTTCTCTTTTTTAAATAACACACAATTAAGTCATAGAATTTAGGGGTCGGGCTCAGATGACATAATGTTACACACTCTTGTACAGTAGGCGGCGGTATGCACCTTTCAGTTGTTTGCTATCCACCAGTAACCGAGAGAAGAAGAAGACACTAAAATCTACAGGGGAAGACCTGGTGATTGAGCTATATCACAGTTTATTTAGGGTACACAGGGGTGGTGGAGAAGTTCAGTTTTGTTGGGTTCCTGCACATGAAGGGTTGAAAGGGAATGATTGTGCAGACAAATTAGCAAAAAGTGCTCTTGGAAAAGAAATAACTATACCATTGTCTCTTGGAAAAGGTGAAGTGAAAGCAGTAATCAAGAAAAAAAAGGAACTGAGCTATGACAAAAAGGATGGGATGAAGATCATAAAGGTAGATCATATTACAAAATACAAAAATCTATTGCAATAAAGAATTTTATCACAATCAAAGGGAGGGAAGACATCATGATGGCAAGACTCAGACTGGATCACACACATTTAAATGGCACTTTATTCACCATGGGGAAAAGCGAAAGTGACAAATGTAGAGAATGTGGAGTAAAAGAAGATGTTGAGCACATCTTATTACACTGTCACAAATACAGAAATGAAAGACAGATAATGGGAAATGAAGTTCGAGAAGCCGGTAGGGAATGGGATTTAACTGGGATTCTGGGAACAGATGGAGATGGAGAGGCAATAAGAATCACGAGGAGGGCTCTTTTCTCTTTTTTAAATAACACAGGATTAAGTCATAGAACTTAGGGGTCGGGCTCAGATGACATAATGTTACACACTCTTGTACAGTAGGTGGCGGTATGCACCTTTCAGTTGTTTGCTATCCGCCAGTAACCGAAAGAAGAAGAAGAAGTGATAGAGCAATAGAATGTCATCCGAGTATTCTGTGTTGTCTTTTTTTTTCCCTTAATATACTGCATCTCCACAATTGTTCTTCAGAAATGTAACTTGACTTATAAATGTGCAACTTTATTTGTAAATTTGTCACTTTTCTTGTGGTTAATTGGAGACT
This sequence comes from Pholidichthys leucotaenia, assembly GCA_020510985.1. Classification (NCBI taxonomy): domain Eukaryota; kingdom Metazoa; phylum Chordata; class Actinopteri; order Cichliformes; family Pholidichthyidae; genus Pholidichthys; species Pholidichthys leucotaenia. The sequence continues at coordinate 230,471,081 of CM035843.1, read as the reverse complement.
CTAAAGTGGCCCTAGGTGTGAATGTGTGTGTGAATGGTAAAGGGATAGCACCGTACTGTGGCTGCTTCATCCATCCAGGTGGATGCCCTCAATTTCCCCTCTGGGGATCAATAAAGTATACAAAATAAAAAATAAAAAAAATAAAAAAATTTCACATCACTTTGTGTTTTTTTTTAAATTTATATAAGTATACTGTACATACGTTTTTCCTAATTTTCTGGCTTGGGGGGGAGGGGCTCAGCAACAACGGACTGCAAGATCTGATCGAAAAACTCATTGAGAGAACTGGTGCATATGGCATGGAGGCCAGCCTGGAGAAATCCAAAATAATGGTGACTAGCATGGACAACATCAGTGCCAGCATCACCATGAATGTTGAGCCTGTCATGCGTTTTTAATATTAATAAATATCCCTTGTTTATCTGGTGAATAAATAATAGTGCAGAGTCAAAGATGCCTTTTCTGGGTATTTATTTACATCTTGGCCAAGAAGGGAAAAATGTTGTGTCCCGCACATAGGCGAGTACCAGGAGAGTTGATTCAAAGTCTCAGAACCAAGCAGAGAGTTTTAATACAGTAGACCAAACAGATATGCACTGTTATGAAAATGCTGAGTAAACAATTAGCGTCTAAATGTTCTGCTACAGTGGTCAAGGCTGCGTTGGATCCTTCCTGTCTCATGGGAAAAGTATTCGGTGTAATTTCATTTATGATTACAGGAGGCAGAATGAATGGACTATAATTTTAAAAAAATCTATAATGAACCACTGGAGGAAGTGTCTGTCTTCAAGTCCTTGGGAGCGACCCTGTCGAAAGATGGTACCTGCAACACAGACATCTGCATCTGGTTCGCCACAACAGTGATGGCCAGGCTTCCAGACCAAGTGCAAGCTGTACAAATGACTCGTCGTCTCCATCCTCCTCTGTGGGTGCAAGGCTTGGATGCCCCTGGCTGAGTCACAAAGAAGGATCCAGACATTTGAGAACACGTGCCTGAGAAAGCTCCTCCGGATCCAAGGTTGAAAGTCTCGTGGGCCCAGAGGGACTTCACCTCACCACTGTCCAATGGCGTAAAATGGTGTTTTTTTGGACACGTCACTTGGCATGTCAAGCCTCTGGAAGTCCATCATGCAGGCTGTTACAGTATGTCCGCAAAACTGGCAATGACGACTGACAAGGATGCTGCTGTTGAACTGAACTTTATTACAGAAAGTAATAATGGTACAAAGCACATGTGGTAATATATTACGGTAACCGGCTCCCAACCACCTCTCATGCCAACCACATAGACTTCCCTCAGATGGCAGACCACCCAATTATATAGTGACGTGGTGACGTCAGCCACAGGCTGCGTACTACTCCAAATGAGCCCAGCTTTATACAACACATTTACCCCCCCCCCCTTGCAAAAATTGAAAAATATAATATTAGCAAGGAAAGCGTGGTGGCAGAGTGGTTAGCACTGTGGCAGCACAGCAACTCACTCTTAGCCGGGGGATCCTGGGTTCGATCCCAGCCCCCAACCAACAGTGATCTGTGTGGAGTTTGCATGTTCTCCCCGTGTCTGCGTGGATTTACTCCGGGATTTCTCCGGTTTCCTCCCACATGCCAAAATGTGTAAGTTAGGTTAATTGGCATCAAGCTGGGGATCCTGAATTGTCCTTTGTGTAGCAGTGTCAATAAAAGCATTCCTACTTGGTTTGCCAAGTGGGTCGACCCTCTTGGCGACACAGGTAGTAGAGAGCTGGACTCTGAAGCCAGAGGTCATGAGTTTAAACCCCCCAGTTGGACGTTGCCAGTTGGGACTTGGTTACACTAGATGTGGCAGAGCAATGGTTTTTTTTCAGAAAGCACAACAATGCCACCAGGGGAATTTCGCCCCAGGAAATAGTTTTCTACAACCCACGTTCTATAAGGTCACACAGGTTCGTTACACACACACAGAGCCATAGACATGATTCCATTAGTAACAGATCATTTTTATTAAACAATTAAAAAAACAATCATAAGTTGCTAATTAAACCCATAACAACAACTTGTTGCCTAAAATGAGTTTTAGCTTAAAATAAATTTCTACTAGGCAAAGGCCTGCTAAGGATCAGATGCTGGGGCTTACGGGGAGGCTAGCCAGAGAAGGGGAAAAAGGGGTCTTAAACTAAACACCACGTGACTGCACACCAACCAGATGGACACCCTGCATGAGCTTCAGAGGAAGTAACCCACCAGGGGAACCGGCTGCCACACACCTCAGGCCCACAGCTCCTGTCCTTCAACAAAAGAAATTTATTCAATATTACATCCTAAGAAAGGACTAAAACTCGGGGCAATAAAAGCAGTTAATTAAAAAGGGACAAGTGTAAAAAAAAAATATAAAAATTTACAAACCAAATAAAATAAACCCAGTTAATGAAATAAAACGAGGCACTGTATAGTGTTCTAATTCTCTTGTGTCCTTATAAAATTTTAAATAGATAAAAGAAGGACAACAAGAGTATACACAATGAGACAAATTGTCAAAATAGACAAGACCAAACAAAACATTACAGGATAAACACAACAGCAGTGTGGGAGCGAGTGGTGGCTACTGGAAACGAGCCGCACACCATGGCACTGATTACCTAAAACAAAACAATTTCCATTAGGGCAACATAAATCAGACTACTAATGAAAGATAATTGGGAGCAGCATACATACTGAAGCACGTAGGTTCGCCTGCACAGTTGGATGTGGGAGGTACAGTGGCTCGACCACGAAGGCACAAAAAGCTAGTGGAAGCAGAGAAATCACTTAATATACACACACAGCACACTAACGGTGCTCAGTGACTTAAACTGCCTACCTTAACAAAGGAGAGCTGACTCGAGCGGAGCAGAGCAATGCCACCACCCAAAAGGGCTCATAACCAATGTACTGCAAGTAGTGATGGGAAGGCAGGCTCAGAGCTCTGAGGGGTGCTCTGAGCTTTTCCAGGAAATATTTGGTGAAGTACATCATGAAGTAAGTGTTGACGTCGGACCACGTGGCTGGGTCAGGAAGCCATTCATGATTTTGCACACAACATGAAGTAAAGTGAGCAGCGATACCCAATGGAAATGCCTGTCCCTCACGTTTTGTGTTGTCATGTTTGACTGTGTAAGGGATTTGTCACAGCCAATTTTCACATGGAGGTAGCAGCGAAAAGAAGGACTTCTCCCGTTTGGGAACATTTTGAGCGCATTTCATTTCTCCCATTAATGTATTTTCCACAAATAGTGGATATTTAATGGAGCTGAGGTGATGGCTTAGCGGTAAAGCGTTTGCACTACAAGTGGGAGGCCTGGGTTTGATTTCCAGCTGTGTCATTCTTGTCATTTTATTTTTATTTGCAAGGTGAAGTTTCTGTTGTGTTTCAAAGAGCTTGGATCATTATTACACATTATTATGCTGAGGCACTATTGCTATTGTGCCCTGCATGAGGATAAGGCCAGAGTTGAATATACTGGGACAGTATAAGACTGTTGAAAATTTATTATTTCTTAATAAAAATGGACAAGTAATAAAAGCACACGAAGTAACACAGACACATTCACTGGAATCACCCCAGTTTTATTATTTCTTTTTTTCCTTATGATCATAGATATTTCTTAAAAGACAGCACATTTATTGAAATTGAAAAAATACACATTAAACCAAAAATGCCCTTGTAAAAGCCTGCATGCTGTATACTTTGTCGACTACATGGCCTAGTAGAGCAAATGAAGTTTCACATGAGGCCTCGTCTATGTGAACCATTTTGATGAAAGGCTCAAGTGTTCAAGAAAGCCTCAACTACTCATGACTAAGTAGTAGCTTAGAAGTGAAATATCTGTTCTGCAATTGGGAAGCTGGGGTTCCAGTCCCAGCTGGGTTACTCTAATAATTTATTTTTATTTGCACAGTGAAGTATCTGTTGTGTTTCAAAGAGCTTGGATACAACAATAACATATCATTATGCTGAGGCACGACTGTGTCCTGCATGACAATAAGGACAGAGATGAATGTACTGAGAAAGACAGTATGACTGTTGAAAAGTTATTTCTTAAAAAAAATGGATAAGTAGCGCAAGCACATTCACTGTAGTCACCTCAATTTTATTTTTTTTCCTTATGATCATTGATATTTCTTAAAAGACAGTGCATTTATTGAAATGAAAAAATACACATTTAACCAGTAATACCCTGGTAAAAATCAGCATGCTGTATATGTTTTTTCCACTAGGTGGCCTGGTAGAGAAAATGAAGACCATAGATATAAAACCCTAGATTGGCAGCGCTGGCCAGTCCGTGGTCGCGGGGGCGTGACGCGCGTCCGCCATCTTGGTACAGGATATCTGTAGCACATCCCTGTGGTCCAGTGCAGACACCTGCTTGGGTCATTCTCCTTTGTTAAACGTTTGACAGGCTTCAGTGAACATGTTTACAACACAGTACAACACAGCGCATAGTGGTTTACTTTCAGCATAATCTGCATAAATATTAGGTGTTTAAGAGCTTCATAATTATTAAATTATGGCATTTTGCAGTGTCTCAATCAAGAACTGTCAAATGAGCTGAAAAAAAAGTTACCATACCCCCTGATTAATAATTAAGGCTAGCTCTTTCATAAAATAAAAATAAAAAATATTATATTATGTAGCACAATAAGCACATGCCTACAAAGTAAAAAATATCACAAAGACTTAATGCTTTTATAAACCAACATTAATAAATTACAAAGTACAATTACTTTTAAATGCTTTGCAGGAATATCCACCCTGTCCCCTCCTATCCATCATAGCAAATATTTATAGTAATGTCAGGCAAAATGTAATATAAGACAGAAATAGTAATGTCTATGAGATATGACTGCATTAATCATCACCCGATCTTCTTGTACCCCCTCCCTGCAATAGACAAATGCGAAATAGGTACTGTAAAATTCTATCTGTAAAGTTTCAATTTTCAAATAACATATCTGTAAATTACTATCTGCAAACCTTCATGATGTTGGTCTGATACAGGAGGTAGATGTTTGTACACATATATGTGTAATTATTGTGTAAAGATGGTTTGATAAACCTAAATCTTTCATTAGGCCAAGTGTATACAGGAAAAAGAAAAACTATCCTCACGCTATTTGAGTAACTACTAGGGATGGGCATTCGGTGAAATTTTCTTCACCGATCGCCGGGAGAATTAATGATTAATAATCGGTTAATCATTAACATTTTTAGGTAGGTAGACTAAATTAGAACATCAGGTATCAGCACGGAGGGCACGGAGAGCCGCACAACTCAAATCTACCTCTCTCTCAAATCTCTCTCTCTCTGTTCTCGTGTTTGCTCGGCTCGGGAATCTCGCAAGCTGATTGGCCGAGACGTTTCACCCCGCAAGCTGATTGGCCGAGACGTTTTACCCAGCTCTCTCTCCCTGCCGAGCGGCCACCCAACAAACGAAGACCGCATTCATTGCTCTATCGCTCGTATTGCTTAGTCTAGCCCCGTGGAACTTTTTGCTGTTCTCTTGTGCCATTTTGTGCGAAATAGTCTTCCTGTCGAGGCACTACGCCGCCTCCTGCAGCTTCCCTCGACGTGTGTACACTGAATCTTCATGACCTTCTCAATAAAGTTTCTGAAAAAAAAAAAAAAGAATCTTCACGACCGCCATTACTCAGCGCGCAACCACTGTTGGCGGTTTCTTCGCGTAATAAGGGTGTTCCATGGACCCTGTCGATGAGGTATATTTGTATGCTGCATTGCAGTGATTGCAGTACACCTGGTCATTTTTTAAATTGAAATGGTCCCACGCAACACTTCGCCGTAACCGCCTCATGATTTGGTGATCGCCCTACGGAAGCCCGCATGTATCAACGGAGGCACGCCAGGGTACGGCGATGGTGTAATGTTGCCCCCTGGTGCCCAAATTTTGCCATTGCATTGTTTGAGGACGGCCGTGCACTAGGCCTTAATAACCTCGGATTGTTTAAAAAAAAAAAAAAAAACGGTTTGTCGACGAAAATGAACTTCCTCGGTGAAATTCTTAATGATCAATTATCGGTTAATCGGTAAATTATGCCCATCCCTAGTAACTACCAAACTAATTACAAGAACCCAAAGTTCATTGTTGATAATATTGGCTACCAATACTGACCCAGTAACAAAGAACACAATGTAACACTGTATACTAATATTACATGAGAAATATTGCCATAAGTATCGATACTGAATTACAATATATATTACACTCATGGCAGTCATGCATGTACAGAAATCAGTGACCTCCCAAATGAAAATCAGAGTTTTTACCTTTATTTCTGACAACACGCCATTAAATTATTTAAAAACAAATACTCAACACTTACCTGATCGTTTAGATACCGGTTACACACTGTGTAAACAAATGAGAACCTTGGAAATGAAGACTTAATCAGAGTGTTGTGCACTGAGCTGCACGGTGGCACAGTGGTTAGCACTGCGGCAGCACAGTTTACCCTCGGCCGGGGGATCGCGGGGATCATGAGATCGTGGGTTCGATCCCTGCCCCCGGCCAACAGTGATCTGTGTGGAGTTTGCATGTTCTCCCCATGTATGCGTGGGTTTACCCCGGGATTTCTCCGGTTTCCTCCCACATGCCGAAAACATGCAGGTTAGGTTAATTGGAGACTCTAAATTGGCCCTTTGTGTGAATGTGTGTGTGAATGGTTAAAAGGGATGGCGCCGTATTATGGCTGCTTCATCCATCCAGGTGGTGGATGACCCTTAATTTCTGTAAAGCGTCTTTGAGTGTCTATGATAAAGCGCTATATAAATCTGATGTATTGATTGATTGATTGAGCTGTGGATTTGTTGTGATTCCTGTACCAATATGGCGGCCCGAAATCACGCGCTCCAGTGACCTACTGCCAATCTAGGCTTCTATATCTATGATGAAGACCCACATGAGGCCTTGTCTGTATAAGCCATTTTGATGAAAGGCCTCAAGTCCCCCAGAAAGCCTTATTTGGCCATCACTAACTACAAGCACAGCAAAAATGTCAACCAAGATGCCAGTAGTCAACAAAGCACAAAACTTGGAAAACTTACCTTGCTTCTTATTTAGAGGAGCACACCAAAAAAGCCTCACCGACCAACAATGCACCATACCAGCAAACAACTATGCCAGGAAGGCAGAAGGAAGCAGCCCGCAGGTAAGGGCTGGCACCTAAAGACACCACGTTCGTCCACTGCGTCGCCCAACAATTAAAGGGCCATGACAGACAGGGGCGTAGAGAGATGAAAAAAAGAAGGAAAATCCATCCTGCTACATTATGTATGACTGTGAGAGTGAATGGTTGTCTGTCTCTCTGTGTTGGCCCTGTGATGGACTGGCGATCTGTCCAGGGTGTACCCTGCCTCTCGCACAAAGATGCTAGGATAGGCTCCAGCCACCCCCCATGACCCGAAAGGGATTAAGCGGAAGAAGATGGATGGATGGATGGATAATATTAACATTAGCATATTTGCCCTCCCCAATTTAGTAAACCAAATTCCCTCTTAGCAGTAACACAACTTATCATTTATTAAACACACATGTCTTAAGTATTATATATATCAAACATTAAACATTCCTATGCAGGTATTATCAAATGTCAAACAATTAGCATTACTGTTCAGGTTAGTTTATGATTACTTATTACTGTATTTCAAACAACCTTTTTTTCTCTGATATATAGAAATTGTGAAGAACACTTTTCTGTTTTATTGTTCAAAGAACACATTTTTTTAAAGAACACACTGTATTGTTTTTATATAAAGAATACTCTTGTTTGTTGTTGCTTATATACAGTGGGGCAAGAAAGTATTTAGTCAGCCACCAATTGTGCAAGTTCTCCCACTTAAAAGATGAGAGAGGTCTCCAGTTTTCATCATAGGTATGCCTCAACTATGAGAGACAAAATGAGAAAAAAAAAATCCAGAAAATCACATTGAAGGATTTTTAATGAATTAATTGGTAAATTCCTTGGTAAAATAAGTATTTGGTCAATCCCAAAAGTTCATCTCAATACTTTGTTATATACCCTTTGTTGGCAATGACAGAGGTCAAACGTTTTCTGTAAGTCTTCATAAGGTTTTCACACACTGTTGCTGGTATTTTGGCCCATTCCTTCATGCAGATCTCCTCTAGAGCAGTGATGTTTTGGGGCTGTCGCTGGGCAACACGGACTTTCAACTCCCTCCAAAGATTTTCTATGCGGTTGAGATCTGGAGACTGGCTAGGCCACTCCAGGACCTTGAAATGCTTCTTACGAAGCCATTCCTTTGTTGCCCGGGCGGTGTGTTTGGGATCATTGTCATGCTGAAAGACCCAGCCACGTTTCATCTTCAATGCCCTTGCTGATGGAAGGAGGTTTTCACTCAAAATCTCACGATACATGGCCCCATTCATTCTTTCCTTTACACGGATCAGTCGTCCTGGTCCCTTTGCAGAAAAACAGCCCCAAAGTATGATGTTTCCACCCCCATGCTTCACAGTGGGTATGGTGTTCTTTCTCCTCCAAACACGACAAGTTGAGTTTTCATCAAAAAGTTCTATTTTGGTTTCATCTGACCATATGACATTCTCCCAATCCTCTTCTGGATCATCCAAATGCTCTCTAGCAAACATCAGACGGGCCTGGACATGTACTGGCTTAAGCAGGGGGACACATCTGGCACTGCAGGATTTGAGTCCCTGGCGGCGTAGTGTGTTACTGATGTAGCCTTTGTTATTTTGGTCCCAGCTCTCTGCAGATCATTCACTAGGTCACCCCGTGTGGTTCTGGGATTTTTGCTCACCGTTCTCATGATCATTTTGACCCCACGGGGTGAGATCTTGTGTGGATCCCCAGATCGAGGGAGATTATCAGTGGTCTTGTATGTCTTCCATTTTCTAATAATTGCTCCCACAGTTGATTTCTTCACACCAAGCTGCTTACCTATTGCAGATTCAGTCTTCCCAGCCTGGTGCAGGTCTACAATTTTGTTTCTGGTGTCCTTTGACAGCTCTTTGGTCTTGGCCATAGTGGAGTTTGGAGTCTGACTGTTTGAGGTTGTGGACAGGTGTCTTTTATACTGATAACGAGTTCAAACAGGTGCCATTAATACAGGTAACGAGTGGAGGACAGAGGACCCTCTCAAAGAAGAAGTTACAGGTCTGTGAGAGCCAGAAATCTTGCTTGTTTGTAGGTGACCAAATACTTATTTTACTGAGGAATTTACCAATTAATTCATTAAAAATCCTTCAATGTGATTTTCTGGATTTTTTTTTTCTCATTTTGTCTCTCGTAGTTGAGGTATACCTATGATGAAAATTGGAGACCTCTCTCATCTTTTAAGTGGGAGAACTTGCACAATTGGTGGCTGACTAAATACTTTTTTGCCCCAAATTGGAGACCTCTCTCATCTTTTAAGTGGGAGAACTTGCACAATTGGTGGCTCACTAAATACTTTTTTGCCCCACTGTATATATATATATACAGTATATATACGTATATATATATGAGAACACAACCAAACCTAACGGCTAGGGTCCTTGGGTAGACCACCGCAGGACCCAACGTGGCTGGGTGGGTTATTCTGCCACCATCTCAGTTGCGCTCCTATCTGAACAGTCTTTTTTTTTCTAACAGTCTTCCATGGGGAAAGCAGTTCTGCCGGAGGGGCTTTGTAGTGGGCCCGTGGCAGCTGCATCCCTGGAGCTGTCGGACCCCTGGGGCCAGGGCCAATCTTCATGACGCTGGGCCCTGGGTCCCACACTGCGGTAGCTGACTCCTGCAAAGCCTCGCCATCTGAAGCAGCCACCTGGACATGCTGTAGTTGGTTTGCGTGCTGAACCGAACCGTCTGTCAGCCGAAAGCATGCCGATCCCAGTTTCGCCACAATCCTCAGTGGTGCCTGCTGTCTCGTCGGTTGTGGCCCAGTCAGTCGTCATCCTGGTCTCTCGCAGGCACAAACCCGAACCCAGTCCATAACATGGAGCGGCGCCTTACTTGGTTTTATGCGTTGTTGTGATCCGGGTGGCTCTGGTTGCTCGTCCAGCTTGGGACCTCCATCATGCTGCGGCAGTTCCGTAGTCACCATGCTCGTTGCGGACCCTTCACCCATTGTCTCCATCGTTGGTTGAAACTCATCGTGGGTACGGAAGGTGTCTGGTGTCTCTCCAGTGTCGCTCGTTGAAGCGGACTCTTCACCCGTTAGCTCCGCTGTATCCTCCGTAGCTTGTTGAGTGTGGGTATGGAAGCACTCCAATTCCTCCACTCTCCCATCTGAATTGCTCTGTTTTGCCGCGTTGTGAGCTGTGTTTGTGCCTGGTTGCTGTTGCTGCGCTTCGGGGCTCTCTGCACGCCCGGGCTCCCCCTCCTCTGGCTCCGGTTCTGGCTGAATGAGAGACGGAGGCGAGTCCGGCTGCTCCCATTCCGGGTGGCTCTCCTCCTGAGAGCGTGGGGCAGATGCTTTGGTGTCATTGCCGTTCTTAATTACCCCGTCCCACACCACGTCATTATTGAGGTCCATCATGCTCCATTTGCCGCACCCGGACCAGTCAAACCCAGCGTTTTCTCTGATAGTGAAGCCCAGTCTGTAGAAAAGGTCACATCCCATAATGTCACTGTGCACAGGCTACCTGGAACGTGAAGTCGTATACAATTTTGGACTTGTAGTAAACTGTCAGCTCCACTGTTCCCACATTGCACAGTCTGTGACTACCGTATCCATACAGCGGCATTGGGTTCTTCTTAATTTTGTGGTTGGGGAAAAACTTCTTCACTGTGGCCCAGTTTAACATCGACCTCATCGCCGCCGTGTTGAGCAGGAGCAGTACGGCTACTCTATCTAACTCAACCATGCCATATGAATAACCACTGTTGTTGGGGCTTACCGCAAGAATGGTTGTTGTTGGCGGATGGACTGGCTTACTTTGCGGGCCCCACTTCTCTGCTGCCTCAAGCTGGAACGCTAGCTCTATCGTGTTAGCTAGCGTCATGTCATTTGCCGCCATTAGCATCTTAGCTTTCAAAATAGCTAGCAAGAAGTTCGTTTTTATTTATTTATTTTTTTAATTTTATTTACTGATTTATTTGAACATCAAGACAAAAAAAAATCCATCGGTCCCAACGTGTGGAAAATTCTCTGGCCTTCTGCGCTGAGGTTGTGGACAAGAAGTGCTCGTTTCCTGACTTTGTCGACTTTTCCCAGGTCCAGTGCTGCAACGTAGGTCTCAAATGCATCCAGCCATCGTGGCCATGGGACCGTTGGTTCACCTGGGGATTCTAGAAAGGGCTGTAGCCATCTCAAGCACGCCTCCATGGTTTAATCTCTTGTTGCCAAATGTTATGTCCACAAACCTGGCAATGACGACCAACGAGGATGCTTGCATTGAACTGAACTTTATTACAGAAAGTAATAATGGTACAAAGCACATGTGCTAATATATTATGGTAACCAGCTCCCAACCACCTCTCATGCCAATCACATACTGTATCAGACTCCTCTGAGATGGCAGACCACCCAGTAACTGTATCAATCCACCTGTTGCCTAGGCCTAAGTCTTCTGCCGTATTTGCTGTAAGCCGGCTTTACTGCCTCTGCAGTCTGCTGTGGGACTGTTGCCTGTGGATTAGAACTGTTAGTCAATCTCTGTGGGTGTTCTGGAGAATGCCTTCTAGGGGGTCTGCCGCGACGGGGGGCCCTCGCCAACTGCATAGCTTCATCCGCCAAAACAAAAGCGGGTTTGAGTCTGTTAATACCAATTACCTCCTTTCTGTCTCCCAAATCTAGCAACAAATGGTTCTCTCCTGTTTCCAGCACCCTAAACGGTCCATCGTAAGGTGGCCGCAAGTTTGGGCGATGGGCATCATGTCTGACAAAAACAAACTCCGCATTTTTTAAGGCTTTCGGCACAAAAATGCGTGGGAAGCTGTGATGAACTGGGCCAGGAAGCGTGTTTGATCCCGTGTCGCTCTGCAACCATTAAGCGGGGGGGGGGGCGATTTGGCGCAGGATTATCCGGGAGAAATTCCCCGGGCAGCCGGAGAGGCTGTGCAAAAACTAATTCAGCTGGGGAGGCTTGCAAATCCTCCTTAGGTGCAGAACGCAACCCCAATAAGACCCATGGTAGGCTGTCTACCCAATTTGTATCCGTAAGCGACGCTCTGAGGGCTGTTTTCAATGACCTATGGAAACGTTCGCATAAACCGTTAGCCTGGGGGTTGTACGCGGTAGTGCGGTGGATCGTTACCCCCAGGCTGCGGGCCATCGCTGACCAGAGCTCGGACACAAACTGAGGACCTCTGTCGGACGTTATGTCCGACGGAACTCCAAAACGCGCTACCCACGCTGTTAAAAACGCATGCGCCACCTCCTCGGCTGTGGTTGATGCCAGTGGGACCACTTCCGGCCAACGCGTAGTGCGGTTCACCATTGTCAAAAGGTATGTGCACCCCTGTGACGACGGGAGGGGGCCTACCAGGTTGACATGCACATGATCAAAGCGCTTAGCCGGGATGTGAAAAGCCCATTCTTTGACCTGTTTGTGCAACCCTGGCCATACAAATTTCTCTCCTACCATTTTGACCGATGCGCGCACCCCCGGGTGCGCCAGAGAATGGATCGAGTCAAAAACGCGACGGCGCCACACAGCTGGTACCACCGGACGCGGCCGTCCAGTGCAGATATCGCAGATTAGGGGGGGCATACCATCTTGCAGCACCCTGTACTCCAGCCTTAACCCTGTTGGTCCAGACTGGAGTGCGCGCACGTCCGCATCGCTAACCTGCTCCACAGCCATGGCTGCATAATCTAACCCTACGCGGACCGGGGCTGCCCGCGCTTCCGCGTCGCTACCCTGGCCCGCGGCCATGGCTGCAGAGTCTGCCCCCATGGGGCCCGGAGCCACCACAGCACGTGAGAGGCAGTCTGCCACTACATTATATTTACCTGCCACATGCTGGATATCGGTGGTAAACTCCGATATCGCGGCCAGCTGTCTCTGCTGCCGGCCCGACCAAGGTTCCGAAATCTTGGCCATCGCGAAAGTCAGCGGTTTGTGGTCCACGAACGCGGTGAATCGGCGCCCTTCCAGCCAGAACTGGAAGTGGCGGATCGCCAAGTGCAGAGCCAACAACTCCCTGTCGAACGCGCTGTATTTTCGCTCGCTATCGCGCAAGGTTTTGCTGAAAGACGCGAGCGGTTGCCAGGCCCCAGCTACATACTGTTCAACAACCGCCCCCACGGCTAAATCGGACGCGTCAGTGGTGAGCGCCATGCGGGCTGTTGGAACTGGGTGTGCCAACAAAACGGCGTTTGTCAGGGCTGATTTGACTTGAGAGAATGCGCGCTCCAGCCCAGGAGACCATTCGATTTTATTCGTGGGTTTTTGTTTTTTTAGTGCAGCGTACAATGGTTGCATGGGCCTCGCTGCGCTGGGGAGGAAACGGTTATAAAAATGAACCATTCCCAAAAACTCCTGTAACACTTTGACCGTTTGAGGTTGGGGAAAATTTGTTATTGCGCGCACTTTATCGGGCAGAGGGACCGCTCCTTCTGGCGAAACGCGATGCCCCAAAAAATCAATCTGCACCACCCCAAACTGACACTTCGCTGGGTTAATTATTAACCCATGCTCTGCCAACCAACGGAAAACTGCTGTGAGGTGGCTTTCGTGTTCGTCTTCGGACGTACTCACTACCAAAATGTCGTCCAAATAGACGAACACGAAAGGGAGGTCGTGCAGGACCACGTCCATCATGCGTTGGAACGTCTGCGCCGCTCCCTTGAGTCCAAAAGGCATGCGCAAAAACTCAAAAAGCCCGAAAGGAGTTATTACCGCTGTTTTGGGTATGTCCTGAGTGCACACTGGAACCTGATGGTAACCGCGTACTAAATCTATTTTAGAAAAAATGCGCGCCCCTGCCAAATGCACCGAAAAATCTTGGATATGCGGAATTGGGTAGCGGTCGTGTGCTGTGGCGTTATTCAACCTGCGGAAATCACCGCAAGGTCGCCACGAGCCATCAGCCTTTGGGGCCATGTGCAGTGGTGAAGCCCAGGGGCTTTTCGAACGCCTGATGATGCCCAGTTTTTCCAGGTTGGCAAACTCCTTGCGCGCTTTGGTCAGTTTAGCTGAGTCCAGGCGCCGAGCTTTTGCAAAAACGGGCGGGCCAGTGTTAGTGATATAATGCTCCACCCCATGTTTAGCCACTGTCACCGAAAACGTTGGGACTGTGAGTGCTGGGAACTGAGTGAGGAGTGCGTGGAACTTACCACCCGCAGCTGTGACGTTGGCTTGTGCAGTTGGCGGCACCACTCGAGCTGTGCAGGGAATAGAGTGAAAGGAAAATGCATTAACCAGACGTCTATTAGCAAGATCAACCAATAAACCATGTGAGCATAAAAAATCAGCCCCTAACATGTTGAAATTGACTACCGCTACAACAAAAGTCCACTCAAATGCACAGCCCTGCAAAGACAGAAGCAGAGTCCTCTCACCGAAGGTCTTAATCGCTGAGCCGTTCGCTGCTGACACCCGGGGACCCTTAGACGGCGTCAGCCGGTCCGCATAGGAAGGCGTGATGAAACTCAGCTGGGAGCCTGTGTCCACAAGGAAATGCCTCCCCGAGCGTGCATCCTTCAGGTAGAGCAGCTTGTTCTCTTCCCCGAGGGTCGCAGCCACTACCGACCCCCGGTCTTGGCGTTTCCCGAACGCTTGAAGTTGCACGGTGGGAGGCACTTGTGTGCCCTCTCTGCAAAGCGGCGATGATAGAAGCAAAGGACGTCGTCCGCTCCGTGTCACTTGGTCCTTACTGCTGCCGTCGCCGGTGAGTCTGGTGCTGCAACCACTGGCCCCATGCCGTCTCCGGACGTTGCTGCTAGCTCTGCTGCCACGGCCGAAACCGCGCTCCGTTTGTGGGCGTCGACGAGTCGTTGCGCCTCCTTGCTCAGCCCATGGTAATATCGCCGGGCCAACCGAGGTGAGTCTGCCAGGGTAACTCTCACCGCTGGCGGCAGGGTCCGGAGGAAAAGGTGGGCAAAGATAAAATCGCAATCCTCGGAGTCTCTCAGCCTCAGCATTTTCACCATCAGGTCTACGGGTCTGTCGTTCTCCGACTCCGTCAATGCTAGGGGCCCCTCTGCTCGCTGTTGCACCTAGGGGGTGAAGTGGCTGATAAGCGCATCCTTCAATGCACTGTATTTGTTGCTGTCCGGTGGGTGATTGACCAGATCCTCCACCCTCTGGATTGTGTGGCTGTCCAGCTTCGCCACCACATGGTAGAATTTCATGTCGTCTCTCGAGATTCTCCGGAGGTTGAACTGCGCCTCGACCGCGCTAAACCAGGAGCGCGGACTATGCTGCCAGAAGTCGGGCAGCTGGAACGTGGCGGCAGTCATCAGGCTGGCTTCTGCCGAGCCCCGCTCGGGAGAATTATCTCTGCTCATGCTTCGTCGTAAGGTCACCAGTGTGGAGGATGTGCGGAAGGATGAGACTGAGTTTATTCCTCAGGTTCAGCTTTATTCACAAACACATACTCCAACAATTTCAAAGCAGAAAAAGAGGATGAATTATCTCACATCTGTCTTTTATACCCCAGACATCAAAACTGCAGTCACATGGTGTTTACTCAAACATACAGTCACATGGTACTTAATCCCAGTCACAATGTAACTCCTCTGAACTTCACACCATTGTCCCTTAGTCTCCGGTGGTCCGGAAATCTCTCCAGGTCATCTCCTTGAAACAAAGGCCAAACCTCACACTTTCCCGTTACCTTCCGAAGGCTCTCTCAGAGGCTCAGTCCTTTTGTTCCTTGAGACGTGCAGCACACAATACAATCAACACACAGCAATATATTTGTGGAGCATATGTAACCAACATATGTTGCCCACACCCCCAGAACTATATGCAAACAATCAAATAAACAGAATACAAACACTCTTAACAAATCTATACATAACAATTAATTTATGACACACACAAAACTAAGTCAACCCCATGCACAACAGTTAACTTACATACATACAGCTAGAGAAAACAGGTCCGTGGGCCCCCTGGACCGCCCTGTCATCAGTCCACCCCTGGAGGCGGTCTGCCTCCCATGCCACAGCATGACTTCTCAGCATCGGTGCACCTCCCCTTCCTCACCACCGGATGCTCTGCTCGTCCAGGCCCACATCCCTCAGTCTCCTCTCAGGCATGCCGCAGCTCATTTGCGTGCCTCCATGAGTCATCCGACAGCTGGAGATAGGCATCCTCACATCTGGCCACCACATGCAGCTGCCCCTGGTGCTCTCCCAACTGCTGTTTGGCCCGTACCCACTGTGGTCGCGCCTCACCCAGAGCCCGGACCAAGTCTGCAACTCCCAGAGGGGCCTTGCCCGGTGTGCAGGGTCTCTGCTTGGCGCATTGCTTCACTGCGCCTAACGGTCTGGCCCTGACCTCTTCTGAATCCACCGCAGCCATCGCCACCATGGCTACCTGTTCACCAACCCACTTCAGCCGAGCTCTGGGAACAGTGGGAACCAGCCCCTCGACGTCACCTGTCATCGCAGGTGTCCCGCCGTGCCGCCCAGTACCCTCGTCCAGGGTGACTTGGGCTCTGGCACAGGGATCCTAAGCGATGACCCTAGGCGATATTGGTCTTGTTCAATTTCCGGGGTGCCAGGCAGTTCTTCATCCCACACTGCATCATCCACCAATCTCGGAACTGGTCGGTCCCACAGTCCACAGCCCGACCACTCCTCCCCAGCACCACTTTTAATGGCGAAGCCCAGACCATAAAAAAGGTTGCAGCCCATTATGTTGTCGCCATGGGCCGTCACGGTGGACTCCAGGTCAGGTCAGACATCTCTGCCGATTTGTACTGGGTCGTCAGTCTCAGCATTCCTACCATGGCCAACCATCCTCCTCCATATCCACAAAGTGGTGTTGGGTCACCTCCAATCCTGTAGTGTGGGAATAAACGTCTCACGGTGGCCCAATTCAGCAGGGAACCCTCCCGTGTCTATCAGCAATGGCACCTCCACACTGTCCAACTCCTCCGTGCAGAACATATATCCGTTGGTGTGTTTGGACACGGTGTGGACAACCGTCGGGGTGAAAGGGTCCAATTTAAACCATGGACTTCCTTGCTCGAACATGCGGCATACCCTGGTGAAATGATGCAAGTAGCTACACTTGGCGCAGCGTTTTCGTCTTGCCTGACAACCTCTGGCCTTGAAACGGTGCTTCGTGGACCCACAACCCATACACTTGGGCTTCCCCAGGGCAGACCTTAAATCTACAGTATTGGCACTGTCCACGTCATCTTCAATGCTTCCATCAATGTCCAGGTCCACTACTTGTGCGGTCGGTAGAGATCCCAGCTGTCAGTGTGACAAATGCTCATTCAAGTCCTGTGACAGCTTATCCACAGCTTCCAGCTGAAGGGCTAACTCGATAGCTGTGGACAAAGTCAGTTCACCCAATAAAGTGAGCAGCCTCGACCTGATTTCAGCGCAGTTGGTATGCTCCGCCAACTGGTTGCGAACCATCTCCTCTTCCAGGGATCCAAACCGACATTCACTAGCCAGTAGCCTCAAGTCTGCCACAAACCACTGAATGGACTCGCCCACCTGCTGGTGGTGCTGCCAAAACTTAATCCTCCAAACTATGGCGTTGTCCGGGGTGCGAAAATGGCGCACCATTAGCTCGACCATTTCATCAAAGCTGTCACAGTCACCCAGCGTGCTCAGAATCCGCTGTCCCTCCATTCCTAGGTTGTGTACCAATAACGCACATGCCCTCAACCTCTCCAACTTGCCAAGGTTCAGCGCCACCATGTACATCTGAAAGGCGACGTACCACCTCGGCCAGGGAACAGGTGGCTCGCCTGGGAGCTCCAAAAACGGCCGAATTTGAGAAACACACGCTTCTATACCTTTTATCCTTTTAATCCTCGTTGCCAAATGTTATGTCTGATGTGGAGCCAAGGACGAGGCCAGGTGTCGAACTGAACACACGTTTGTTAAAGAGGCACCATACACCGCACTAGCAGCCGTCAGACAGAGGGATGGTAAAGAGACCGCCCCTCCAGCCTACTGCCCTCTTAGAGATGTGGGTGGTGGCGGAACCGGAAGGCGGAGCCACCACCCTGTGCCTCACAAATAAGAGCACCGAACTACAACATTATATTATAAATAATTACACAGCATATTGCACTCGCATCAGATTGCTCTTGTTCACCCATGTTGTCAATTTGCTTCTTTTCCCTAATCTTGCAAATTTGCAGTTTTTTCTCTAATTTCTGACTTTTCACCAGTCTCATCTTGTAAATATGTGACTTTCACTAGTCTCATAAATTGGCCATGTTTTTCCTGTCTCATAAATTTGCAACTTTTCTCCTAGTCTAGTAAATTTGTGACTTTTTCACAGTGTCTTGCAAATTTGCTGATTTTTTTTTCTCTAGTTTAATCAGACTCATCTTGTAACTTCCTCCCTCTTGAAAATTTATGACCTCCCCGCCCCAGTTTTATAAATTTCTGACTTTTGCCCTTTTTATAACTCTGGGACTTTCCCCCCAAGTTTTCGCAATTTGCAAATTTTTCACTAAATTTGCAGCATTTCACCTCTCTTGTAAATTTGCAACTTTTCCCCCTCCTTTTTTAAATGTACCTTTTTCTGTCTTTGTAATTAGCTTTTTTCATTCTCATGAATTGGAAACTTTATGCTGCATCCATCCATCCATCCATCCATCCAGTGGGATTCATCCTCCCAGTGGGATGTGCCTGAAACACTTCAAGTGGGAGGTGTCTAGGAGGCATCCTGATCAGATGCTCAAACCACCTCAACTGGCTCCTTTTGATGTAGAAGAGCAGCGGTTCTACTCTGAGCCTCTTCCAGATGACTGAGCTCCTCACCCTCTGGTGAGGAGCTACAGTGGTGTGAAAAAGTGTTTGCCCCCTTCCTGATTTCTCTTTTTTTTTTTGTATGTTTGTCACACTTAAATGTTTCAGATCATCAAACAAATTTAAATATTAGACAAAGATAACACATGTAAACATAAAATGCAGTTTTTAAATCAAGGTGTTTATTATTAAGGGGAAAAAAATCCAAACCTACATGGCCCTGTGTGAAAAAATTATTGCCCCCTGTTAAAACATAAATTAACTGTGGTTTATCACATTTTTGGAACGCTGAGTTCAATTTCTTTAGTCACACCCAGGCCTGATTACTGTCACACCTGTTTTCAATCATGAAATTACTTAAATAGGACCTGCCTGACAAAGTGAAATAGACCAAAAGATCTTCAAAAGCTAGACATCTGCTGCGATGCAAAGAAATTCAGGAACAAATGAGAAACAAAGTAATTGAGATCTACCAGTCTGGAAAAGTTTATAAAGCCATTTCTAAAGCTTTGGGACTCCAGTGAACCATAGTGAGAGCCATTATCCACAAATGGCGAAAACATGGAACAGGGGTGAACCTTCCCAGTAGCGGCCAGCCGACCAAAATTACCCCAAAAGTGCAGCGACGACTCATCCAAGAGGTCACAAAAGACCCCACAACAACATCCAAAGAACTGCAGGCCTTGCCTCAGTTAAGGTCAGTATTCATGACTCCACCATAAGAAAGAGACTGGGCAAAAATGGCCTGCATGGCAGAGTTCCAAGACGAAAACCACTGCTAAGCAAAAAGAACATCAAGCTTTGTCTCACTTTTTCCAGAAAACATCTTGATGATCCCCAAGACTTTGGGGAAAGTACTCTGTGGACTGACGAGACAAAAGTTGAATTTTTTGGAAGGTGTGTGTCCCATTACATCTGGCGTAAAAGTAACACTGTCATGAACGGAGCTTGGTTCCTCCCATGCTTAGCTTCATGGCTTTTCTTTGTATTCATATTTATCTGTGTATTGTTATGCCTTTTGAGTTTTCATATTGTCTCCCATTTTTCCTTGTTATAGTTTATCTTGTTTGTGCCTTGTCCTTTTTTGTTTGCAATTTGTTTTCCAGTCTGTTTCTGAGTTTGTTTATTTCTTGTATTGGTTCTCTGACTGTCAGCTGTCAGGCAGCACGTTTGGGTCTGCACTTTGTGTGGGCATTGCCTGTCAGACTGCCAGCTCCCCTCTCATCATCATCAGCTGATTCCAACCCTTGTTAGGATTTCCCCTCCCTCCCCCCCGCTCAGGTGCAGTCACACCTGTGTGCACTTATTTCATTATCAGTTTGTATTTAGTCTGCTCACAGTCAGTCATTCCTCACTGCACCACTGAATGTCGCTTACCATATTTCATTCATGTAATCCTGTATGTCTTCTACCATGTTTTGTTTGTGTAATCTACTATCATGTCTCATTCGTGTGATCCGACGTCCTTCTGGGTCCGCTGGGCAGTGTTGGCCCAGGGACGCCAAATATTTGCTCTTGTTTGCATTTTTGTATGTTTGCACAATTTTTGGGACTTTAGTTCTTTTCTTTAATAAATATGTCATGGGTGTAATTCAGCACTTGAGTCTGTCTCTCTTCGCCTCGTACAGGCACTTCATGACAAACACAGCATTTCAGAAAAGGAACATCATACCAACAGTAAAATATGGTGGTGGTAGTGTGATGGTCTGGGGCTGTTTTGCTGCTTCAGGACCTGGAAGACTTGCTGTGGTAAATGGAACCATTATTTGCTGACTCCGGCCATCTCTTTGTGACCTCAAGCTGAAGTGCACTTGGGTTCTGCAGCAGGACAATGATCCAGAACACACCAGCAAGTCCACCTCTGAATGGCTTAAGAAAAACAAAATAAAGACTTTGGAGTGGCCTAGTCAAAGTCTTGACCTGAATCTGATTGAGATGCTGTGGCATGACATTAAAAAGGCGGTTCATGCTCGAAAACCCTCCAGTGTGACTGAATTACAACAATTCTGCAAAGATGAGTGGGCCAAAATTCCTCCACAGCGCTGTAAAAGACTCACTGCCAGTTATCGCAAACGATTGATTGCAGTTGTTGCTGCTAAGGGTGGCCCAGCCAGTTATTAGGTTTAGGGGGCAATCACTTTTTCACACAGGGCCATGAAGGTTTGGATTTTTTTTCCCTTAATAATAAACATCTTCATTTAAAAACTGCATTTTGTGTTTACTTGTGTTATCTTTGTCTAATATTTAAATTTGTTTGATGATCTGAAACATTTAAGTGTGACAAACATACAAAAAATGAGAAATCAGGAAGGTGGCAAATACTTTTTCACACCACTGTTTATGCACAGTATATATTTTCTTAAATTTAAGTTACAATATTTTTTTTTTTTTAAATGAAGATTTTCTACATTACCCTTGTGTTAGTCCTCATTAAAACTGAATTTGTCACCCCTGGTTTAAATGAACATCCACCGTTGAGAATGAGATGAAGCATAATAAGCTCTTTTTGTCTAATTAAAGTTTTCTAAAAGTTTGGTGGGTCTTTGTGGATATCCCAGTTGTTATTGGAAGAAAATTAACAGTGGACAGCGTTGTCAGCAGTAGTAGACCTCTATATATTGTTAAAAATCAGGTCACATACACACACTGAGACCCACACTCATATGTGCACACCAATCTCCTGATCCTCTTTACTCTGAGTAGATGACAGCAGCTGGATTTGGGGGAGACACATTGAGACGGATAGTGACCCAAACAAGAACATGTAGTGAAAGGAAGAGAAGGAGGTGGAAGAAGGAATGATGGGAGAAGAAAGTTTGGATGATGGTATAAGCAACAGAAGTTAGAAAGGAGAAAGACAACACTGGTGCACAGCGCTGCTTAAGCCAAGAACAAACTTTATGTACAGAGCTTTGATTTAGTGGCGTGGACATTGTCTCATAAAATAGATCTCACATATTACAACCTACTTTCTTAATGAGTCACTACACTGGAAAATCTTATTAGTTAAGCTTTCTTAGAAAAGCTTGCAAACTGATTGTTATACAAATCCTTGTTTACAGCATGCATTTCCCTTTCTACTTAGTCTTTTTCAAGGCGATCATTTACAAACTCTTAAAGGTGCAATAAGTTAGATTTTGCAGTTTTTCATTAAAATAAGCAACTAGATTCTTCAGTAGTAGCTAAGTGCTGTCAGCCACTGCAGTGAATTGACTCGCTTCTGGGTGTCTTTCTGTTAATTTTCAAACTAGCTGGCCCAGCCACCCACTTTTCTAGGCCCTCCCCTTGAACATCATGTTGCAAAGGTTTATGGAAGCCAGTTACTGTATTACTCAGCTAGTGTGTTGTTTGCTTGTTAAACATTTAACATGCATTCAGACCAGATGTGAACACACAAATTTTTCTCGTGGTATGTTAACCTCTTGCACTCCGGGATACCGCGGGCAGTCACGTCTCTGCGTCCGAGGGCGCACGAGGGCGCCCTAGGATGCACACTGTGTCCTAGGGCGCACTGAAAAAAAAGAGCTGCAGACACAGCCGTGAACAGAAAGCCAAAGGAGTGCTTTGATTGGTTTAGATTTGATTGACCTCTCATTCGACTAATAAGAGCCTTGAATTGGGTTTCTGAAACCTTGAAGAACCAATGACTGAAAACCTAGCAAGAAGGACCCGCCTACCAATGGCTGCGAATACAGCGAGCCAATTGAAGCAGAGAACTTCGACGATTGAAAGCGTACGTCCCGTGCGTAAAATCTGTTTTGTGTAAGCCGCTGGGTGACACACACACGTTCGCCAGTCTTTTTTTCTTACTACTGTTCTTATTTGTTTTGAAAAATCGTTCGCCAAAACCGCAATCATGGAAGCGCAAAACCGCAATAATGGAATCATGGTTTGACCAGATTGCGTGACCAGAACCACGAGTCCGTAACAAGCGGACCAGCGTCATGTTCGTCTGACAATGAGGAAGAGAAGTTCGCCAGCGACACTGCTGTTGTGGACAGGTAAGTGTTATAAGCTAAATTATTCTTTATCCCTGAAAATTGTAATCAAAATGACTTTTGACCGATCGGTAAATTACAACTGTGCATCATCGCAACATGACGGACCGCGGTGCACGGACTGGACACGGTCCGTGCGCCATGTCCGGACCGTGAACGCCCCCCCCCCCCCCCCCGCTACTCTTCTGTAGCAGATTGCAGATATTATTGCAGATATTTTAGTACAACTGTACGTAGTAGACTGCGGCGCATCGTCCCCGCGGTCCGTCATGTAGTGATGGGCGATGTCCGTCCTCTGTAGCGGGGCGGGGGGAGTTGTTATCTTCTACATTACAGATATTTTAGTATAATTTTTAGTGCACTGTAGGTTATTTTTTCTTGTAAAAAAAAAAGCCACACATTTTTTACGTGGCATGCTTCTTTGTGTGTGGGGGCTTGTTTGTTCATTCATTCATTCATGAATGAATAAACAACCCCCCCCCCCCCACACACACACACACACACAGCCCTTCACCTTTCATTAGAGCCCAAGATGAAGCTTCTATATTGAATCATTCAAAAGTTACAGACGTTTTTCCAAACTGTGCCATTTGGCACAATTTGGCACAGTTCAAAAATGCCTGGGAACTACCTGAGTAAAAAGCTGTGTAATATATTCATTTTTTGTGGTATTGTTACAAAATTTTGGCCTCAGCTGGATAACACTTGGTTCTACATTTCTGTTGCATTTTCCAGCCTGGATCTGACAGCTGTGTGTTATTTGCAAGCATTTGTATCCAAAAAAACACCCAGGCGAAATTTATTTTCTTCAAGTTCAGTATGTTTAGATGACTGTTACTCAGTGGCAGGAGCACTTAGAGAGATTATGACTGTTTTGCCAAAAATTCAAAGTGTGAAGATGAAGATGAATGCCATGAAGATGCTGCAAAGGGTTGAAGAACAGCTTTTGATTTACTTTGGGTACGTTATTTTTGGGTGTTTTTAGGGAAATTGACAAGAGTGCAAGGGGTTAACTCAATGTAAACACGCAAATAGACATGAACCCACTGTCTGAGCAAGTTGCAGATGGGAGGAATTGCCTTTATAACTTCTGCAACTGTGTTCTATCTGCTGTGAAAATCCCCAAAACACCATCATGTTTTGGCTTATATTATCCAACGGGGCTCTCACCTGGAAAAATTGTCCTTACCTCCAAGACTTCACCTGGATGACGGTTGCTTACACTGCTAGCCTGCTAGTAATCGTTAGCACATCTGTGGCAGGACTCCGTGGGTGGATAACTCCGACACGCCGATTCAGCTGCAGAGGTCCCGGTGCATCTGTCTGCAAGTGAGTGGCAGCCTCATTTTCTAACTAGCTTACTCTCCAGTTTTGATACTTTAACTCTGGTGATGGCAGAATCTCAAGGCTGATTACTAGCTAGCACTACCAAGTCCCTCAGATGCACGAATGTCTGAATTTGCATGTTTTGCACATGTTTACATTAACTTTACATATATTCACATTGCACTTTTGTGTTTGGTCTGAATGCACCTTTACCCATTCTAAATACCACTGCATGGGCTCTAATGACCCTGAAGATCACACTGAAAGGTATTTTCCAGTTATTATGTGGCTTATTTTATTATTAACTTATGTGCACAGTGTTCCATGGGTATCGTTTGTTACTCTGGACAGCGTTGCATACCATAGTTGTCATTTTTATTTACATCTCTTATCAAACATCTACACATTCCATTTACCAACACTGAATGGGCTCTAATAAACCTGAATCACACCAAAATTTATATCTTACTTCCAATTGTGTTATGATTTATTTTATTAATTTATGTATGCACCATACTGTGGTTGATGTTAGCACGCCTAGCCTACCCTAGCCTAGCCATAGTGTTATTTTCTTCATTTACCCATTCCAAATAACAATGCATGGGCTGTACGTAATGAACCTGTGAACCAACCGAAACATAGGTCTTGGTCTTAGTGGTTATGTGGCTTCTTTATTTTCAACTTATGTGAACATCCATTGGTTATTGCTGTCAGCTTGTGGTTTATTTTGGTTTTGAGTGGAGCTCTAGTGCATCCATTTTTGGATAAAAATCCTGAGTACTTCTTTAACTAATTGGCATTTGCAGTGCACAGTGAAAGACCTTTATTAACAGGAAAGCTATTCAGACTTTCTGTCCATGAAACAGAGGTTTAAAGTCTGTTCTTGCTTGAGCAATCTCAGTAAGGCCAGATGAGATTATAAGACTGTATATGAGCCACTGAACTGGTTGCACTGTCAAATAAAGTGGATGTAATATGAAAAAACAACCCCCCTTCTCCCCTCCAGGCTGTTGACATCCCCAAAAAGCTGAGCAGCACAAATGATGTATTTGTTAGTCTCTGAGGAGCCCTGGTGCCTGCAGTTAGGCAGCCTGCTTCCACCCTATTAATAAGGCAGCATGAGAAAATGAGACAGCCTCCATTGTTTATATGTTTCTAGTACTTGGGTTTCCCATCTGCTAATAAGACCATTGCTAAATATTTAAGCAATCACACTATTGTATTATTTACGTTTCAGTGGGATTGAATGATGAGTATTTTTGATGGATCAATAATGCCTCTTTACTGTAGGTTCAGTTCTTCACAGAGAAAAGTTTAGATGACAGGTGGAGATGCAAGGTAGAAAGAAAAATTGAGAAAAGATGCACAGTCCTGTTAAGCCAAGCACTCACATTGCAGTATGTGCAGAGTCTTAGGCTGTGTAAATCTGGGTTATTGAACTTGTCTTACCGGAGTGGTGGCTCAGTTGGTAGAGCATCCGCCCCACACCCGGGAGGCAGGGGTTTAAATCCTGGCTGGGTCATGCCAAAGACCATATAAAAGTGGAACTTCCTGCCATCCAGCTTGGTGCTCAGCAATAATGGAATGGAGGAGGGAAATCTGTGGTGGCGCCTTGCATGGCAGCGGCCCTCTGATTCTGCACTGGGGTGTATGTGATTTGACACTGTAGATAGGTAAAGTACAATCTCGTTCTACTGTACATGATTGGTTGTACGGTTGAATGACAATAAGGGTGATCTAATTTTTTTTTTTTTTAATTTTTGTCTCCCATCTTTCCATTTGCATACCTTGTAATAAAAGGTTATTTCTGACTGATATTCTTATGGCAGTTTTGTGACTAAGATACAGTTGACCGGCCCAGTGAAAAGATCATGCAAGCTGGCTTTTTATTTCTTATCAGAAATTTCTAAAAGAACTTTAGCTTAATGTTGGTATTGTAATGGTATGTGTCCTTGGTTCCATTCATTACCCATGTGCTTTGTAATGCTCTGTGGGTGTGGTGTGACACCATTACATCATCTGCATAAAGTAGAGATCAAGGCTACTTTATGTAAATAAGGTCCAACAGGAACTGGTGCTAACTGTTTAAACTTGTCATTGTCATACCAAAATAAAAACTCATGCAGTGTCAATCATTTTTTTCCAAATACTTTTGCAGGAAAACTGTTTGCTGCTTAGTTTCAGGATCCGTATCAGAGAAAGTTTTCTGTTCAGGCACCATGTTGGATGTAATTTGAAATTCAGGAGCAGATCACCCACAAGGAAATGCATCTTCCAATCAGGTGCAGCCTTCTTATGAATCCTGATCTTCATTTCTCTCCAGACCTTTTTTTTTTTTTGTGCAAGAACATGAAATTAATTCAGATGATTGACTGGACCCTTCTAACAACTTGATTTTTTGTTTGTGGCAAACTTATTAAGTTTCCTTTGCTGTGTGATTGTTACGATTGCCCCTCCGGGGCAAGGAAGGAGAGTAGGACCCAAATGTCAGGCAAATCTGGTAAACCATAATTTATTAATAACAGAAAGGAAAGCAGTTCATGGGCTGAAACTGTCACAGCTCGCCGCGGCCAGTCATCCACCTCAGCTGCGCGCACACCTGCGCCTTGTCAGTGACGGGCTATTTAGCCCACTCGGCCCAGAGCATTGGTCTGGAGCCATCTGTGTTTCTACGCGCTCAAACCCTCCGCAGGATTGTCTCTTCCTGTCCTGCCGCTCTTCACTTCAGCACGCAAGCTGTATTGCCACTCACCTGTCTACCAGTCTCTCCCCTGTGCACAGGTGGATCCCCTGGCAGCGGATTCTCCCGTCCTCGCCATCTCCTTTCCCTCTTCTCCACGCCTCGTCGTGTGCGCAGCAGGGCGCTGCCTCCCAGGCCGAAGATCCTTAGCCAACGCCAGCCACCTTCTCACCTGCAAGTAAGCAATACTCAGTATATCTCTCCCGTATGGTGAAGCCCAGCTCATACCTCTGTCTCTGCTCTTCCAACAGGGTTGCCTGGCTGCACGGCGTGCTGTTCTGTTCCCGACTCGCATCGTTCACCCACACTCCATACACATATCACATGCACGCACTCAATCACTCCTTGCTGTTAAATAAAGCTGTTGAATCTTACCTGAGCCTGCGTGCGTGTTTCCTGGGCCGATAATTATGTCAGTACGGCTCCAGCAGGGCGGCCCAGTGGACAGCGGGCTCGCACGCCGTCTTTCCACCCTCGAGGCTCGGGTGGATTTGATAGCTCACCAACAGCAAGTAATATTAAATCAATTGACCACAATAACTCACCGGTTGGACCGTCTTGACCCCTAGCAGGCGTTCCCCCCGGCTCATCATGGCGGATCAGCTTCGGCTGTCCCCGCGGCTGGCCAGCCTAGCTCGGGAGCGCCAACCCGGCTCACTCCGATTCCTACTCCCGCTCGCTTCAACGGGAAGCTCGGCGAGGCGCGGGGGTTTATCTTACCATGTGAGTCGGTGTTCCTGCGCGTTCCCGGGGATTTTCCCTCAGACCACAACTGAATTGGTTATATGGCTAATCTCTTGGAGGGGCGAGCGTTAGCTTGGGCTTACGCCGTCATGTCGAAGCCCAGCTACGCAAACCTCTCCTATGACCAGTTCGTGCTGGACTTTCTCGAGGTGTTCGACAACTCGCGTCGTGACAGCGTCCTCGCCGACCGGCTCCTTAGCCTTCAGCAGGGCAGCCGGTCGGCGGCTGATTACGCTGTTGACTTCTGGGTGGCGGTGGAGGAGGTTGGCTGGGGCGAGGCGTCTCTCTGCAGCATCTTCCTCTGCAGCCTCAGTTCTGGTCTGCGGGATGAGTTGGCCAGCCGGGACCTTCCAGGGCGACTGTCCGAGCTAATCTCCCTGACCATTAGTTTAGATAATAGGCTGCAGGAGCAGGCCGCCGAGCGGAAGCCCATCAGCCGCCCGCGCGGATTCTCCGCCCACGCCTCTCAGTCTCGCCCCCTGGCGTTACCCGCTCCGGAGTCCGCTGATGAGCCAGAGGCGATGTTGGTTGGGCGGACCAGGCTCCACCTAGCGGAGAGACAACGCCGCCAGAAGCTGGGCCTCTGCATGTATTGCGGAGGCGAACAGCATACCGTGGAGCAATGCCCGACTAAGCCAAACGGGGGGGTCCGCGAGTCACTGTAGGGGGCCTCGCGGACACCAACCGGCCAAATCCCCTCTCCAATTGTTCTTTGCCCATTAGGTTTTGCCACAACTCCACCGGGCACCTCACTCACACACTGGTGGACTCGGGGGCAGAACAAAGCTTCATTTCCAAGAGCCTGGCAACCCGTTTGGGCATCCCCTGTCAGCCGTTGTCAGCTCCTCTTAGCCTCGTCACCCTCTCTCGCTCGCCCCTGGGGGTAGTGACACATCGCACCAGTCCGGTGCCAATTATTGTTTCAGGCAACCACAGAGAGGACCTTAGCCTGTACGTCCTGCCATCCTCAGCGGCCCCCGTCATCCTGGGTTACCCGTGGCTGTGCTTTCATAACCCCGTGCTCAACTGGCAATCCGGAAGTGTCCTCTCGTGGAGTTCCTTCTGCATGGGCACCTGTCTCCAGTCTGCGGCGTGCGCTCCATCCTCTCCCCCGCCTGCTCCTGTCTCCTCTCCTCCGGACCTCACCCTGGTGCCCCCAGAGTTCCACGACTTGGGGCTTGCATTCAGCAAGTCCAAGGCGATGTCTCTTCCTCCTCACCGCCCGTATGACTGCGCCATAAACCTCCGCCCGGGGGTGCCGTTACCATCTGGCCGCCTCTACAGCCTTTCTGCCCCAGAACGTGAGGCTATGGACACTTACATCAGGGAGTCGCTCAGCATTGGGATCATCCACCCCTCTTCGTCCCCACTCGGGGCCGGCTTCTTTTTCGTCTCAAAGAAGGACGGATCCCTGTGCCCGTGCATCGACTTCAGAGCCCTCAATGATATCACGGTGAAGGATAGGTACACCCTGCCTCTTATGGACACCGCCTTCCACTCACTCCAGGGGGCCACCTGGTTCACCAAGCTAGACCTCCGCAGCGCATACCATCTCGTCCAGATCCGGGAGGGCGATGAGTGGAAGACGGCCTTTCGGACGCCCAGCGGCCAATTTGAATACCGAGTTATGCCGTTTGGGCTCACCAACGCTCCCGCCATCTTCCAGCGGCTCATCAACGATGTCCTGCGAGATTTCCTAGGGGTCTTCGTCTTCTTGTACCTTGACGACATTCTCATCTTCTCCAGGTCTCGGGAGGAGCACCGGGCCCACGTGAGGCGGGTTCTGCAGTGGCTGGTGGAGAACAGACTTTACATCAAAGCGGAGAAATGTGAGTTCTATACCAAGACTACCTCTTCCCTGGGTTTTGTGATCTCCCATAACCAGATCCTCCCCGATCCAGCCAAGGT
This sequence comes from Pholidichthys leucotaenia, assembly GCA_020510985.1. Lineage (NCBI taxonomy): Eukaryota > Metazoa > Chordata > Actinopteri > Cichliformes > Pholidichthyidae > Pholidichthys > Pholidichthys leucotaenia. The sequence continues at coordinate 230,441,476 of CM035843.1, read as the reverse complement.
TAAAGCGGTTGTCGAGTGGCCCACTCCTACTTCCAGGAAACAGGTGCAGCAGTTCATCGGCTTTGCCAATTTCTACTGTCGCTTTGTTCCCAATTTCGGCACCATCGTTACACCTCTGACCCGCCTCACCTCACCCAAGGTGCCCTTCCAGTGAACCGAGGAGGCAGTGGCCGCATTCGAGACCCTGAAGACGGAGTTCTCTTCCTCCCGGGTCCTAACCCAGGTTGACCCCGTGCTGCAGTGCCTGGTAGAGGTGGACACGTCTGACACAGGGGTGGGGGCGGTGCTCTCCCAGCGTTCACCGGTGGATGGAGTCAAGCGGCCCTGCGCCTTCTTCTCCCGGTGCCTGTCGGCAGCTGAGCGAAACTATGACGTTGGCGACAGGGAGCTGCTGGCTGTTAAGCTCGCACTGTAGGAGTGGCGTCACTGGCTGGAGGGGGCAGCTCAGCCTTTCGTGGTCTGCACGGACCACAAGAACCTGGAATACTTGAGGTCAGCCAGGCGTCTGAATGCCCGCCAGGCGCGCTGGTCTCTGTTTTTTGCTCGGTTCCGGTTCACGATCACCTACCGTCCAGGCTCCAAGAATGGATTGCCCGACGCTCTGTCCAGACAGTTCGCCCCTGAGACCCCAGAAGAGCTGGATCACACCATCCTGCCCAGCTCGTGTGTTGTGGGGGCGGTTTCCTGGTACATCAGGGACAAGATCCACAGGGCACAGGAGACCGAACCGGACCCTGGCGGCGGCCCGGATGGGAGGCTCTTCGTTCCATCGGCGGTTCGGGGGGATGGCATTCACTGGGCCCACACGTCCAAGCTCGCCTGTCACCTTGGCGTCTCCCGACTGGTGGACCTACTTCAACGCTCTTTCTGGTGGCCCGGTCTTCAGAGGGACGTCACCAATTACGTCCGGGCCTGCCCCCAGTGTGCTACCAGCAAGACCCCGAATTCCCCCCCGCGGGCGTACTCCAGCCCCTGCCGGTCCCAGGCAGGCCCTGGTCACACATCACCCTGGACTTTGTTACTGGCCTCCCTGTCTCCAACTCCTACGACACTGTGCTGACTATTGTGGATCGATTCTCCAAGGCCGCCCACTTTGTGCCGCTCCAGGGTCTCCCTTCGGCATGGGAGACGGCCGACCTCCTTGTCCAACATGTGGTCAGGCTGCACGGGATCCCAGTGGATGTCGTCTCTGATCGGGTGCCCCAGTTCGTGTCCCAAGTGTGGAGGTCCTTTTGCAACGCCCTGGGGGCCACGGTGAGTCTCTCCTCCGGTCACCACCCTCAATTCAACGGGCAGTGTGAGCGCGCCAATCAGGAGCTGGAGACTGCCCTGCGCTGCGTCACCTCCTCCAACCCATCCTCCTGGAGCTCTTACCTGGCCTGGGTGGAATATGCCTACAACTCGACATCGTCATCGGCTGCCGGGATGTCCCCCTTCCGGGCGTCGTTGGGCTACGACTCCCCCTTGTTTCCCGAGCAGGAGAGTGAGTTGGCCGTTCCTTCCATCCAGGCGCATCTGAGACACTGCTGGAGCCTGTGGACCAGGGCGCGTGAGGCGCTTTTACGCACGGTGGCGCGCAACAGCACCACGGCTGATCACCACAGGAAGCCGGCCCCCAGTTATCAGGTGGGCCAACAGGTCTGGCTATCATCCCGGGACATTAATCTTAAGGCCGAGAAGAGGAAGCTGGCTCCACGCTTCATCGGCCCCTTCACCATCTCCAAAATTGTCAACCCGGTGGCTGTGCATTTGGCCCTACCCCCCTCCCTCCGTGTGTGCCCCACATTTCACGTGTCTAAGATCAAGCCCGTTATCTCCGACCCACTCTGTCCGCCCCCTAGGGCACCACCTGCTCCCATGATGATCAACAGCCACCCGGCGTGGGGAGTTGCATCCATCCTGGACTCCCGGTGTTGAGGTTGCAGGCTGCAGTACCTGGTGGACTGGGAAGGATATGGTCCAGAGTGGAGATCCTGGGTGCGCTCTTCTTTTGTGCTGGATAGAGATCTCATCACGGAGTTCCACCGGGCGCACCCGGATAAGCCAGCGCCAGGAGGCGCTGCTAGGGGGGGAGTACTATCACAACTCGCCGCGGCCAGTCATCCACCTCAGCTGCGCGCACACCTGCGCCTCGTCAGTGACGGGCTATGTAGCCCACTCGGCCCAGAGCATCGGTCTGGAGCCGTCTGTGTTTCTACGCGCTCAAACCCTCCGCAGGATTGTCTCTTCCCGTCCTGCCGCTCTTCACTTCAGCACGTAAGCTGTATTGCCACTCACCTGTCTACCAGTCTTCCCTGTGCACAGGTGGATCCCCTGGTGGCGGATTCTCCCGTCCTCGCCATCTCCTTGCCCTCTTCTCCACGCCTCGTCGTGTGCACAGCAGTGCGCTGTCTCCCAGGCCGAAGATCCTTAGCCAACGCCAGCCACCTTCTCACCTGCAAGTAAGCAATACTCAGTATATCTCTCCCGTATGGTGAAGCCCAGCTCATACCTCTGTCTCTGCTCTTCCCATAGGGTTGCCTGGCTGCACAGCGTGCTGTTCTGTTCCCGACTCGCATCGTTCACCCACACTCCATACACATATCACATACACGCACTCAATCACTCCTTGCTGTTAAATAAAGCTGTTGAATCTTACCTGAGCCTGTGTGCGTGTTTCCTGGGCCAATAATTATGTCAGAAACAAAAGCAAAAACAGGACAGGCTTCTGAGAATCGATAACAGGCAGGATAACTTGGGATTATCAGGCAAGACAGAAATGTGTGTGAGACGCCATTATACAAGTACACCACACAGGACACAGACTGAGACGCACATATATAGACAGGTGGGTAATCAAGACAAAACAGGACAGGTGAGAACAATCGGGGGCAATCAGAGATGGCACAGGACAGGCGGGGCTTAACAATCACAAAGCGGATGCACATGAGACATGACAATGAACGTAATGGAGAACAGCACAGGAGCAACACAGAGAGGACGGTGCCTACAGGTATGGAAAACATGAGGAGCTGGAACAATAGGCAAAGAGATACACACACAGATCCAGGACCAAACAGGGGATGACACAGAAGACAATGACAAGGGACTCAGGGGAACACAGATGGCAAACAATGCAAATAATATCATAAATAATCACATAGGGAACAAAAATAAACAAAAAGCGTGGGCATGATCTCATGTTCAAGCCTAGACTATGGCAGAGCCCCCCCCCCCCCCCCCGGTCAACAGCGGATTCCAGACGCCCTCCAAACAAAACAAAGAACCAAAGAACATCCCAATCAGGTGGGAGGAGGGGGACACTGACATAAACAGCCCTTTCAAGGCCGGATTGAGGACACCAAATGCAAGCTGTCAGTTTGCACATTTAATACAGAACACACAAAATTTAACAAACACAACACTTACAGGAACAGCCAGGGGGAAGAGGATAACCCAACACGGAGGCTGAACACACGACTAGGCAGGAACTACATACTCCCAGCTCAGAGGCTGAGCATATGGATAAGACAGGAAACTATGGAATCTCAGCATGAAGGCTGAGCATACGACGAGAACTGAGATGAAGGAGACATAAGATAGACGTCTGCACTTCGGGAGAAGGGCGCTGCAATGAGGAGCATTGCAACACCTTTTTTATAGGCATGGGGGAAAATGATACTGAATGACAGTTGTGGGTGACATGAATGAGAGTAATTAAAACAACCGATGACAGCTGCCACAGCCCACGAACACAGTTTCACAGGAGAAAGTAACAAAGGTGACTATCAAAGTAAAAGCACATATCGAAAACCCAAAAAGAAAAGAAACACAAAGCAACCAATCATAACTCATGAAACAAAGACAACAGCCAGATAAAAGTAAATGACAAGACTGCAAAATGTAAAACAAAAGGGAACTAAGGTGAGGACGAGGGAGGCTCTTAAACAACATAGGCAGAAATATAAAATACACAACCGGATAACCATGGCACACAAACTAAAGGGATCAGACTAATAGTGACAAAACTAGAAATACAGGGCAACTCATAAACAGACAAATGACAACTCAGACAACATAATACAGAAATACATGAAATTGTGGGTGACACACATGTTGGGCTCACATTTCCACAGAGATATGACTGCATGTATATTGGGGGTTTCACGTCTGGAAGGACAAAGGACTCGAATCTGCAGAAGATAACGAGGAGGTGTGAGATTTGCCTTTTTGTCCCACAGAAGATGCCCCGGAGGGATTTCCGGTTCATCAATGAATGAGAGACAATGGTGAAGGTTCAAAGGGATGCTTTGTGACTGTATGTTTACTGAAGCACCATGTGACTTGAGTTCTGATGCTGGAAACATATAAAAGGGTGATGTGATATGATTCTTCCTCTTCTTCCTGCTTTGAGAATGCTAGACGATGTGTTCTGTCAATAAAGCTGAACCTGAGAAATAAACTCAGCCTCATCATTCGAGCACATCTTCTACACTGGTGACCTACGACAAAGAATGAGCAGACAGAATTATCCCGAGCGGGGCTCGGCGGAAGCCAGCCTGATGGCCGCCTCCACGATCCGGCTGCCCGATTTCTGGCAGCACAGCCCGCGCTCATGGTTTAGCGCAGTCGAGGCGCAGTTCAACCTCCGGAGAATCTCCAACGATGACACAAGATTCTACCATGTGGTAGCGAAGCTGGACAGCAACACGGTCCAGAGAGTGGAAGATCTGGTTAATCATCCACCAGACAGCGACAAGTACAGCGCATTGAAGGACGCGCTGATCAGCCATTTCACCCCTTCGGTCCAACAGCGAGCAGAAGGGCTCCTGACGTTGACGGAGTCAGAGAACGATAGACCTGCGGACCTGATGGTGAAGATGCTGAGGCTGAAAGACTCTGAGGATGGCGAATTCATTTTCGCCCACTTTTTCCTTCAGACCCTGCCGCCAGCAGTGAGAGTAGCCCTGGCAGAGTCGCCCCGATTGGCCAGGCGAGACTACCATGGGCTGAGCAAAGAGGCGCAGCGGCTTGTCGACGCCCACAAGCGGAACGCAGTTTCGGCCGCGGCAGCTAGCCCAGGAACGGCGTCCAGAGACAGTGCAGATCCAGCGGCCGCGGCGCCAGACGCACCAACAACGACGGCGATGGGGACCAGGCGGCGCGAAGCGGAGGACGGCCGGTGCTTCTACCACCGCCGTTTTGCAGAGAGAACGCACAAGTGCGTCCCGCCGTGCAACTTCAAGCGCCAGGGAAACGCCAAGACTGAGGGCCGGTAGCAGCTGCGACCCTCGGCGACGAGAACAAGCTGCTTTACCTCACAGATGCACACTCAGGGAAACAGTTCCTCGTGGACACAGGCTCCCAGCTGAGTTTCGTCACACCCACCTACACAGAACGGCTGATGCCGTCTAAGGCTCCCTGGGTGTCAGTGTCAGCAGCGAACGGCTCCACGATTAAAACGTTCGCTCGGGTGGCCCCGCCGACTGCACATGCCAGCGTCTCAGCTGCGGGTGGTAAGTTTCACACATTGCTCGCTCAGTTCCCAGCACTCACAGTCCCCACGTTTTTGGCGACGGTGGCTAAACATGGGGTGGAGCATTTTATCACCACCACCGGGCCTCCCGTCTTTGCAAAAGCTCGGCGCTTGGACCCAGCTAAACTGGCCATCGCGCGCGAGGAGTTCACTAATCTGGAAAAACTGGGCATTGTTAGATGCTCCAAAAGCCCCTGGGCTTCGCCGCTACACATGGTCCCAAAAGCTGATGGCTCGTGGCGACCTTGCGGCGATTTCCGCAGGTTGAACATCGTTTCAGCACATGACCGCTACCCGATTCCGCACATTCAGGATTTTTCTGTTCATTTGTCGGGGGCGCGCATTTTTTCTAAAATAGACTTGGTGCGCGGTTACCACCAAGTTCCAGTGCGCGCGCAGGATGTACCCAAAACAGCGGTCATAACTCCTTTTGGCCTTTTTGAGTTTTTGCGCATGCCTTTTGGCCTCAAGGGGGTCGCGCAGACTTTCCAACGCATGATGGATGCAGTTTTATGCGACCTCCCTTTCGTGTTCGTTTATTTGGACGATATTTTAGTAGCCAGCACGTCCGAAGGAGAACACGAAAGCCACCTCACAGCAGTTTTTCGGAGGCTGGCAGAGCACGGATTAATAGTTAACCCAGCGAAGTGCCAGTTTGGGGTGGCGCAGATTGATTTTTTGGGGGCATCGCGTTTCGGCAGAAGGAGCGGTTCCTCTGCCCGATAAGGTGCGCGCACTAACAGATTTTCCGCAACCTCAAACGGTCAAGGCGCTACAGGAGTTTCTGGGGATGGTTAATTTTTACAACCGGTTCCTCCCAAGCGCAGCACGGCTCATGCAGCCATTGTACACTGCGTTAAAAAAACAAAAGCCCACAAATAAAGTTGAATGGTCTCCGGAGCGGGAGCGCGCTTTTGCCCAGGTCAAATCAGCCCTGGCAAACGCAGTTTTGTTAGCGCACCCAGTTCCAACGGCCCGCATGGTGCTCACCACTGACGCTTCCGATGTAGCAGTGGGGGTGGTAGTTGAACAGTTTGTGGCAGGTACCTGGCAACCTCTCGCGTTTTTCAGCAGGACTTTGCGCGATAGTGAGCGTAAATACAGTGTGTTCAACAGGGAGCTTTTGGCCCTACACTTGGCCATCCGCCATTTTCAGTTCTGTTTGGAAGGGCGACGTTTCACCGCGTTTGTGGATCACAAACCGCTAACGTTTGCGATGGCCAAAATTTCAGAACCCTGGTCAGGCCGGCAACAAAGGCAACTAGCCGCAATATCGGAGTTCACCACTGATATTCAGCATGTCGCGGGTAAACACAATGTTGTGGCTGACTGTCTCTCACGCGCGGTAGCAACACCAAGCCCCATGGGGGCAGACTCTATAGCCGTGGCCGCGGGCCCGGGCAGCGACGCGGGAGCGCGCGCAGCCCCGGTCTGTGTAGGGTTAGATTATGCAGCCATGGCCGGGGAGCAGGTTAATGACGCGGACGTGCGCGCGCTCCAGTCTGGACCAACAGGGTTAAGGCTGGAGCACAGGGTGCAGCAAATTGGTATGCCCCCGCTAATCTGTGATGTCTCCACGGGACGGCCCCGCCCCGTGGTGCCAGCCGCGTGGTGCCAGCCGCGTGGCGTCGCCGCGTTTTTGACTCGGTCCACTCTCTCGCGCACCCGGGGGTGCGCGCATCGATTAAGTTGGTGGGGGAGAAATTTGTTTGGCCCGGGTTGTGCAAACAGGTCAAGGAATGGGCGGCGGCCTGCGTAGCATGTCAGCGAGCCAAAATACACAGACACACTAAGGCTCCGTTGGAACCTTTTCACATCCCCGCTAAGCGTTTTGATCACGTGCATGTTGACTTGGTGGGCCCGCTCCCACCATCACACGGGCACACACATCTTTTGACAATGGTGGATCACACCACGCGTTGGCCAGAGGCGATTCCTCTGACATCAACCACAGCGGAAGAAGTTGCGCAAGCATTTTTAGCAGCGTGGGTTGCACGTTTCGGTGTCCCGTCGGACGGGTCCCCAATTTATTTCCGAACTATGGTCATCGATGGCCCGCAGCTTGGGGGTGAAGATTCATCGCACTACCGCGTATAACCCCCAGGCTAATGGTTTATGCGAACGCTTTCACAGGTCATTGAAAGCAGCCCTCAGAGCGTCGCTGACGGATACAAATTGGGTGGACAAACTTCCATGGGTTTTATTGGGGTTGCGTTCTGCACCTAAGGAAGATTTGCATGCTTCCCCAGCTGAGTTAGTCTTTGCACAACCTCTCCGTTTGCCGGGGGAATTTCTCCCCGATAATCCCACACCAAATGGCCCCCCTGCTCAGCCATGGCAGAGCGACTCGGGAGCAAACACACTCCCTGGCCCGGTCCATCACAGTTTCCCACACGTTTTTGTGCCAAAGGCTTTAAAAAATGCAGAGTTTGTTTTTGTTAGACATGATGCTCAGCGTCCAAGTTTGCGACCGTTTTATGACGGACCGTTCAGAGTGCTGGAGACCGGGCAGAAGCATTTTCTGCTAGATTTAGGGGGCAGAAGGAAGTTGATTTGCATAAACAGGCTCAAACCCGCTTTTGTTTTGGCTGATGAGCAAGTGCAGCTCGCGAGGCCCCCCCGCCGTGGCAGGCCGCCGAAAGGACATTATCCAGAATCTTCACAGAGACGTGCTAACAGCTTTAATCCACAGATGCAGAGAGACGCTGCAGGGGTAGCAAAGCCTGGTTGCAGCAGATTCGGCAGAAGGTTAAAACCCAGGCAGTTGGTGGATTGATTAGTGATATGTGGAGTGTTTTGTGTTTTTCTTTTTTTATGCCACGCATGTTTTGCCCTTAATAGACGTTTGGGGGGGGGGGTAGTGTGGGTGACACACATGTTGGGCTCACATTTCCACAGAGATATGACTGCATGTATATTGGGGGTTTCACGTCTGGAAGGACAAAGGACTCGAATCTGCAGAAGATAACGAGGAGGTGTGAGATTTGCCTTTTTGTCCCACAGAAGATGCCCCGGAGGGATTTCCGGTTCATCAATGAATGAGAGACAATGGTGAAGGTTCAAAGGGATGCTTTGTGACTGTATGTTTACTGAAGCACCATGTGACTTGAGTTCTGATGCTGGAAACATATAAAAGGGTGATGTGATATGATTCTTCCTCTTCTTCCTGCTTTGAGAATGCTAGACGATGTGTTCTGTCAATAAAGCTGAACCTGAGAAATAAACTCAGCCTCATCATTCGAGCACATCTTCTACAAAATAACCAAACTAAGATAAAATAACAGGAAACTAAAAACAGAAATAAAAGGACTAACTCAGATACCAACTTACACCAAACCATACTAAATACAAAATAAGCAGAGATACAAAAATACAGAAAAAGGCTTCAACAACTTAGAGGTTGAGCACGGCTCTAACCAGTGCTCAGAATCATGACAGTGCCCCTCATTCAAGGGGTGGATTCCAAGACATCCCAACGTAACATCAAAAAAGAGAAAGGACCCACCCACAAAGAAACATCCCCCCCTCCCAACAAGAATGAGAAAAATAACCCACCCCGGGAGGGAGGAGGGGCAACCCAGGCTTGGAGGGACCGAAACCAAGACAAAAAAAAAAAATGCTCACTCATGACCCACAAACTGAACAGATACAGTGGCACAGAATATCAACAATACAAAGTGCAAAAATGACATAGTTCAAGTGAACCCAGAGTCCCAGAACCACCTGATCACAAGATGGAACAGGTTGGGTGGCCTTCCAGAATTCCAGAGCCCCCTAAACAGGTGGAGTAACCTATCAGGTTATCTCCCAGCATCCCTGGGCCAACAGACTGTGTGGCATGGCATGTCCCTGCCCAGAAGCGGTAGTTGGAACCTATGCCTCCCGCGGACCGCTGGGACCACAGTGTGGATGGAGTGAGTCAGTGGTTGCGGGGAGCTGACACACGATGGAGAGAATGACTGACCACTGAAGAAACCAGGTGAACTGATGGCTGGCCAGTGAGGAAACCAGGTAAAAAAGACAACTGTCCAGCAGAGAAGGCAGGCGAAGAGGATTACTGACCAGGGTGGCTGACCAGTGAGGGAACCAGATGAGGAGAACTGATGATCACTAGTGAGCTCTAGTGAAGAAGGGGGGACTACGGCAACCTCAGGCAAAGGCGGAAGACCCATGGTGTCCTCGGGCAAAGGCGGAGGACCCACAGTAACCTCGGGCAAAGGCAGAGGACCCACGGCGTCCTTGGGCAAAGGCAGAGGATCCACGATGACCTCGGGCAAAGGCAGAGGAACCACGGCAACCTCGGGCAAAGGCGGAGGACCCATGGCAACCTCAAGTAGAGAGGAAGGAACCTTGGTGACCTCGGATGGCGATAGAGGAACCTTGGTGACCTCAGACGAAGATGGAGGACCCATGATAACCTTCAGCGGAGAAGGAGGATCCTCGGTGACTTCAGGAGAAGACTCTGACAGAGAAGAGACAAACACCGGGTCAGATTCACTGGCTGTAGCCTGGTGAGGAGGACTCAGGTGCAGCTGGGTGCTGCAGCTGGTCATCCCTACCAAGAGCCAAGCAAGATCTCCCTAAGACAGCTACAGTGAAAACAAAAAAGAGAACTTGCCTGAGCTCAAGCTCCGCCGCCGTCCTGGACTCCAGCAAGTTGGGCTGGGATGTCTTGGATCCAGTCATCTGGCACTCCAACCCTGGCTCGGTCACCTCAGATGGGGAGAAAGAGGAAAACACTGGAATAATACCGGCAGCAGTAGAACCCGGCGAGGGCAGCTCAGGAGCAGAGGACATCTGCAGCTGATTCTCCTCACCATGAGCCAGACAAGTTTCTCTAGGTGTGCAGGTGTTAAAACAGAACAGAGTACTTACCTGGACTCTCTCTCCATCGCCGTCCAGGACTCCAGTGACACTGCTGCGACAACCCCGGCAGCAGGCGTGATGGTGGGTGCAGCCGAAGGATCTCCAGGCAGCTCGACCGACGCTGGTGGAAGTGCCGGCATGGCGGGTGATGCCGGAAGTTGCCTCACTGATGGCGCTGGCTCCCGTGCCGCTGAAACCAGGGGACACCCTTCTGTCAGCTCAAGCTTCAGGGCACAGGTGGCACTCTCCTCCCATCTGGGATGTGGCTGCAGGGCTGGAACCGAATCTTCCAGGGCTGCAAGCTCCTCTGTCATCTGGCAGCTCCATCCCAGGAAGGCGGACACTCAGGAAACACAGGAGGAGACATGGGAGAGCTAGGTGAGGAACAGGTGGCAGCAGCAGGCCGTGATGACTCAGCTAATGTGGGCTGCTGATGCTGAGCCTCACCACCTGGGAATAAGGCAAGACATTTCATTTTTATGTGCAGGGGAAGGAAAACACACTTGCTTTATCTCCCGGGGCATGATGGTATCTGCTGCTGCAGGACCAGACGATGTCTTTTGGGAGCGGCAGTGGTTGTCTGGCAAAACGGCAGAGACAGGCAGGATGCCGGAGTCCGGGGATGCTGATTCGTCAGCACAGACCTCGACGCAGATGGTTTACTCGGCCTCCTCTCACAGAGTGAATGTGAAGATGACACAGATGGAACCCCAGCCCTGCGCAACAGAGCCAGGAAATGCCTCACCAATGGCACCAGGTCCCGCGACGCCAAAACCAGGGGACATTCTTTTGTTGGTGCTGGCTTTGGGACACAGGCGGTGCTCCTCTCCCATGCAGGACATGGTTGCGAGACCAAACCAGCATTCTTCGGAACCACTAATCCCGCCGTCATCCAGCGGCTCTCTCCCAGGACCAACGGACACTCAGGAGAAATGGAGAGGGACGCGGGAGAAACAGGTGAGAAAGGAGGGGCAGCAGCAGGCGGTGAGGACTCAGCTAAATTGGGCTGCTAAGCCACACCACCGGGAATAAGGCAAGACAGTTAATTTTTACATGTGGGAGAATGAAAAAAAAACACTTGCCTTATTTCCCAGGGTGTGATGTTTTGCTGCTGCTGCGGAACCAGATGAGGTGCTTCCGGGAACAGCAAAGACTGTCTGGCGAGCGGGCGAGATGAACAAGCTTTCTGTACCCAGGGACACTTCTTTGTCGGCACAGGTACGCATGGAGGAGAGGTTTTCCCCAGCCCGCAGAGTATGTCTTATGAGTTTGAAATGGAGAGAAGTAGGTCCGTGAGCTCTGGATCGCTCCACAGGCTGGGGCATGCTTCGAGCACCTGTGCCACACCATCCAGATATTCCTGGGCCACTTCAGGAGTGCAGAAGACACAAGCCTCTGATATGATGTTCCCTAAAACTCCCAAAGTCCATCTCTCCACCTCACTCAGTCCACAAAAACAATCATAGTTTATATTTGCTGATATTTAAGAAAAGCCAAAATGACAGGAGGGAAAAAAGGTGAAGAGTTCGTTTGCAAAAACAGATAAGTCCAATTGGTTCAATAATGAAGAAAAACAGCTTTTTCATCTGTTGGTTTGTGTGTGTTAGTATTTCCAATTCAGCGTCTAAGACATGATCACTTGAAATATGAGTATGTCAGACATAATAAAGAAAAAAACTGAACATCAACTCCTTGTTATTTTTTTGGCAATTTATGAGTACAAAAACAGATAAGTCAACAACACATACTTCTGCAAAAACAGACATGTCCCAAAAACCATGCTAGTTTGTCTTGTGAACGCATCACTGGTTCATCTGCTTCATCAGAATTATCCATATTTGACATAAAATGCAACAAAATTAAAAAAAAGAAGACTGGCAGGGAAATCGCGCAAAGCGAGCAGACCCAAGTAGGGGTCTCTGCAGAACGCTGCCACAGCAAATAGGCTCATGATTAGCTGGTCTCAGTATCTAGACACATGATTGGCTGATCCTCGCTGCACCATTGAGTCATGTCACTCAAATACCAAGCGCTGATTTGCCATGTGTGGAGTTATCTGGTTTTGTAAAAACAGGGTCCCGGCGTTTATCGGCTTTTGAAAAAAAAAAAACACCATGAACTTTATAGTGTATATAACAGCGGATATAGCAGATTTTTAGGAAAATTTTTTTTTTAACTTTGTAGGATGAAGAGCCTATAAAATTATTTGTCATAAGGTACAGGAATTATTTATTTTATTTAATAGTGGGTGTGAAAGGGGCGGAGTTGAACAGTCACTTCTACACCCGCTAAATTAAATAAAAGCACTCATAAAAGGGGCACCAGTCCTAACGGACAATAAGATTAACTTTAATTTTAATTAATTTTGTACCTTAAATTACTTAATGAATCAGTCTCAAAGTTTCAGTGAGTTTTTGTCCTGCCGTGATTAGGAAACCTGTATATGCGAAAGGAAAACGCTTCAACTGCTCTTATTCACTCGTTTATTAAAATCATTCAGGTTACATGACATGGCGTTCAAATGATGAATAAACAGATTCAGATGATGACAGCGTAAAATATCACATCAACTGATATTGAGTTCCTGAACATAAAATCCAGCATTACACCTCTGTAGAACCAAGGAGAAACTATACTTATGTTTCAACGGTAAGTGAGGCTGGAATGTTTTAACAAAACATCGCAATTTTATGGGGAAAATTCATAAGCTAATTATCTAAAAATGACTCCTGAATTAATCTACAAAATTTAAGGGCAGTTACTTAAAATGACTAAGAGTTTTTGCTTCAGTTTACAGCTCTATCCTGCGGCTGAGAGACTAATTGAGCCCTGAAATACGGGCCATATTCAATTGTAATTTAATTGTTAGGACATCACGTTTTAACCCAGGAAATAGGAGAAATAAGAGTCTCACTCACACACGGCCGTTGGTCCAAGTTCCGCGGGTCGGTACCGCTGGGTTTTGAAGTTAGGACGTCGGAGGAAGCTGCTGCAAGATGCCTCCTCACAGCCTTGGAGGTGATAATTCAGCTGGGGGCTCTCCAGACAATGGCAGCAGTGGGTGGTCTGTCACAGAGCGGCGTGAAAAGTCCTTTGGAAAAGAATCCAAATTTGGGGTCTCTTGTAGCAGGATAGACCAAAGAAACTGAAGGAAAATCTTCTCAGCCTCTTCACTTTAAACTAGGCAAATTAAAGGTCCACTTTAATGGCGTGAAAAGTCATTAAAAAAAGTGTTAGAAAAACATTTACTAGGATAAGAATGGCTTCTGAGGTGAAGGAAAAAGTTTGAGAATTTGATTCTCTAAAAAGGGACGAGCTCTAAAGAAAAATGGTTTCTCCTCAGTTTCCAGAATATAAGAAAAGATTTGACAAACACACAGAGAATAAAATAAAACTTCACAGGGCCTTGAAACGGTGGAATAAGACCTTCTTCTGAGGTCTAGATTACTATTCTGCTTCTTTAATCTGAATTTAGTTCCTAATCTTTCTCAAAATCTCTTTCTTCTTTCTGTGTTTCTAATTCTTAATTCTATTTCTAGCTAATCTTCCTGCCTGTTGTCTGATCTCTGACTTTTTTTAAAACTCTTAACTGTGCTGTGACTCAACTGTTAACCCTGTTTTCCCCTGTGTAATGAATAAATTGAAATTCCTGTAAACTGGAGAGAAGTGATCTTGTCTTGGTTTTGAGGAGGACGATGATGCTACAGTTCCCCCCTTTGTAGCGATGGTGAGCATCGGTCAGCGTCGGTACACATCCATGGCAGCTTCGTCTCCTTGGCAACACTTGACCTAAATACTGGGTTAAAAGGTTTGTGTGATGTCCATACACACTAGCATGCAAACAGTATCTATTACTAAGTACAGATCTTTGACTTTGGCTTACTGGAAGGACTTCCATGAATTTCCAAAAATAATTTGAATATGGACAAATGTAGATTATAAAATTGACTTGGAGTAGTAAGCTAAGGCGTAGGTCTTGAAATGTCTCAAAAATTCTAGCTACAAAAATAAGTGCGTAGTCTTACATACCTGAGGTAGGAATCTTGGTCTACAATGAAATAGCTATCATAGTTGTAAAAAAAAAAAATAGTTTGAATGGGTACAAAAATCAAAATGGAGTGCAAGAGCTATATATAAAAATATAGGTTTGTATATAAGCATGCATATAACTTTTAAAAATTCTAAAAATAAAGAGAAATAAAAGTCACAACAAAGAATGCAAAATAAAAATGTATTGCTTATCTGAGGTAGATGTTTAGGTTAAGCAATATTGAGTTAATTCAAGGAGGTTCGAATTGAATTGGTTTATTTGGACTAAACCATGGTTCCACAGAGGTCTTACTCAGAGGGTGCTTGAGACCTTTGTTCTGGAAGACTGAGCGAGCATGGGGAGTCATCATTGTTCTTTGAGTGGCAATGAGGAATAACTTTGTGACATCTGAAACAGGGGCAAGAAGCGGTGAAGGCAGACTCGTCAAAGTGTTAGCTGAAAGTCTAATATTTTTAGCTACCTTTCGAAGAAACACAGACATTAGATGTGGGTGAGCAAGGTCACCCTCTAACATGAAGAGTGACAAGTCCAAGACCTTGTTGAGTTTGAATGAGGCTTTGGAGCAAACATTCAAAACCAACACAGTATCTTGCAAAGTTTTGGTAACAGTTGGTGGTTCAACTGTCTGGCATTTCAGTGTAGCGGTGTTGACTGATTTAACAGTAGACGTGCTAAGGGTAGCAAGGGGCCCTAATGATGAGGCCGTGGTTGAGAATCTACTTAAGGATTGTTGACTTCTTGTCTGGGTTCTGTCCAGTTCTAACTGGGCGAAAGTAGGTGAGAGTGCTAGGTAGAGGGCTAAACTGAAAAACAGGAGGGCCATCGTCCTGGCCAACAAATAGAAGTGAGTCATTTTAATCTTGAGCTTCTTGTCAGTTTTCCTTTTCTTGAGGTACCTGAGTGGTAGGTGAAAGTTATTCTTAGAGGTGGAACAACTTTGTTAGAGGCTGAGCTCTAAGCTATTAGTGTTTATCACCTTTAGAGGGTTTTGTGATTATTGACTTAAGCTAGTGATGTTGTTGATTTTGTTTGTACTACTTTGAAATAGTAACTTGATGATACTGAAAGAAATTTTGCGGGGTCTTTTAAGGTTAGATTTTAAGGAAGTCAGTTAGTTTGGGTTAACTTTCTCCTTTTGAAGGTTTAATGCAGTTAC
Organism: Pholidichthys leucotaenia; assembly: GCA_020510985.1. Taxonomy (NCBI): domain Eukaryota; kingdom Metazoa; phylum Chordata; class Actinopteri; order Cichliformes; family Pholidichthyidae; genus Pholidichthys; species Pholidichthys leucotaenia. The sequence goes on along the minus strand of CM035843.1, from coordinate 230,425,888 downwards.
CTGATTGAGGAAGAGAAATGCGACCGAGAATGTCTGAGGCTGATCGTCAGCTAACAGTTATCTATCGGGCGCAAACAAGATTTAGGTTTGTTTACTGACTTAATGGAACAGTGTTGTCCCCGACAAGTCCCATGGGGTTTTTGTAAGCTTTGATTTGATTACGATGGACCCATTTGGAGATGGGGTCCTGGCGACCTTTGCTTATTTTGATTTGGTAAACGACCGGAGAGAGTTTATCTGTGATCGTGTGTGGACCTGTCCACCTGGGGAGGAACTTCCGAGCGAGTTTTCCTGCTCGTGTGTTGGTCTGTCCTGTCTGAGGAATGAAAGCATAATAGAAAACCTTGTCTCCCACTTGGAGTTCGTCATGTGAGGCTTTCTGATCGTAGTAGGCTTTGCGTCCTTCAGCTGATCGGTCCAAATGTTTTTGGGCAAAGGCAAAAGTCTGTCGGAGATGTTTGGTCAGGTCAGTCATGTACTGGTGAGTAGTGTAAGCTGTAGCAACACTGGCTTCTCCAGGTTGGTACAGTAAATGCAGGGGCAAAGTCATTTGCCGGCCTGTCATCATTTCAAAAGGTGACACCCCCGTAGCTTCATGGGGTGTGGCTCGGATGGCCATTAAGACCAGCGGGAGCTTTACATCCCAGTCTTTTTGGTGTGGTGAAACACACTTCTTCAGTATGTTGATCACAGTTCGGTGGGTTCTTTCAACCTGTCCGGAGGATTGTGGGTGGTGGCTAATATGGAAGTTAGCTTTAACTCCCAAGGTTTCCCACAGTTGTCGCATGACTTCGGCGGTGAAATGAGTGCCGCGGTCGGAGTTGATTCGGCTTGGCAGACCAAACCTAGAGAATACGTGGTTCATCAACAAGTAGGCCGTGGTTTCTGCCGTGTCATTAGGAGCAGGCAGGCACTCGACCCATTTGGTGAAAGCACATGTGACTGTGAGGAAGTATTTGTTTCCTCTGGCTGACCGTGGAAGGGGACCTACCCAGTCAATTTGGAGGTCAGACCATGGGAATGAAATGCCTCTTTTCTGTAGGGGTGCTCGATGCATCGGGTTGGTTGGTTGAAACTGGCAACATACGAGACATCCCTTTATGTAGTCGGCTACATCCTTTCGCATGTATGGCCAATATGCCACTTGTTTGAGCGCGTTGTACGTCGCTTTGACGCCTTTGTGTCCTGCAGTTGGGAGATCATGGGCATGAACAATCATCACCCCCCTCTGGTTACGAGGGACCACAAGCGCAGGCGTAGGGAGTTCATCGGAAACATGAACTAGAATGCCATTTCGCAGCTGCAAGGATGATCGTGCGGCAAAAAGTGGCTTCAAGTCTGGAGTGTCAGCGAGATCCGAGTCGGATGGTGCATTAAGTGCAGGATCTGAGATGTATTGTATCATTTTATGGATCGCAGGGTCAAGGGTTTGAAGAGAGATAAGGTCAGCGTCAGTGAAAACAGGGTCAACCGCAAGGGGACCTGTGGTTTGTGTCGTGTCTTGGGCCCTGTTAGTCTGGGCCCTAGTGACTGCGCAGACTGTAGGGGTGGGTGGGTGGGACTGTGAAGTCGGCACCTGAGCAGAATCAAAGGACCAGGGTATGCCTTGTATAGCTCCTTGTTTTGCAAGTGAGTCCACAAGGTCATTCCATTCTTTGTCCTGACCTGGTGTGCGCGAGTGACCTCTGACCTTTTTCCAATACACTTGGAGGTTGTTGGAGGTGACCAGGTGATCACATGCCTTGAAAAGGTCTTGATGTTTAACCGGTTTGCGGTTGGAGGTTATAAAACCTTTGGCCTTCCAGAGTGTTAAATGACAAGTGAAACTGAGACGTGCATAGTTGGAGTCAGTGCAGATGACCAATGTGCGAATGCCATGGTCTACAGCAAGTTGCAGTGTAATGAGCACGCCTGCGATTTCCGCATACTGAGATGATTGGGAACCCAGTTGATAGCTGTGGGGTTCACAAGGCTGATTGTTCAGCCATGCCACACCCACACCAGCACAAATGTGAGTTTCATGGTGAAAAGAACAACCATCAACATAGGCGGTGACCATATCTTGGCAGATGTTCTGGTCAAAGTAGTGATGGTTTGGGTCTTCAGTGAATGTAGGTGGCTCTGCATGAATGGATGGTCCTGGAGTGTCCTCAGAGCACCGTTGGCAGGCAGCCAAGTCTGTGCCGAGAGGGCTTCTCAACTTTTGTGCGTAGCGGACCTCCACATCAAAGCTTTGTAGGGCCATCAACCAGGAGGCTATTCTGGCATTTGTTACAACACCTTCTCTGATGCGTTGACTGTTAAGGAAGACCACTGGTTGGTGGTGAGTCTCAACTGTGATTCTCTGGCCTCCCACATAGTTGGAGAAATGCTTGACTGCCCATACAGTGGCCAGAAGGGCTTTTTCACAGTCCGAGTATTTCAGTTCCGGACCAGAGAGGGTTTTGCTGGCATAGGCCACGACTCGTTTGTCGTGGTCGTAGATTTGGTATAATCCAGCACTTAAGCAGTTGGCAGAGAACCCCACTTGTAAGAAGAATGGCTGGTCGCAGTTGGGATAGGCCAAACATGGTGCTGTGCATAACTTTTGCTTCAACGCTAGCATAGCCTGTTCTTGAGCCTCAGACCAAATGAAAGGGGTGTCCTTTCGTAGAAGGTCTGTAAGGGGTTTTGCCAAGTCTGCATAATCCTCAATGAACTGACGTGAGTAATTGCATACCCCTAGGAAGCTCCGGAGTTCTGAGATGTTGGTAGGGGCTTTGATGTTTAACACACCTTGAATTCGTGCCGTTTGTGGTAGTACCCCTTTGGATCCTACCAAGAGACCGACATAGTTGACTTTGGTTTTGCACCATTGGCATTTGGAGAGAGAAATTTTGGCTCCAGCTCGCGTGAGCTGGCCAAGGACATGGTCAATTTCAGTGAGGTGGGTGTCCAGAGTTGGACTCCGAATGAGAATGTCGTCAACATAGATGAGGTTACCTCTGTCTCGGGCGTCTGGACATGCTTTGTTCAAGAAAATGTTGAACTCTGCAGGAGAGTTGGCATAACCGAAAGGGCATCGGGTGAATGTGTATTGGTGATTCGCGAACGTGAAGGCCAGTTTGTGTTGGTCTTCAGCTTGGACAGGAATAGTCCAAAAACCAGAAGCAATGTCCAGTGTTGAGAAGTATTTGGCATCTTTGACTCTAGGGAGTTCTTGCTCCAGTTGAGTCATAGGCCACCTAGAGAGAGGAACTTGAGTGTTCAATTTCCTGTAATCAATGGTGAGTCTCCACTTACCATTGGGCTTTAGGACAGGCCATAAGGGAGCTGAGTAGGTACTGTTGCATGGCCTGATTATGCCACGGTCCAGTAAATCATCGATTATTTCTTGTACTGGGCCGTACGAGGCCAAGGGAATCTTGTACTGTCTGACGTAGGTTGGAGGTGCGTCAGGTGGTGTAGGAATGCGTACTGAGTGGATTGTGGTCAGTCCACAGTCCAAGGAGTCTTTGGAGAAGGATTGTTCATACTTAAGAAGAACTTGGTGAAGTTTTTCACGTTCTTCGTCAGAGGTTAGGGCATCAGCATCAGCTACCACCTGTGCAATCTCTTCAGCGATAGTGAGGACTGGTTTTGGCGGAGTGTCGCTGGGATTGTCATTGGTTTGCTGATTGGACTCCGATGGAAGGAGTTCAATGGCTTGGACAAGCATTTGGTCATTGTTAGTCAAGTCGATTCGTCCCACTGACTCTTTGTCAGGGGTTGGTATTGACACAAGAGCGATGGCCTTAGAAGGCTTAGTGTAAATGACTGTAGGTTCAAGAGAGTTGGCCCAAATAGAATCGGGGAGGCCGCCTAGCACAGGAACAGTCAGTTCAAAATCGTGGAAATCTGTGGTGATGAGCCAGCCAAGAGGCGTGGCCTTGGGCAGGACGATGGTCTCTGCCGTGGGATTGTTAACCGGTAATGTGGTGGTTCTGTATTCTAGGCTTAGAAGGGGCATGGCCTCCAGAGTTAAGCCTAGATTGTCAAGCAAAGGAGCCGGTTGAAAAAATGCTTGTGGATGCATAAGTTTCTGTCCTGTTTGAATGCATAGTTGGACTGGGTAGCACGTGACATTAGCAGGTATGAGACAATGTTGGGTGTTCAGTACCTGGCAGGCCTCAGGGATGGTCTGGCCTGACTTTAGAGTGTCAAGATCTGGTTTAGAGTGAGCGTCTCGAACTGAGGTGAGAGACCATAAGGCATTGTTTATGGTATCAACCTGGGTTCCAAGTCTCACAAGAAGATCACTGCCGATGTAGACTGCATGTGGCAGGTCGGGAACGACCAAGAAGGGATGCGTTAGCAGTCTGTGGTTCCACTGAAGGTGGAGGGCGCAGATACTTCTGGCGACCAATGTTTTGTTTGATTTGGTCCCAGCAGGGAAATGAAAAGACTTGTTAGTGACCATAAGGTCAGGGTATTTCTCGTGTAGAGAGTCGAAAAGTGTCTGGCTGATCGCAGATTTATCAGCCCAGAGAGCCAGTACCACGTCTTCTACGTGGGAGCTTTGGATAGCTAGTCCTTTGACCACTTGGGGGCAGTACTCTTCATCGACTGCCCCTGGTTTCAGGGTGCAAAGAAATGAACTGTGTTCATTTAAGGTTGGGTTGTCAGATGTGGTGACCTGAAAAGGGGTGCCTGTTTCAGCCTGGTCCCCAGGGTCACTTTCCGTCAAACTTTGTTGGGTCAGCAGTGCGAGTGGGTTGACTCCTGGAACATCCAAGGTGTCAAGAGTGTAGCACTGTGATCCGGTTGCTTCAGGTAGAGTGGTTGGAAGAGGTTGTCGAACTTGAGCCCATAGCTTGAGATTCTTGAAGTCTATCAGAGGCTCAAAGCGATTAAGTAGATCTTTGCCTATCAGCAATGGAATTGAGTTGAGATTGGACACATAGACCGGGTGGATCAAGGTCATGGGCCCAATGGAGATTTGTATCAATGACATGTGTGACACAGTCGTGTTTGAGGGTGCATAAGGTTGAATAGCTAAGGAGCAAGGTCTTAGTTTCAAGTCTTTGTGCGCATAATTAGCAGTGACACGTAGGTGTTCAAAAAGGTCACGCGACATGAGTGTGATGTCCGCGGCAGTATCTAGTAGGGCTTCGTGCGTCATCACATCTTCCAGGGTCAATGACAGGAAAAATTTCCGTGCAACCCCCCTTTCGGTTAAATCACACAGAAATTCTTGGACCGGTGGTTCAACGCAGATTAAAGAGTCGCCAGTTTCGGGTGAGTGAGGTTTTCCAGGTAGCTGGACTACCAAAATGGCACTGGGTGGTGTTGCATTTTGGAGCTCCTCCTGAGTTTCGGGTGGAGGATGCTCGGTTGTGTCTTCGGTATCCTTCCCCTTTGTAGTAGGAGAATCCTCAGGGTTGACTTGTGGCAAATCTAAAGGATCGTTTGGGGTGGTCACAATATTTATGGCTAGGACATCTGGTTTCTTGTCCTCTTTTGCCTCCTTTTTCCTCTTCAGTTCGTCAAGTATGCGTTGGAGAGTCTCCAGGTCTTCTTGGCTGAAAATGGGCTTTTCTTTCTTCTCCCAGGGTTTGGAGTTAAACTTTCCAGGGGGAGGTCTTGCTTCCCTGTTGAAGTTTTTCCGGCGGTACGAAGGAGGTGACCACCTCCCGCGATTATGCAGGTCTCGAAATCGATATCTGTCATCCCGGGTATCCGTACCGTATTCTCGTGACTTACCTGGTGGACTCAGTCTCCGACGGTAGTCAGGTTTTGGTGATGTTGTCATGGCACTTGGTGTCAAAAATTTTTCCGGGTCATGACTCGACTTATCTTGATTAGAGGACTGTCGTCGTTTTATTTGTGACCGAGATGCTGGAACAGGGGCTGGCCTTGGGGCGCCCTCTAGGTCCAGGGTGTCTGATGCGGTGTTGACTGCTAACACCGCGGTAGACTCGGTATGCTTCTGATTGCTTTGTCGCTGTTTCTGGAATGCATAATGTGCAAACTCTCTTAGTTGGTTTATCGAGTTTGTCTTTGGGTTAGCCATGACTCCAAGGTGGTGTCCAATCGTGGGATGGAGATTCTGAATGAACAGAGCCTTGAAATTGTGGTCTTCTTCCATCTCAGGCGTGTTTTGAGATCCAAAATATGCGCGCAGGAGTCGCTGGTAGTATGCCTGTGGAGGCTCTAAGCGACCCTGTTTCACAGCTAGGGCTGTTGCTAGCCCTGACTGTAAGCAGTCGTCGGAAAACTCTCTTTCGATGGCTTCATAGAGCTTTCGGCGGTTCATCTTGATGTCAAATGGTTGCCGATCTATAAATTTTGATACCGACCTGTTGGATGTCAACTTGATCAAATAAATGCGGTCGTCAACCGTAGCATCAGGGTATTTACGCAAGTAGTAGTCGATGTCTTGCAAATAAGCCCTGGTATCAGGTGACCCACTGGTTGAGGGGTCAAATTTCGTGTCGTGGCGAGCGATCTTATTGAGATCTCCATCGGATGGAATTTGCACACGTCTTTCACGTTGCCGTTCGGGTCTGAACGGGTCAGGTGAGTGTGAGCCGGGGGAGTCCCCATCCCATGAGGGGATGTCCCCCTTTGTCGAGGGAACCGGCCTGTTCATGGATTCTGATCTCAGATCCCTTTGTTTGCGGTGGTCTTCCAGCTCTTCTTGGACGTCCTGAAGACCTTGTTGTGCTTCTTGTAGGAGCAGTTTGCATTTCCCATAATTGGAGCTTGTTTCGTCCAATTGACCTTCAACTTCCTTGAGTTGATTCTCTTTGTAAAGCAGGGCGGTTCTCAATTCCTCGTTTTCTTGCTGAAGTGAGGTATTGTTGTCTTCTAGTCTTTGCTTTTCTTCCTCTGCTTGTTCCAGATCTAGCAATGTCTGATCGAGCGTAGCTTGGGTGTCTTCTTTCTCTATGTGAGCTTGTTCCTGCTTTTTCACAAGGGATTTGTTCTCTTCCTGAAGAGAAAGGATGGTTGTTTGTCGTTTCACCAGTTCCTTTTCGGCGTAGAGTACTTGGGTTTTGGCTTGTTTTAGCCTTGCAACTAATGCTAGTGCAAACTTTCCTAACACACCGGGGATTTCCTTTGCTTTCGGTGGGTTAGCTTCGCATTCATCCGAAAGTTTTTCCGTGATTTGCTTCAAATCTTTTGGTAGAGTATCCCGAACTTGTTTGGAGAAACCGGGTATAAGGTCGGAAGCCAACTCTTCCAATATTGCTTGAAGGTCATTTAATTCGTCAAGTGGATTCGACATGTTTGACCGTTTGTGTAACGCTTAGCTTGAAATCAATTCGTTGATTATAGCTAAAGTTGTGCGTCAAGAGTTAACCTTGAGTGTCGTTTTACAGTGAGGGTAATTACAAGCTTCTTTTTGGAGTTTGTTTCAACTTCCAGGCTTGTAAGAAGGAAAGCAAATATTTTGGAATTCTTTAGAAATGTGGAATAGGTGTTAGTTTATTTGTTGACACTGTATTTTGATTTGTATTTCACAAGACAAAAGCCAAAAAAATTTTTTTGTGTTGATTGACTTCTTTCAGTTCAGTTATCAAAGTGTAGTTTTGGAATAGTCCTCAACTAGGTTGTGAATTTTTTTGTTGAATCTCACTTGAAAGTAAAGATTTTATTTACAAAAGAAAAAGAAAGCAGCAAAAATAGAAAAGGTTAAATGCTTTAAGGCTTTAGGGTTACAGTATAAGTCTTCACTTTGTTTTAAAGTTAGAACTGGCTTTGTTCTATTTGTTAAAGCTTATCTTCATTTAAAGCCTTTCAATGTTTTAATATTTACAAGTTAGGAAACAAATGAATTGTCTTTGCGTATTGTCACTAAGGCTTCCTTAGGATTAAAGTTAATGATTATTTAAAAGAGGAGAAAAAAATTAAAATGTTTTACAGACTAGTCAAAGTTTTCACCTTTTGACTTATTTCAACTCCTGGTGAGAAATAGTGAGTTGGTTAAATGTTTTCCTTCTCCTGGGGAGGAAATATGAATCAAAAGCAACACTGACTGTAAATAAGCTAAAGCTTTCAAGTGTTAATTGCTGGATGTGGTTTCCTAATTTTGGAGAATTTTGGTTAAATATTTAGTAAATCACTAAATTCTTTACCAACATGCACAGGAGTAACATTAACTTGAGTTTAAATGAACATTGTCATTTATTTGAGTCCCTAAGTTGAATGGCTTCCTGTGAAAGAAATTGCACAAAGTGATCTTTAAAACAAAACACATATATATAGCTTCAAAAGTTTGCAGACTTTTAGCATAAGATGTGTGAATATATGCTTTTAACTAAAAAGATTAAAATATGTGGTTAACATATGTGAGTAAATACAAAGTCTATGCTTCTATGTTCTTTCAGTGTGTATGTATGCAGTCAAAAGCTCTTCCACCAATGAGAACAAACTTCAAACACACAAGTTTCCTTTTCCTTTTAGTTCTTGGGATAAAACTTTGAATTGGGTTTAAATTTAGATTGTTCCGGATAATTCGGATTGATTTAAAGTCAATTTGGAAGCTCTGTTTGATTATAAATCAGCTTAATAGATTTGCTCTGCTTTAATCCGAGTGTGCATTCATGCAAGAAATGCAACTCCTATAGTTGACCACACGATGGAGGCAGTTGTCTCTGCCCTCCCAGGGGGAGGAGACACTGGTGACGTCGCTCTGGGCGGGTCTATCGGACTCACTCAAAATGGCGGCTAGGGTGACTCCCTCTTAGCGCCTTCAAGATGGCGTCTGCACGCTTACTCTGCTCATGCGCAGTTTTTCGTGCACGCCTTTCGGTCACGCGCGCGACTGTGCGTGTTCACGTGACACGACGCGGGCGCGAGTCTCGGCGACAACGCCACGCCTTGCTTTCCAAAATGAGAGTTTAATCTCCAACTTTCACAAATAATGTAACCCCTTTAATTTCGGGTATAGCTTAGCGCTACTTTCCCCAGCGGTTTATTCAGTGACCAGATCAAACCGCGTCCAGCTTGATCTGACGTCACCACGCTTGGGTAATTAAATTACAGAACTGGCCAGTTTAATTACTCCTTTCGGGATAATCGCCGAAAGGTTAAACTGGCGAGAGACAGGACGGTTTTCTTCGCGTTTCTGTCACTCTGGGCCTTTGTTTTTTTAATCCAGCATATAATAATACTGCTTAAACTTCTTTGCATGCATCAAAAACTGTTGACTTTTTAGTGGGCGAATCACTCACCCTCCCTTTGCAGCTATCAGCCACCAGCGGGGGTTAGGTAAACAAACACAGCAGATACACACAGGCAGGAGTAGATGCAGGCCTCAGTCTCAAACAAACACACAGACTCGCCAAATAGTGGATCAATATTTGCAGGAAAAAATTATGATTTCAATGAATTTTCCTTTTGCATATACGTTTCCCAATTACAGAGGCCTCACAAACGGGTCACCATTAATAATGTAGGATGAAGAGCCTATAAAATTATTTGTCATAAGGTACAGGAATTATTTATTGTATTTAATAGTGGGTGTGAAAGGGGCGGAGTTGAACAGTCACTTCTACACCCGCTAAATTAAATAAAAGCACTCGTAAAAGGGGCACCAGTCCTAACGGACAATAAGATTAACTTTAATTTTAATTAATTTTGTACCTTAAATTACTTAATGAATCAGTCTCAAAGTTTCAGTGAGTTTTTGTCCTGCCGTGATTAGGAAACCTGTATATGCGAAAGGAAAACGCTTCAACTGCTCTTATTCACTCGTTTATTAAAATCATTCAGGTTACATGACATGGCGTTCAAATGATGAATAAACAGATTCAGATGATGACAGCGTAAAATATCACATCAACTGATATTGAGTTCCTGAACATAAAATCCAGCATTACACCTCTGTAGAACCAAGGAGAAACTATACTTATGTTTCAACGGTAAGTGAGGCTGGAATGTTTTAACAAAACATCGCAATTTTATGGGGAAAATTCATAAGCTAATTATCTAAAAATGACTCCTGAATTAATCTACAAAATTTAAGGGCAGTTACTTAAAATGACTAAGAGTTTTTGCTTCAGTTTACAGCTCTATCCTGCGGCTGAGAGACTAATTGAGCCCTGAAATACGGGCCATATTCAATTGTAATTTAATTGTTAGGACATCACGTTTTAACCCAGGAAATAGGAGAAATAAGAGTCTCACTCACACACGGCCGTTGGTCCAAGTTCCGCGGGTCGGTACCGCTGGGTTTTGAAGTTAGGACGTCGGAGGAAGCTGCTGCAAGATGCCTCCTCACAGCCTTGGAGGTGATAACTCAGCTGGGGGCTCTCCAGACAATGGCAGCAGTGGGTGGTCTGTCACAGAGTGGCGTGAAAAGTCCTTTGGAAAAGAATCCAAATTTGGGGTCTCTTGTAGCAGGATAGACCAAAGAAACTGAAGGAAAATCTTCTCAGCCTCTTCACTTTAAACTAGGCAAATTAAAGGTCCACTTTAATGGCGTGAAAAGTCATTAAAAAAAGTGTTAGAAAAACATTTACTAGGATAAGAATGGCTTCTGAGGTGAAGGAAAAAGTTTGAGAATTTGATTCTCTAAAAAGGGACGAGCTCTAAAGAAAAATGGTTTCTCCTCAGTTTCCAGAATATAAGAAAAGATTTGACAAACACACAGAGAATAAAATAAAACTTCACAGGGCCTTGAAACGGTGGAATAAGATCTTCTTCTGAGGTCTAGATTACTATTCTGCTTCTTTAATCTGAATTTAGTTCCTAATCTTTCTCAAAATCTCTTTCTTCTTTCTGTGTTTCTAATTCTTAATTCTATTTCTAGCTAATCTTCCTGCCTGTTGTCTGATCTCTGACTTTTTTTAAAACTCTTAACTGTGCTGTGACTCAACTGTTAACCCTGTTTTCCCCTGTGTAATGAATAAATTGAAATTCCTGTAAACTGGAGAGAAGTGATCTTGTCTTGGTTTTGAGGAGGACGATGATGCTACAACTTCTATAAGATAAGATAAGATGAGCCTTTATTAGTCCCACAATGGGGAAATTCCAGGATTGCAACAGCATAGGGACAGCAACACTCAGAGCAACAATCAGAAGGCAAGAAAAAAACATCTAGTAAACATATTACTATATTACTATAAATATTATTATTACTATAAAATATTACTATAAATGTATATACTGTATATAGACACACAGTGCAGAGCATTATGGCTGGTGAATGTGCAGCAGAAAGTCTAAGCTCTCTCTCCGCGGAGAGAGAGGTAGGTAATGTGAACAGTTGTTTGTTGTGCAGAGGGAAATTTTCTTGGAAGTGGCATTTATCGGTTTTTGCAAACAAACTCTTCAGGTGGAAAAAGAAAAACACAAACCCACAGCTGCTGGTGTCTTACAATGGCAGCGCCGGTCTGACATAAACGGCCCTTTCAGGGCCAGATGGAGGACACCAAATGCAAGGTGTGAGTTTACACATTTAATAACAGAACACACAAAATATAACAAACACAACACTTACAGGAACATCCAGGGGGAAGAGGATAACCCAACATGGAGGCTGAACTCACGACTTGGCAGAACTGCGAACTCCCAGCTCAGAGGCTGAGCATATGGATAAGACAGGAAACTATGGAATCTCAGCACAAAGGCTGAGATTCTGGTGGCATACGACGAGAACTGAAATGGAGATGAAAGATACACATCTGTACTTCGGGAGAAAGGCGCTGCAATGAGGAGCTTTGCAACGCCCTTTTTATAAGGCATGGGGGAAAATTATAGCAATGAATGACAGTTGTGGGTCACATGAGTGAGAGTAATTAAGACAACTGATGACAGCTGCCAAAGCCCGCAAACACAGTTTCACAGGAGAAAGTTACAAAGGTGACTATCAAAGTAAAAACACATAACAGAAACCCAAAAAGAAAAGAAACACAAAGCAACCAATCATAACTCATGAAACAAAGACAACGGCCAGATAACAGTAAACGAAAAGACTACAAAATGTAAAATAAAAGGGAGCTAAGGTGAGGACGAGGGAAGCTCTTAAACAACACAGGCAGAAATATAAAATACACAACTGGAAAACCATGGCACACAAACTAAAGGGATCGGACTAATAGTGACAAAACTAGAAATACAGGGCAACTCATAAACAGACAAATGGCAATTCAGAGAACATAATACATGAAATAACCAAACTAAGATAAAATAACAGGAAACTAAGAGCAGAAACAAAATACAACAAACCATACAAAATACAAAATAAGCAGAGATACAGAAATACAGAAAAAAGCTTAACCTCTTGCACTTCGGTGTACCGCGGGCGGGCACGTCTCTGCGTCCTAGGAGGCACTGAAAAAAAAAAAAGCTGCATTTCCATTCTTCCACTACAGACACAGTCGCGAGCAGAAAGCCAAAGGAGTGCTTTGATTGGTTTAGATGTGATTGACCTCTCATTCGACTAATAAGAGCCTTGAATTGGGTTTCTGAAACCTTGAAGAACCAATGACTGAGAACCTAGCAAGAAGGACCCGCCTACCAACAGCTGCAAATACAGCGAGCCAAATGAAGCACAGTAGTTCGAAAGCGTGCCTCCCTTGCAAAATCTGTTTTGTTTTTAGCCGCTGGGTGACACACACACGTTCGCCAGTCTTTTTTTCTTACTACTGTTCTTATTTGTTTTGAAAAATCGTTCGCCAAAACCGCAATCATGGAAGCGCAAAACCACAATAATGGAATTATGGTTTGACCGGGTCGCGCGACCAGAACCACGAGTCCGTAACAAGCAGACAAGCGTCATGTTCATCTGACAATGAGGAAGAGAAGTTCGCCAGGACACTGCTGTTGTGGACAGGTAAGTGTTATAAGCTAAATTATTCTTTATCCCTGAAAATTGTAATCAAAAATGACTTTTGACCGATCGGTAAATTACAACTGTGCGTAGTAGACCGCGGCACACGAACCGGACTCTGTGCGCTGCGGTACACGGTTCGTGCGCCGCGTCCAGACCGTGAATGCCCCCCCCCCACTACTCTTCTGTAGCAGATTGCAGATATTATTGCAGATATTTTAGTACAACTGTGCGTAGTAGACCGCGGCGCACTGTGACCGCGGCACACCGGGCGATGTCCGTCCTCTGTAGCGGGGTGGTGGTGGGTGGTGGGAGTTGTTATCTTTACATTACAGATATTTTAGTATAATTTTTAGTGCACTGTAGGTTATTTTTTCTTGTAAAAAAAGCCACACATTTTTTACGTGTCATGCTTCTTTGTGTGTGGGGGCTTGTTTGTTCATTCATTCATTCATGAATGAATAAACAACCCCCCCCCCCCACACACACACACACAGCCCTGAGTGTCACCTTTCATTAGAGCCCAACATCAAGCTTCTATATTGAATCATTCAAAAGTTACAGACGTTTTTCCAAACTGTGCCATTTGGCACAATTTGGCACAGTTCAAAAACGCCTGGGAACAACCTGTGAAGAAAGCTGTGTAATATATTCATTTTTTAGTGGTATTTTTACAAAATTTGAACCTCAGCTGGATAACACTTGGTTCTACATTTCTGTTGCATTTTCCAGCCCGGATCTGAAGCTGTGTGTTATTTGCAAGCATTTGTATCCAAAAAAACACCCAGGCAAAATTTATTTTCTTCAAGTTCAGTATGTTTAGATGACTGTTACTCAGCGGCAGGAGCTCTTAGAGAGATTATGACTGTTTTGCCAAAAAATTCAAAGTGTTTTCATTTAAATGAGACCAACCCCATGAAGATGCTACAAAGGGTTGAAGAACAGCTTTTGATTTACTTTGGGTACGTTATTTTTTGGCGTTTTTAGGGAAATTGACCAGAGTGCAAGGGGTTAAACAACTTAGAGGCTGAGCACGGCTCTAACCCATGCTCAGAATCATGACAGACATAGGCAGGGCAGGACCAAACATGAACAAAAACAAGGAAAAAATATTCATCGGGTGGTCGGCCACAGTCCCAAGACCACCAAAAGGCCAGATATGGAGTGTCAGGTGGCCTACCAGAGTCCATGGACCACCAGATGGAGGAACACAGCACACTGAGTGGCCTATCAAAGTCCAAGGGTCACCAGACGGATGAACACGGCGCGTCGGGTGGCTTAACAAAGTCCAAGGGACACCAGACGGATAAACACGGCACCGTGGGAGTGTTGAGTGTTAATTTATGCACATTGTTTCCTCTATGTCATGTGTCAACACAATGGAAATAAGCTATAGACAGCTTGCTCCTTCTGTAATTGATAGCCTGGTAGATAGTGTTACAGCTTCTCTGCATGAGACTCTAGACATGGTGACCCCTTTAAAAAAGAAAAAGTCTAATCAGAGATTTCTAACTCCTTGGTTCAACACAGAAACTCGTAGCTTAAAACAGAAGACTCATCAATTAGAAAGAAAATGGCGCTCCACTAATTTAGATGAAATCTATTTATATTGGAGAAATCATCTTTTAATTTATAAAAAAAAATCTCTTAGAAAAGCTAGAACGAGTTATTATTCTTCATTAATAGAAGAGAACAATCCCAGGTTTCTTTTCAGCACTGTAGCCAGGCTGACAAAGAGTCAGGACTCTGTCAATCCTAGCATTCCCTTAGAGCTTACTAGTCAGGACTTTATGAACTTTTTCAATAATAAAATTTCATCTATTGGAGATAAAAATCAGTCAGATTCTTCCCACCGTTAACAGTTATCAGTAACTACTACAACGCCTTCAATTGACATCTGTTTGGATCAGTTTACTCCAATTGACCTTTTAGACTTAGACAAATAGTTTCCTCATCCAAGCCTCCAACTTGTCTTTTAGACCCTATTCCTACCAGGTTATTTAAAGAAGTCTTCCCATTTATTGGTAGCTTTATTCTTCAAATAATCAATTCTTCATTAACTTTAGGCCATGTACTGCAGGCTTTTAAAACTGCTGTAATTAAACCCTTACTCAAAAAGCCAATGCTGGGTCCAGGAGTTTTAGCTAACTATAGACCAATCTCTAATCTGCCTTTCATTTCAAAAATCTTAGAAAGAGTTGTTGCTACGCAATTATTTGACCACTTGCAGGGAAAGGTTGTCATAGCCAGGAGCGGCACTGGGGTTAAGCTCCCAGTGCTCATAAAATGCTCCTTATGGCGTGCGTCTCGAAAAGCCTCTGACAACTAAGTCCAACTCCTAGCCTGCCTGTGTGGTTTAGTCTCTAAGCCCGGCGGAACTGCTTTTGCTAATAGGAGAAGGGGCGAGGGCGGATCTCTGGCGCCTTAAAACCAGATGCTTCGGGTAGATGGTGGCTCGTCAACCTGGGAAGGTAGCCCATCTAGGGGAAGGTAAACCCTGATTTCAAACCTCTGCTGCCTTGCGGCATACCCGGTCACGGGAAAGGCTTCGGGAGTCAACCCTGAGGAAAAATCCGGAGTCGGAGCCCCTAAGGCAGTTCTATGTTGTGCTCAACATCGTTCTGGCAGCTCCTGCAACGGAGCTGGTGCCAAACTGTAGCAGCCCTGCTGTTCCTTTGGATTCATCAGTGACGTGGAGAGGGGGGACATGCTGCATGGGCAACATCTTGTCCTCCATATCTTCCTGCCCAGGCTTGAATCCTACCAACGCCCAACGCTGGAAGGTAGAACACTGGATCACTGGAGAGGACACTCCAGCTTCGCCTTTGGCGTAGACAAAACACGGGGAATGACAGTTACCGGTTATAAGCCACTGCTCAATTGGCGTAGAGCGTGGCGCCAGGGGTTGTTCCCGACGGTGGGAGGGATCATCAGATCTCACTGGACAGCTACCGCCCGCCTCAAGCTGGGCAGCCCCCAGCCAATAAGGTGTTGTCCCGCCACAGCTTGCTTTCCTCATTGGGTGCATGGGGATAAGGAGAAATCCAAACAGCAGGCTGAGAACCTTCGCACCAGGCAAGACAATAAAACAAAAGAGACCAACTCTAAAACTGGGAACTTGGAACGTTCGT
This sequence comes from Pholidichthys leucotaenia, assembly GCA_020510985.1. Taxonomy (NCBI): domain Eukaryota; kingdom Metazoa; phylum Chordata; class Actinopteri; order Cichliformes; family Pholidichthyidae; genus Pholidichthys; species Pholidichthys leucotaenia. The sequence continues at coordinate 230,409,958 of CM035843.1, read as the reverse complement.
ACTATGATGACAGGACTCGCTCCTAACCTCAAGGACATCAACGACACCAGGAAGACTGCCATCATCAATAATGAGCTGAAGAGACTGGGAGTGGATATCGCCACTCTCCAGGAAACACGGTTAGCTGATGCAGGCACACTGAGAGAGAAGGACTACACGTTCTACTGGCAGGGAAAGGGCAGTGACGAACACAGGGAACACGGAGTGGGCTTCGCAGTGAAGAACACTTTGCTGAAGATGGTGGAACCGGGCAGCACTGGCTCTGCACGACTCCTCACCCTCCGCCTGAACACCACTCAAGGCCCAGTCACCCTCGTCAGTGTGTATGCCCCAACACAGACAGCCACACCAGAGGCAAAAGACGAGTTCTACGAGAATCTCGCAACAACTGTCAGGATCATCCCCAACTCTGAACAACTCATTCTCCTTGGAGACTTCAATGCCAGAGTGGGTGCTGACCACGACTCCTGGCCTTCCTGTCTTGGACCTTTTGGCGTGGGCAGAATGAACGACAACGGACAGCGGCTGCTCGAGTTCTGCACATATCACGATCTGTGCATCACAAACTCATTCTTCAAGACCAAGCCCCAACACAAGGTTTCCTGGCAACATCCGCGCTCAAAGCACTGGCACCAGCTAGACTTGATCCTGACCAGGCGCACCTCACTGAAGAACGTGCTAATCACCCGTTCGTTCCAGAGTGCAGATTGCGACACAGACCATTCATTGGTGTGTTGCAAGGTCAAGCTGCAGCTGAAGAAATTCCATCGTGCTAGACAACCTGGAAAGGCACGGATTGACATCAGCAAGATGGCCTAACCAGAACTTGTTGAGCAGTTCTGGTTTGTAAAAACAGGGTCCCGGCGTTTATCGGCTTTTGAAAAAAAAAAAACACCATGAACTTTATAGTGTATATAACAGCGGATATAGCAGATTTTTAGGAAAAAATTTTTTTTAACTTCTATAAGTAGGTAATGTGAACAGTTGTTTGTTGTGCAGAGGGAAATTTTCTTGGAAGTGGCATTTATCGGTTTTTGCAAACAAAACCGAAGCAGAAGTGGGAAGAGCTGCGAAACACCATCTACCGCACAGCCTTGGCTACCTTTGGGAGGAAGACCTCGAAGTCACAGGACTGGTTTGATGCCAAGTTGACCGAGATGACCCCCGTCATTGAAGCCAAGCGCTCAGCACTTGCTGAGTACAAGAAGTACCCAAACGAGAAGAATCTCCAGATTCTCAGGGCTGCGAGAAGCAAAGTTCAGCAGACTGCTCGGCGCTGTGCCAACGAGTACTGGACTCAGCTCAGCCAAGACATTCAAACCGCTGCCATAACAGGGAACATCCGTGGTATGTACGATGGCATCAAGAAAGCACTTGGTCCGGCTCAGAGCAAGACGGCCCCCCTCAAATCTTCCACTGGGGAGATGATCACAGAGAAGAACAAGCAGATGGAGAGATGGGCGGAACACTACTCCGACCTCTACTCTAGACAGAACACCGTGACACCGTCAGCCCTTGATGCCATCGACTGCCTGCCATCCCTGGACGAACTTGACGCCGAGCCAACCATCGACGAACTCAGTAAGGCCACTGATAGCTTGGCCGCTGGCAAGGCACCCGGCAACGACGGCATACCCCCTGACCTGATCAAGCACTGCAAGACCGCCCTACTGCTGCCATTGCATGACGTCCTCTGCCAGTGCTGGAAGGAAGGTGCCGTACCACAGGACATGAGGGACGCCAAGATCATCACCCTCTACAAAAACAAAGGGGAGAGAAGCGACTGCAACAATTACAGGGGCATTTCCCTCCTCAGCGTTGTTGGCAAAGTCTACGCACGAGTTGTTCTCATTCGTCTACAGAAGCTTGCCGAACGTGTCTACCCCGAGTCTCAGTGTGGCTTCCGCGCTGAGCGATCGACGGTAGACATGATATTCTCCATCCGCCAACTCCAGGAGAAATGCAGAGAACAGAACATGCCTCTGTACGTCGCCTTCATCGACCTCACCAAAGCGTTGGATCTGGTCAGCAGAGAGGGCCTTTTCAAGATCCTGCCAAAGATAGGATGCCCACCAAAGTTGCAAAGCCTCATTGAATCGTTTCACACCAACATGCAGGGGATAGTGCAGCACGATGGCAACGTCTCAGAGCCATTCAACATACGCAGCGGAGTGAAACAGGGCTGTGTACTTGCGCCAACCCTCTTTGGGATTTTCTTTGCTATGCTCCTGAGGCATGCCTTCAGCACAGCAACAGAGGGAATCTACCTGCACACAAGATCTGATGGCAGGCTTTTCAACCTCGCCCGCCTGAAAGCCAGAACCAAAGTACGCGAGGCTCTAATCAGAGACATGCTGTTCGCAGACGACGCTGCAGTCGCAACCCACACACAGCAGGAGCTTCAGACCCTGATGGACCGCTTCTCCCAGGCATGCAAGGACTTCGGGCTTACCATCAGCCTGAAGAAGACTAACGTCTTGGCGCAAGGCACGGAAGCACCACCAACCATCACCATTGATGACTACAAGCTGGAGGTTGTGAATCAGTTCACGTACCTGGGGTCCACGATCAGCAACAACCTCTCCCTTGATACAGAGATCAACAAGAGGATTGGAAAATCAGCCTTCACACTCGCTCGCCTCACCACACGAGTGTGGGAGAATCCCAAACTCTCTGTCAAGACGAAAATGGCAGTGTACAACGCCTGCGTCATCAGCACACTGCTCTATGGGAGTGAGACGTGGACAACATACGCCCGGCAGGAAAAGAGACTGAACTCCTTCCACTTGCGCTGCATTCGCCACATCCTGGACATATCCTGGCAGGACAAAGTGCCCAACACAGAAGTTCTGTCCCGCGCCGGCCTTCCCTCCATGTTCACTCTACTCAGGCAGCGCAGGCTCCGCTGGCTAGGCCACGTTCACCGTATGGAGGATGGCAGAATCCCCAAAGACGTCCTCTATGGAGAACTGGCAACTGGCAGGAGAGACGTTGGCCGCCCACAGCTGCACTTTAGAGACGTCTGCAAGAGAGACATGAAGGCCCTGGATATCAACACAGAGCGCTGGGAGGACCTTGCAACGGACCGCTCCAAATGGAGAGGCACCCTGACCAGACAGCTCAAGGCGGGTGAAGAGAGACTGACTGCTGCAGCAGATGAAAAAAGGACCCGCAGGAAGAACCGCCACAGACCCAGCAGCACGGAGACCACCCACAAGTGTGACCTGTGTGACAGGGACTGTCATTCGCGCATCGGCCTGTTTAGCCACAGGCGGTGCTGTTCCAGCAGAGTAGACGTTTAGGATTCTCTTCCATGGTCATCATAGACCGACGGAGGCCGACGACGATGCAGGGAAATGGTTTATTTGAAGAGTTTCAATCTGGGTTTAGAATCCATCATAGTACTGAAACAGCTTTAGTGAAGGTCACTAATGACCTCCTGATCGCATCTGATAATGGACCGTTTCTGCACTTGTCCTTTTAGACCTTAGTGCAGCTTTTGATACTATCGATCATAATATTCTACTTGATAGATTAGAACACTATGTTGGACTTAATGGAACTTCGTTGCAGTGGTTTAGATCTTATTTATCTGATAGGTTCCAGTTTGTTCATGTCAATTATGAGTTTTCTTTCAACTCAAAGCTCAGTCATGGAGTTACACAGGGATCTGTACTAGGCCCTACTCTTTTTAGTTTATATATGCTTCCATTAGGCAACATTATTAGAAAGCACTGTATACATTTTCATTGTTATGCAGATGACACACAATTATACTTGTCAATGAAGTCAGATGATAGTAATCAATTAGCCAAGTTAGATGCCTGTCTTAAGGACATCAAAGCTTGGATGACTTGTAATTTCCTGCTATTAAGTTCAGATAAGACTGAAGTCATTCTTGTTGGTCAAAAAAACCTTAGAAACACCTTTCCAAATCAAACTTTTAGTTTGGTTGCAGTTACTCTTTCTCTTAATAGCTCTGTGAGGAACCTTGGAGTTATTTTTGATCAAGATCTGTTTTTCAATTCACATATTAAATTCGTTTCTCAGACTGCCTTCTGTCATTTGCGTAATATTGCCAAGATTAGGAGCATCTTGTCTCAGAGTGATGCTGAGAAACTGATCCACGCTTTTGTTAGCTCTAGATTAGATTATTGTAACTCTCTATTATCAGATAGTCCTAAAACATCTCTAAAAAGTCTTCAGTTGATCCAAAATGCTGCAGCAAGAGTTTTAACAGGTACTAGAAAGAGAGATCATATCTCTCCGGTTCTGGCCTCCCTTCATTGGCTTCCCATAGAGTTTAGAATTAAGTTTAAAATCCTTCTTCTCACTTTTAAAGCTCTAAACAATCAGGCCCCTTTTTATTTAAAAGATCTGATATTACCCTATTATCCTAACAGAGCATGTACGCTCCCAAAATGCTGGATTACTTGTAATACCTAGAATCTCCAAAAGTACAATGGGAGGCAGAGCCTTCAGTTATCAAGCTCCTCTCTTGTGGAACCAGCTGCCAATATGGATTCGGGAGTCAGACTCCATCTCTGTTTTAAAGAATAGGGTTAAAACCTTCCTTTTTGATATAGCCTACAATTAGGGAGGGATCATGTGTTTCTGAACCCTCCCTTAGTTATGTTGCTATTAGGTTTAGATAGCCGGGGGACCTCCAATAATTGCACTGGGCTTCACTCCTTTCTTCACTCTCAATGAATTTTTTTTTTTTTGCTGGTCATTAACATCTGTTTGTTCTCTCCCATAGATTGAGTCCCCATCGTACTGTTTGCTCTCTACATGTCTGTTCTTTTCATCTTCTCTATTCCCTCACCCCCCAGCCAGTCACAGCAGATGACTGCCCCGCCCTGAGCCTGGTTCTGCTGGAGGTTTCTTCCTGTTAAAAGGGAGTTTTTCCTCTCCACCATCACCAAGCACTTGCTCACAGGGGATTGCCTGATTGCTGGGGTCTTTCTGCAATTGTGGGGGTTTCCCCTACAGTTGAAAGTGCTATGAGATGACTGTTGTTGTGAAATGGCGCTATATAAATAAAGTTGAATTTAATTGAATTGATCTCAGAAGCTTTTAACATAGGAGCAAACATAGGAACTTTTTTGCTCAGGAGACAATGTAGGAGCCTTAATCTCACTAAATAATGGTGTGGAGATCTTAAACTCAGGAGATGGCACAGGCGCTTCTTGCTCTGGAGATAACACAGAAACTTTAAACTCAGGATAATGACACCATTGAAACCTTTAAACTCAGCAGACGACAACATAGAACCTTTGAACTCAGGAGACAACGTGGGAGCTCTTTGTTCTGGTGAAAACAACATATGAGTTTTAAACTCAAGAGATAACATTGGAGCCTTTTACTCTGGTGATAAAATTTGAGCTTTTTGCTCTGGAGATAATGACATTGGAGCCTTTAGTTGAGAAAATAATAATACAGGAGTGTTTGGCTCAGGAAACAGTAATACAGGAACTTTTGGGTCAGACATTAATGCAGGAATCTTTAATTCAGAAACTGATAACGGGGGAGCTTTTAGCTCTGGAGCCAGTAATGAAGGAGCTTTTAATTCAGAAACTGATAACAGGGAAGTTTTTAGTTCTGGAACCAGTAATGAAGGAGCTTTTAGCTCCTTAGTAGGTGGCTGCGACACGCTGCCTTCAGAAATAGCTGACAAGTGTGTGCTGAACTCAAGAACAGATAGTTGTTGCACACTAACCTCAGGTATTGGTGACGGGGGCACGCTGACTTCAGAGACAGGTAACAGCAGCGCACAGCCCTCCAGAGTGGGTGTCAGTAGTGTGCTGAACTCAGACTCAGGCTCACCGACCTCTGACTTGACAGGTGGATGTCCACTGACCTCTGGCACAACGAGTGGAGGTCCACCAACTTCTGATTCGACAAATGGAGGCCCACCCACCTCTGGAACATCAACGGGTGAAGTGGACTGTTCCACCTCTGTAACGACGACGGGTGGAGCGGACTGCTTAACCTCTGGAACAATGATGGGTGGAGCCGACTGCTTGATCTCTGGAACGACAGCGGGTGAAGCGGACTGCTTGACCTCTGGAACAATGATGGGTGGAGGGGCCTGCTCAACCTCTAGAACAATGACGGGTGGAGCGTGCAGCTCAGATGGTGGTGGAGCTGTGGCATGTACCTCGGAGACAGCTGGAACTGTAGCATGAAGCACCATCCCTGACACAGACACCTCAGACGTGAAGGAAGAGGTGGGGGACAGGTCAGTACAGGAACAGGCAGTGAAGCCCGGCAGAGAAAGGCCAGAAGCAGATGAGAGCTGCAACTGGGTTCCCCCGTCAGGAATTAGGCAAGACTTTTTAAGTATAGATGTCAAGAATACAAAATAAAGTACTTGCCTTAACTCCTGATCCACTGCCAGTGAGGACCCCAGTGACTCTGCTGCTGGAGAGGTGATGGGAATCTCAGGAGATGCTGGAGGAACAGCGGATGAGGCAGTCTGAGATGCAGCAGTGGGCAGGGGCACCAGTGTAGCACATGTGAGAACCGGCACTGCAGGTGTGATGACGGGCAAACTTGCAGACGTGATGACAGGCGAACATGCAGGCGTGAAGACAGGTGACACTGCAGGCATGAAGACAGGTGAAACTGCAGGCGTAATAACAGACAAAGTTGCAGGCGTGATGACAGGCAAAACAGGTGGAACGCAAGCTGATGTATGCACAATGGAGAAAGGTAGAGCTGTGGTCTGCGCCTTGGGAACAGCAGGAGCCATTGTGCGCACCTCAGGGACAGTGGGAGCCATTGCACGCTCCTTGGGGACAGCAGGAGCCGTTGCATGCTCCTCGGGGACAGCGGGAGCCATTGTGTACATCTCAGGGATGGCTGTAGCTGTTGTATGCACCTTGGGGATGATTGGAGTTGTTGTGTGCACCTCGGGGATGGCTGGAGCTATAACACACACCTCGCAAACATCTGGAGCTATCAGGACAGCAGCCGGAACAGGTGGTGATATGTGGGGTTGAGAGAAGCGGCGTCTCTCGAGCCCCGGGGCCCCCGAAAGCCAGCTTGCTGCCACAGAACTCTCCCTGCACCGCTAGAGAGAGAATAGGCAGCTGGAAGGCTGGCTCCAGCAAGGAGGAGGCAGATGGCAGTGGTGGTAGCGGGAGAGATTCTGCACCCGGGGATGGGAGCGCACACTCGGTCTGGCTTCTAGCAGATTAGCAACTCCATCCCAGCAAAGCATCTCATCCTTTCGGGAAGAGCAGATCCATGCATCGGTCACAATGTCCTCAATCATGGTCATCACCTCCAGTTCGTCACGACTCAACATTTTCCTCCTCCTGCCAGACTCGCCCGCTGAGTCCATATCTGGCGGTGTCCGTCTGTTTCAATTGTCCCTCCTGGGCAAGGAAGGAGAGGAGGACCCAAACTCCAGGCGAATCTGGTAAACCATAATTTATTAATAACAGAAAAGAATGCAGCTCGTGGGCTGAAACAAAAGCTAAAACAGGATAGGCTTCTGACAAACGGTAACAGGCAGGATAACTTGGGATTAATAGGCAAGACAGAAGCATGTGTGAGACACCAACATTATATAAGGACACCACACAGGACACAGACTGAGACACACATATATAGACGGGGGTAATTAAGATAATACAGGACAGGTGAGAACAATCAGGGGCAATCAGAGATGGCACAGGACAGGTGGGGCTTAACAAACAATCACAAAGGGGATGCACATGAGGCATGCCAATGAATATACAGGGCAACAGCACAGGAGCAACACAGAGAGGATGGCGTCTACAGGTACAGAAAACAAGGAGGTGGAACAATAGGCAAACAGATACACACACACAGATCCAGGACCAAACAGGGGATGACACAGAAGAAAATGACAAGGGACTCAGGGGAACACAGAGGCCAAATAATGCAAATAATATTATAAATAATCACAGAGGGAACAAAAATAAACACAAAGTGTGGGCATGACCTCATGATCAAGCCTAGACTATGACAGTGTTTAGGATCATTGTCCTGATGGAAGTTCCACCCTGTCTTCATCATTCTTGTTGATGACGGCAGATTCATTCTCAAGAATACGCTGGTACATAGTTCCTTTCATTGTTCCTTTATTTATATGAAGGCATCTAGTGATGCTTCCACCTAGTGTTGTAGAGTGATGTGCAGTACCATTTGATGTCCAAACACAGTGTGTAGCATGACAGCCAAAAAGGTCTATTTTTGTCTCATCTAACCACAATGCATTCTCCCATCTGTCGGCATCTGTTTGAAACCTCGGTCACTCTTACACGTACTGGTTATTTTATCTGTTTTTATGTATTTTACCTACTCCGTTTTAAATTTTTATCTTTTTTATTGATATTAACTTTCTATTTAGTGATATTAACTTTTTAAACTGGAGCTAGAACTTTATTGATCACCTATATTGATCATACAGCTCCCAACCGCTGGACCATTTATGTTTTTAGTCAGAAATGGACATGACAGTGCCTGGGGGTGGTAAAATTCTCCTGCAGAAAGCACAAAAGAAAATTGCTGACCTGGAGGAGGATATCCGACGACTCTCTGATGAACTGCAGCAGAAAAACACGCTCCTCTCCAACTTCAGCTTACGTCTTCCTCTGCTGCCACAGACGACGAGTCTTTTCGCGGTCCAGGAGTCCAAAAAATTGGCCTTGAATGACTCAGCCCTCCGAAACAGTCACCTGGGACCCCTCCACCTGTCCACGGCCATCCTCCTGCTCAACGCCGAATCAGATGGCCTGGTCTGAGGTGGTGGTCTGGGGCAGGAAAAAGGCCTCAGACACGTCAACCACAAGCCCTCCTCACCAGGGCAGAGCCCTCCTCTGCCCGTCTCCAACTGCTATGAGGCTCTGGCAACGGCTGATAATTCACCTTCCACCGATGCTCCAGCTTCACTGGTTCCAGTTCGCTCAGCGTGCAGCCCCCGCTGATGTCACACCCGTCCCTTCGTTGGAAGACCTGGCGGCCTTTCTTCCGCTGAGGGCTGACAGCAGTGGGATGGCTGGCGTGGTCCCAGCCAAGCCACAGCAGCTCCAGCGCCATTCTGGAGAGTCCTGTGCCTTACATATGATCTCGAGGGAGGCTGTTCGCTGGCTATCTGGGAGGCCACACTGCACGAAGCAGTCGGGAAATCCCTCCTCCGTTTCTGGCACCACTTTGCTGCCCTGCTCGTCGGCTGGTGAGGTAAGGGGCTCTACCTGCCTCAACGACGGGACCCCCACTCTGCCGCCACCTCTCCACACTGACTCTTGCCAAGGGACCCTGCAACCACCAACATCCCCACCTGGTTTTTCCTTCAACCACGATGATCATCAGTGACTCCATCATCAGGCATATCAGGTATTTAAACTCTATCACTCACTGTTTCCCAGGAGCTACTGTCCCCAACCTGTTAGAAAAGCTCCTGGATCTGCTGCAGTCACAACCTCTCTCCATCACACGGATTATTATTCATGTGGTGTCCGCAGACAGTCTGATATCACTAAAAATGACTTCTTTTTAATATTTTACCAAACAGCAGAAAGTATGTTCTTATTTCTGGCCCCAATGCCACACTGCGCCGTGGATCAGACCATTTAGCCGTATTGTTGCCTTCTCAACTTGGCTCAAGTCCTCCTGCAGCAGCAACATTAATTTTATTGACAATTTTAACTTGTTTTGGGACCGTCTTTGAACTCATAGTGTTCCTGAACAGGGTCAAAGCCACTTTTTCAGGATCGTGTCTATGAACTAGAATTACGATGCACCTATCCCTCAACCAGTGGTCTGAATGAAGAAGAAGAAGACCCACTAGATGGAGAGCAATAGAATGAGGAGAACTGCGGCACGTCAGAAAGGATGCCGTGAACATGAAACACCTCAGGTTCCACCAGTACGCCGCAGGCATGACTGTGAACAACACAGCCATCTGAGACAGGAGGAGACCCTTCAGTGGTCTGAACGAAGAAGAAGAAGACCCACCAGATGACGTCTATATGACGGCACATAGACAGAGCACATGACTCCCTACAAGACATATACTGTATATAGACACAGGTAAGCAACATAACACAGAACAGTGACAGGCAGGAGAAGAAGTAACAAGCAGGGACAAACAACCCCAGATGGCAGGGCATATTTTGTGTGATTTTTATGTTTTGCTGCATACAAAAGCCATCACATATGAATGCCACTTAGTGCAGTGTTGCTATACCAACTGTCCTGTAACTGGCAAGAATTCTGTTCCAATGTATCCCCTCTATGGGCATGCACGGGTTTCTACGGGCAAGCACGGGTATGCACTAGTTGTTGATCATTTTAACAGTAAATTAAGATCAGCCATTGACAAGAGTTTCCCCAATCACAAGGACAGTTAGAAATAAACCAAAGCCTCCATGGAGAAATAACCAAATTCAAAAACTGCTGGATGGCTGAGAGGAAATGGAGAAAAAACACAAATTAACTGTCAATTACCAAATACTACAGAATACATTAAAAATATACAATAATGCAGTGAAGACATCAAAAACAGAGTATTTTGCCAACATAATCTCAACCCATAACAATAATCCTAAAGTCCTTTTTGCAACCACTGATCACTTAATCAACTCAAATTTTATTAAAAACACAAACCTGCCATCAGACTCTCTGTGTGAGAGTTTTGCAGACTACTTCAGGTGCAAGGATGATTCTATTAGATCCAACATTTTATCTGAACAGAAGACTGCTTTTAATGGAATCTTGGACTCACCTTTAGCTGAGGAAACGCTGGACTGTTTTGCCCTGGTGCTAAGATGCTTGGTAGAGTTTTCTCCCAGGTAAACTTGACCTCATGCCTTTTAGATCCAATTCCCACATCACTTTTTAAAACATTTTATGGATTCTTCGAACATGAGATTTTAAACATTGTAAATTGCTCTCTTCAGACCGGTGTTTTCCCCGCTACCTTTAAAACGGCTGTGGTGAAGCCCCTTTTGAAGAAGAGTAATTTAGATCTTGATATCCTCAGTAACTATCGACCTGTATCCAACTTACTGTTTTTAAGTAAAGTTTTAGAAAAAATTGTTTTTATCCAGTTAAAACTTTTCTTATGGACCACAACATTTTTGAGAAATTTCAGTCTGGTTTAAGAACAAACCACAGTACCGAGACAGCCCTTTTAAAAATCGTTAATGATATCAGGTGTAACATGGACTCCCACAAACTGTCAGTCCTGGTGCTGCTGGATCTCAGCGCTGCCTTTGATACAGTAGATCACCACATTTTATTAAGCAGACTCAAACACCTGGTGGGCCTCTCAGGTACTGTTCTGGAATGGTTTCATTCCTATCTCACAGATCGCTGCTATTTTGTAAGTATGGATACATGTTTTTCAGCAATCCATGAAACCAAGTGTGGGGTATCCCAAGGTTCAATTTTATGGCCAATACTTTTTAATCTTTATATGTTACCACTTGGGGATGTTATCACGAGACATGGCATCAATTTTCATAGCTATGCTGATGATACACAGCTGTACATTGCAACGTCTCCTGATGACACAAAACCAATTAATGCCCTTTTGAACTGTATTTTAGATATAAAGTCATGGATGGCAGAGAACTTCCTACAGTGCAACCAGGGCAAAACAGAAGTTTTAATCACTGGTCCTGAAGACAAGAGAGAAACTTTTACCCAAATTGCTAGGTCTAAAACCTACACATTGTGTCAAGAACCTGGGCGTTCTTTTAGACTCTGACTTTAATTTTATTTCACACATTAAAAATGTAACAAAAATCGGATTTTACCATCTTAGGAATATAGCCAGAGTCCGCCCTTTTCTCTCTCTTGCCAGCACGGAGGTCTTGATGCATGCTTTTATTACTAGTCATATATGTCATGTTCGGGGTTGTTTTCAACCCCCGTCCATGACCCATGGCTGTAGGTTTTGATCATTGCTTATTAATTCCAGCTGGCAGATTGAGCCTTGCTCTCTGCCAGCCCTACGGCCACACCTCCTCCTCTTGCCAGACATTCACCGGCTGTTTTCCATCACCACATGCACACACATGCACGCACGCACACACACTCACACATGCACACATCCAATCATTCACGCACCTGCTTGCCACTCGGCTGTGTCCACTTGCCTTTGTTAGTGTATTGTGTACTTATAGGGAGGCAGTGTGACCAGTCAGTGTGGCAGCTTAAGTCAATCTTGGACATCCTGGCTGGTCATTATTGGCTTTTCCTGGACTAAATCGTGTTGTTACCTCAGAGCCTTTCAGCTCCACCATGTATGTATGTCTTCTTCTCTAATTATGCCTTCCTCTTCGCTCCCACTCAGTCTGGAGCGCACTTGGCATTTTCTCTACACCAACTCAGTTTGTAGCCAGTTGTCTCACCCATTCTCAACAACAACTGTATTTGGACATTTTGTATATTTTCTCTTTTGTAAATAAACACGTTACTTTACTGCATTTTGGGCTCGCTGCCAATTTATATGTCCGTTGCGAGGTTACACAATGGACATGGTAGTATAGACTATTGTAATCCCCTGCTCTCTGGTCTTCCTCAAAAAAGAATATCACATCTTCAACTGCTCCAAAATTCAGCAGCACGAGTTAACGAGGACCAAGGGGAGGGTGCATATTACACCAGTTTGAGAATCGCTGCATTGGCTCCCCGTGCACTTTAGGATCGATTTTAAGGTTCTCTTAGTAGTTTTTAAATGCCTCAGTGGTCTTGGGCCTTATTATCTGAGCTGCTTTTATCTTATGAGCCCTCGCGAACCCTGAGGTCCTGTGGTACTGGCTTTTTAATGGTTCCCAAAGTCAAGACCAAGACCTTTGGTGAAGCTTCCTTTCACTATTATGGTCCTCGTCTGTGGAACAGCCTGCCAGAGAGTCTCACGGCCGCAGACTCAATAGATGTTTTTAAGAACAGGCTCAAGACCCACCTTTTTAATTTGGCTTTTAATAAACCTGTTTAACTATTACTGAAGTAGTCATTTATGTTCCATTGTTTTATGTTCTTCTTGGCGTCATTCATTCTTAGATTTTCTCATCTTCTTATTGATGTGTTTAGTTCAGTTTTTAAGTATGGGTTTTTAGTTTCTGTTTTTATGTGCTCTTAGTTCTTTTTGTACCTTTTTAAATTTTGGCTTTTAACAAACCGTTTAACTGTTATTGAAGTAGTTATTTATGTTCCATTGTTTTACATTCTTCTTAGCTCCATTTGCTTTTAGATTTTCTTATTTTGATGTGTTCTTAGCTCAGTTTCTAAGTGTGGGTCTTTAGGTCTCTTTGCTCTATATATTCTTAGCTTTATTTTGTATTTATGTGTTTTAGCTCCAGTGTTTTCTCAGTGGGACCCTTCATGCCGGATGGTGACTGGCCCATCTGCAGGGGTGTTGGTCTCATGGGTCACTCTAGCTTGGGTGGATGGGGGCTTTATACCACTGCCTACAGCTGTGGTGCGGGCCCTGGCCTGTCCTGGTTGGGGCGGCCCTTGTGGCGCCTTCTGTGGTTACTGGCTGTGTGGTATCCTGGTGTGGGGGGCTCCACAGGATGGTTGCTCCTTCACGTGGTGCCTCGTTGCCGAGCAATGTCTCTTTTATTTTATATGTGTGTAAGAGAAGTAGGGGGTGATGTATGTGCCTGTGTGTGTTGTGTTTATGGGTATGTTATGGGAGGGTTGGAAGGGGTAGGGATGTATCATGTAAAATATGTAACTAAATGTGTCTATTGTTTTTATCTATGTAAAGCACTTTGCGCAGCATCTAATGTTTTAAAAGTGCTATACAAATAAAGTTTGATTGATTGATTGATTGAAATGCTGCTTAGCAAACATTAAATGAGCTTCAGCCTGCTTTTTCTTTAATAATGGAGTTTTGCTATGTGAGAATGCATAGAGCCAATGATTGTGGTGTGCATTACCTATTGTTTTCTATGTCACAATTGTACCTGCTGCCTCCAAGTCTTTCTGGAGCTCTTTCCAAGTTGTTCGTGGCTTTTGGGTTACTCTTCTGACTATCCTTCTGACTCCCTGGTCAGATATTTTGTGAGGACCTCCTGTGCTTGGCCGGTTGATGGTAGAGTGATGTTCCTTCCACTTGTGGATAATGTCCTTCCCCCTCCTTCCGGGGTTGGTGCTTACTGGAAGACTCAGGAGTTTTGTTATAGGTCTATAACCAAATCCATCATTGTGTTTTGCTACAATCAGGTTGTTAAGGTCTTGGGGGAGCTCTTGGATCCTATTACCACCAGTCTATAGCTGACTTTTCTGCCACGATTCTCGCCTTGCACCAGTACTTCTGATAGTTTCTGCCAGTGCTGTTTTTCAGGTTTTGTGTCACATCATCTAATTACTAGTGGACAGTGCACCCACTTTGCACTGCCAGGAGGGGCCTCATTTCAAAGAGGTGTGACAGCTGCGCACTGTCAGAATGTCAGTAATTTGGTGCATTTTATGACAATGCACTTTTGATCAGAAAAAAGGAGGTCTATCATCAGAAGTGCATTTTTTAATGCTATTTCAGTGGTGTGTTTCGAAATCACCCAGATTTCAAAAGACGAGAACACATGAGGAAACACAGCACTGCGCTAGGATTTTCTGTTATTTTAATGGACAGTGTTGGAACAGCTGTAATATAATCACTCGTCATTTTAACTGTAATATGATGATGTACTTGATGGTTTTTATTCCATCCACATTTTCATTTTAATCACAGACTTATTAGGCATTAATGTGTTTATTTTTAAGGGAATGAATGAATTAACAGGGAGTGTGCATGTTTTACTTTTCACTGTAACTTCCAGGACAGACAGGTGCATCTACATCTGTCTTGACTGGTGTGGCATCTGAATAGGTCGGGACTGTATGGTCTGGACTGACTGACAGTTCGGTGCCTGTGCCAGCCAGTGTTTAGGAGGAGGAGGAGGATGGAAATGCCAGTCTGAGGGTTTTGAACTGCAAATCTCTCTGTTGTGACAGAGAGTGACACATATTCTGTCCATATGTGGTCTGTCATATCTGTGTCCTCAATCTTTGGTCAATCTTTTGTCCATGTGGGTATCGTGTCTTGGGTGATGAGGGACACACACTCAGCTGTTATTTTGTGTTGAATGTATTAATCTGAGGACGGTTAAATACAGGCTGTCCACCTATACCCTGTGGTATGGACCCTTCCAGATCATTTGAAGAAACAGCAGAGTTTTTAACTGCACAGGGGGTGAAAAAGGACCAGTGCATGGGTTTATGAAAATATCTGTTTCAAAACTATTCATGTCTGCATGTTACATCCATGCACAATACGTTAAACCATTCAGCTCGACTGTTCAGCCCAATATCATCTCTTCCCCATTTGTCCTTTCTAAAATAACTAACTGGGCATCAACTGTGATTGACGCCTTCCTTATTGCCAAGCAGCATTAGTATTTTTTGTTCATGTGTACACCCTTTTCCCAGTGCAAAACCCGTCTGAACCAAGCTGACAAGATCAGAGTTCACTTTAGATAATGCACCTCTGTGCATTAAAGGGATGGGCAGGAGTGCTTTGGATAGAATTATCCAAAGCACACCTCTGAATAATTAGACCAGCCTCTTTGCGCTCCTCATCAGGTGCATAGACTGTTTTTCCGGTGCCATAATTAACAAAACGGACTGGGTCACACGCACAAATGATGATGATGTGCATTTAACATCTGAAAAGTGAATGGACTGTCAAAATACTGTATGCCCCCTTAGCAGCTTTCCTTTTTGGAAAGACAAGAAATTCAGCTTATTTCTCACCTTTCCAAATCTTGGTGTACTGTTTTTTCTAATGTGTTCAATACTTTTTGTCCTGTTTCATTCCATGTTATTATGCATAACTTTATTTAAAAACGTAAATGTCTTGACTTCTTTCTGTTTGGATTTCTTAAGTTAGTACCGAGATCTGGTGAAATTTTCATGTGAGCAGCCTCATTAGAAAATATACTGGGACAAAAATCTTGACACATTCTCTAATTTTTCCATTGTATGCAGGCACGGATTTCCTCACAAAAATGCATTGTGTTTTTGAAGATTTTGCATATGAGTTTTCAAATTTTCAATATGATATCTTTCTTCTTTACCAGCTAATCACTAAGGAACTGCAGGGTTTACAGAATGACACCCTATGGAAATAAGAACAGGCTGAAAATCAGCCTCCTTATGGGGAAGAAAGTGCAGCGGGGTTACCGTCATGAAATGTTACCTGTTCCGAAAATGTCATTGATGGATCGCTATTAAGAAAACGTCATGTATGGCAGATGAGGAAACATGGGGGGAATGGTCACAGAAGTCACCCGGACTTGGCATGCCGAGTTGGCTCTTGATGGATTAGCAAGCCTGTTGCTACATGTTAGAGACAGCTGAGGATCCCGGTGTCACCGTGTGGGTGCAACTTACTGTGGTCAAGACAAATGACTCTGAATAGGTGTTGGAGATTTATCTAATTCACTTGACATTTCAGAGATGCCTGCTAATTCCACCCTGTCCCTATTCAAGTACATTTGTATGCAAAAGGATGCTAACTCTGGGCAACAGGTTCAGCACAAATCAAGGAAGCAAAAGTAAGAATATCTTTATACATAAAGTAGTATCATCATTGAAATAAAACCTCAGTTAGTGGATTAGTGAATTTGTACTTGCTTTTTCTTACTGTATTGGTTGGTAATAGTTTAATTCCCACTTACATATATATACGAGGAGGGGGCTGAAAAGTTCATAGTGGTCAAATCTGCCTAAA
Organism: Pholidichthys leucotaenia; assembly: GCA_020510985.1. NCBI lineage: Eukaryota > Metazoa > Chordata > Actinopteri > Cichliformes > Pholidichthyidae > Pholidichthys > Pholidichthys leucotaenia. The sequence goes on along the minus strand of CM035843.1, from coordinate 230,393,199 downwards.
TGTGGTTTATTTTTCAACATCGTCTCCCCTTTGATCTACACACTTCTTTCATAAGTGTAGCAGCACTTGGATCCCTGCTTGAAAAATAAACCACATTTAGTCAAATTTGAACACTATGAACTTTTCAGCCTCCCCTCGTAGTATTTATTTCATTAGGGTATTATGGTAATATTCACTTTGAAGCCCCTTGAAAGGTTAGCATGTCACCTTACTCAGTATTGTAATTTTATACTGCTAGACAAGATAGATTCATGTCGTTCTTTGCCCAGGATTTGAGTAGAGTTGTAGATGTCTTTCTTATTAAGGGAAAAATGTGCCAAAGTATTTTTCCAAAACCTACACCCAGTGTGTAACAATTACTGTTATGTAGCAGTAGTGTCAGAGATAGAAAAAATCTCAGATGACCTTTAATCACCCTTCCCCCTCCAGGATTGATTGTGGATAAATGTGACGATCAGATGCCAAAATCTTTCCCAACTTAACCCTGAGGGACCGTTTAAGTGTTAGTCACACTCATACCGCTAAGCACAAAAATGTGCTTTTCATCAGGTAGCTATAAAAAAGTATACATTAATATTCTACTTTCATTAAGCTTTTTTCCACCTACACCTGACCTAATTATTGAAATCAAATATTCATTAATTTTTTAACATTTTAACCCTTTAAATGTCAGGTTTTGTCATGATGCCACTGTTTTTAGATGGGGGGGGGGTTATTATTTCCAACATACTATATGCAAAGTTAAAAAAAAATATGTTGCATTATTAAGGCCTGGGATATGTTAATAATGAGCAGCAACACTGAGTTTTATGCATTATTATTTTTTGTACAGTATCAAATACTCACTCATACTGCTAAGCACAAAATTGTGCTTTTCATAAGGTAGCTATGTAGAAGATGTGCTCAAATGATGAGGCTGAGTTTAGTCGTAAACCAGCTTTATTGACAGAACACAGCTTCTAGCATTCTCAAAGCAGGAAAGAGAAAGAATCATGTCTCATCACCCTTTTATATGTTTCCAGCATCAGAATTCAAGTCACATGGTGTTTTCAGTAAACATACAGTCACAAAGCATCCCTTTGAATCTTCACCATTGTCTCTCATTTCCTGATGAACCGGAAATCTCTCCGGGGCATCTTCTGTGGGACAAAGAGACAAATCTCACACCTCCTTGTTATCTTCTGCAGATTCGAGTCCTTTGTCCTTGCAGACGTGACACCCTCAATACACGTGCAGTCCTGTCTCTGTGGAAACGTGAGCCCACAATGTGTGTCGCCCACACTACCCCCCCCAAACGTCTAGTAAGGCAAAACCTGCATGGCATAAAAAAAAAAGAAAAACACAAAACACTCCATACATCGCTAATCAATCCACCAACTGCCTAGGTTTTAACTTTCTGCCGAATCTGCTGCAACCTGGCTTGGCTGCACCTGCCACATCTCTCTGCACCTGTGGATTAAAGCTGTTAGCACCTTTCTGTGAAGATTTTGGAGAATGTCCTCTCAGTGGCCTGCCACGGCGGGGGGGCCTCGCGAGCTGCACTTCCTCATCAGCCAAAACAAAGGTAGGTTTGAGCCTGTTTATGCAAATCAACTCCCTTCTGCCCCCTAAATCTAGCAGAAAATGCTTCTGCCCGGTCTCCAGCTCTCGGAATGGTCCGTCATAAAACGGCCGCAAACTTGGATGCTGAGCATCATGTTTAACAAAAACAAACTCTGCATTTTTTAAAGCCTTTGGCACAAAAATGTGTGGTAAACGGTGATGGACCGGGCCAGGGAGCGTGTTTGCTCCCGAGTCGCTCTGCCACGGCTGAGCAGGGGGGCCATTTGGTGCGGGATTATCGGGGAGAAATTCCCCCGGCAAACGGAGAGGTTGTGCAAAAACTAATTCAGCCAGGGAAGCATGCAAATCTTCCTTAGGTGCAGAACGCAACCCCAATAAAACCCATGGAAGTTTGTCCACCCAATTTGTATCCGTCAGCGACGCTCTGAGGGCTGCTTTCAATGACCTGTGAAAGCGTTCGCATAAACCATTAGCCTGGGGGTTATACGCGGTAGTGCGATGAATCTTCACCCCCAAGCTGCGGGCCATCGATGACCATAGTTCGGAAATAAATTGGGGACCCCTGTCGGACGTTATGTCCGACGGTACACCGAAACACGCAACCCACGCTGCTAAAAATGCTCGCGCAACTTCTTCCGCTGTGGTTGATGTCAGAGGAATCGCCTCTGGCCAGCGCGTGGTGCGATCCACCATCGTCAAAAGATGTGTGTGCCCGTGTGATAATGGGAGCGGGCCCACCAAGTCAACATGCACGTGATCAAAACGCTTAGCGGAGATGTGAAAAGGTTCCAACGGGGCCTTAGTGTGTCTGTGTATTTTGGCTCGCTGACACGCTACGCAGGCTGCCGCCCATTCCTTGACCTGTTTGTGCAACCTGGGCCAAACAAATTTCTCCCCCACCAACTTAATCGATGCGCGCACCCCCGGGTGTGCGAGAGAATGGACCGAGTCAAAAACGCGGTGACGACACGCGGCTGGCACCACGGGGCGGGGCCGTCCCATGGAGACATCGCAGATTAGTGGGGGCATACCACTTTGTTGCTCCCTGTGCTCCAGCCTTAACCCTGTTGGTCCAGACTGGAGCGCGCGCACGTCCGCGCCGTTAACCTGCTCCGCAGCCACGGCTGCATAATCTAACCCAACACAGACCGGGGCTGCGCGCGCTCCCGCGACGCTGCCTGGGCCCACGGCCACGGCTACAGAGTCTGCCCCTATGGGGCTTGGTGGTGCTACCGCGCGCGAGAGGCAGTCTGCCACAACATTGTGTTTACCCGCGACATGCTGAATATCAGTAGTGAACTCCGATATTGCAGCTAGTTGCCTTTGTTGCCGGCCTGACCAGGGTTCTGAAATTTTGGCCATCGCAAACGTTAGCGGTTTATGATCCACAAATGCGGTGAAACGTCGCCCCTCTAACCAGAACTGAAAATGACGGATGGCCAAGTGTAGGGCCAAAAGCTCCCTGTCAAACGCACTGTATTTACGCTCACTATCGCGCAAAGTCCTGCTGAAAAACGCGAGGGGTTGCCAGGTACCTGCCACAAACTATTCAACTACCGCCCCCACCGCTACATCGGAAGCGTCAGTGGTGAGCGCCATGCAGGCCGTTGGAACTGGGTGCGCTAACAAAACTGCGTTTGCCAGGGCTGATTTGACCTGGGCAAAAGCGCGCTCTCGCTCCGGAGACCATTCAACTTTATTTGCGGGTTTTTGTTTTTTTAACGCGGTGTACAATGGCTGCATGAGCCGTGCTGCGCTTGGGAGGAACCGGTTGTAAAAATTAACCATCCCTAGAAACTCCTGAAGCGCCTTGACCGTTTGAGGTTGCGGAAAATCCGTTATGGCACGCACTTTATTTGGAAGAGGAACCGCTCCGTCTGCCGAAACGTGATGTCTCAAAAAATCAATCTGCGCCACCCCAAACTGGCACTTCGCTGGGTTAACTATTAACCCGTGCTCTGCCAGCCTCCGAAAAACTGCTGTGAGGTGTTTTTCGTGCTCGCCCTCGGACGCGCTGGCTACCAAAATATCGTCCAAATAAACGAACACGAAAGGGAGGTCGCTTAAAACTGTATCCATCATGCGTTGGAAAGTCTGCGCGGCCCCCTTGAGGCCAAAAGGCATGCGCAAAAACTCAAAAAGGCCGAAAGGAGTTATGACCGCTGTTTTGGGTACATCTTGCGCGCGCACTGGAACCTGGTGGTAACCGCGCACCAAGTCTATTTTAGAAAAAATGCGCGCCCCCGCCAAATGAACAGAAAAATCCTGAATGTGCAGAATCGGGTAGCGGTCATGAGCTGAAACGTTGTTCAACCTGCGGAAATCGCCGCAAGGTCGCCACGAGCCATCAGCCTTTGGGACCATGTGTAACGGCGAAGCCCAAGAGCTCTTGGAGCGTCTAACAATGCCCAGTTTTTCCAGATTAGTGAACTCCTCGCGCGTGATGGCCAGTTTAGCTGGGTCCAAGCGCCGAGCTTTTGCAAAAACGGGGGGGCCGGTGGTGGTTATGAAATGCTCCACCCCATGTTTAGCCACCGTTGCCGAAAACGTGGGGACTGTGAGTGCTGGGAACTGAGCAAGCAATGTGTGAAACTTACCACCCGCAGCTGAGACGCTGGCATGTGCAGTCGGCGGGGCCACCCGAGCTGTGCAGGGAATAGAATGAAAGGACAGTGCATTAATCAGACGTCTATTAGCAAGGTCAACCAATAAACCATGTGAGCACAAAAAATCAGCCCCTAACATGTTGAAACTGACTGCTGCTACAATAAATGTCCACTCAAATGAACGGCCCTGTAAGGACAGAAGCATGGTCCTCTCACCGAATGTTTTAATCGTGGAGCCGTTCGCTGCTGACACTGACACCCAGGGAGCTTTAGAAGGCATCAGCTGTTCCGCGTAGGTGGGTGTGACGAAACTCAGCTGAGAGCCCGTGTCCACGAGGAACTGTTTCCCCGAGCATGCATCCGTCAGGTAAAGCAGCCTGTTCTCATTGCCGAGGGTCGCAGCTGCTACCGGCCCTCGGTCTTGGCGTTTCCCTGGCGCTTAAAGTTGCACGGTGGGACGCACCTGTGCGCTCTCTCTGCAAAACGGCGGTGGTAGAAGCACGGGCCGTCCTCCGCTCCGCGTCGTCTGGCTCCCGTCGCCGCCGTCGTTGGTGCGTCTGGCGCCGCGGCCGCTGGACCTGCGCTGTCTCCGGACGCCGTTCCCGGGCTAGCCGCCGCGGCCGAAACTGCGTTCCGCTTGTGGGCGTCGACCAACCGCTGCGCCTCTTTGCTCAACCCATTGTAGTCTCGCCTGGCCAATCGGGGCGACTCTGCCAGGGCCACTCTCACTGCTGGCGGCAGGGTCCGAAGGAAAAGGTGGGCGAAAATGAATTTGCCATCCTCAGAGTCTTTGAGCTTCAGCATCTTCACCATCAGGTCCGCAGGTCTATCGTTTTCTGACTCCGTCAACGTCAGGAGTCCCTCTGCTCGTTGTTGGACTGAAGGGGTGAAATGGCTGATCAGCGCGTCTTTCAATGCGCTGTACTTGTCGCTGTCTGGTGGATGATTAACCAGATCCTCCACTCTCTGGACGGTGTTGCTGTCCAGCTTCGCTACCACGTGGTAGAATCTTGTGTCGTCGTTGGAGATTCTCCGGAGGTTGAACTGCGCCTCGACTGCGCTAAACCATGAGCGCGGGCTGTGCTGCCAGAAATCGGGCAGCCGGATCGTGGAGGCGGCCATCAGGCTGGCTTCCACCGAGCCCCGCTCGGGAGAATTCTGTCTGCTCATTTCTCGTCGTAGGTCACCAGTGTAGAAGATGTGCTCAAATGATGAGGCTGAGTTTAGTCGTAAACCAGCTTTATTGACAGAACACAGCTTCTAGCATTCTCAAAGCAGGAAAGAGAAAGAATCATATCTCATCACCCTTTTATATGTTTCCAGCATCAGAATTCAAGTCACATGGTGTTTTCAGTAAACATACAGTCACAAAGCATCCCTTTGAATCTTCACCATTGTCTCTCATTTCCTGATGAACCGGAAATCTCTCCGGGGCATCTTCTGTGGGACAAAGAGACAAATCTCACACCTCCTTGTTATCTTCTGCAGATTCGAGTCCTTTGTCCTTGCAGACGTGACACCCTCAATACACATGCAGTCCTGTCTCTGTGGAAACGTGAGCCCACAATGTGTGTCGCCCACAGCTATAAATATTTATTCAACTTTCATGAAGCTGTTTGCGTGCATCTGACCTAATTATTGGTATCAAATACTCATAAATTTTAAAAGATTTTAACCCTTGAAAAGTCAGTTTTTTGTCATGATACCACAGGAAACATGAATTATTTTCAATATACTACATGCAAATTAAAATTTTTTGTGTTTAATTATTGAAGCCTGGGATCATCAGTGATTAGCAGCAACACTGATTTTGTGCATAATGGGGGAAACTGTGACAGTACCAACTAGTGGAAATAGCACCTTTTTTCCGCCATATGTCAAATATGGTTATATTGGCGCCATCTGGTGGAGAATGGTAAAAATGATCAATTTCGGGGCAAAAGCCCAAATTGACACCCATATTTAGTAAAATGCATGTATTGTGCGTTAATGGAAGTGAGATCATAAACTGAAGTTTGAATAGGTTTCTGTGGCACATTTTTTTGTGCTTAATATTATGAGTGTAACAATTGCCTATACACTTGGGGCGTCTGTGGGGCAGGTGTAGTGCAGCCAACTACTAATCAGAGGGTCAGTGGTTCAGCTCCCACTCTGTCTGCAGTCTGCATGTTGAAGTGTCTCTGAGCAAGACACTGAAGCCCCAGTTGCTCCTGGTGGGTCAGGCCAGTGCCGGTGCATGGCAGCTCTGCCACCATCAGTGTGTGAATGGGTGGATAGCAGGATCTGTCAAGCACTCTGGTCATCCAGAGATGAGTAAAAAGTGCTATATAAATGAACATCATTTACCACAGTGTATTTTAACCTTACTGTAGGAGCTGAGTGGGAAGTGACAAGGTCAAAGAAAAATACACAATCTTGCCAAAATTCAAGTCTTTTGCATGAACACAGCCAGTATTATCAAAAAATAAAGAATGAAAAGCCTGCAAAAGGTCTTCATCTGCAACTCATTCCAGTAACTTTCTTTCCTGCAATAGCTATGCTTCTGAGGTTTTGCAGTCACGTGATCTCCGGCAGTGATCTGAGTCCTCAGGAGTGAAAAATTTCACGTTGTTATCGATACCCCTGTTATGTCTGTAAACGAGTGACCACAGAAGCGGTAACTGAACTGAACAATGGTTTATTACATACACAATGTTAATATGTGTTACAGTTAATATAGCCATTATGCTAACTGGGGTTAAGTAAGCTGGTGTGTCACTAGAGGCGGTGTGCCGAAGAGGACGAGTCCCGCCAAGAGTCCCCTCAAATAGGCACAGCATGCTGATGTCACCCATGCATCCTACGTCACGTCCGTGCTGCCTATCTGTTAGTATTTCAATACCTATCAACCCATACTGCATTATTAATGCATTATTAAAACAAGATTTTAGCATGATCCAGTGAGTAGAACTTCTTAAAATTGGGTTGTATGACTTTGTTGGAGCATGTGACAACTGCACAAGCGTTGGTATGCTGAGAAAGTATCCATGAATGGTCTGAAACATGATTCTTATCTCATGGTGGATCGTTTGTTTACGTCGTGTCAAGATGCTAGCGGCATCCTGGAACTGCTCTGTTGTGATATTGACAACTACCTAATTAACTCAAAATCACTTCATACAGCAGAAACTCTGGAAGTATGCAAAAGTTTATATGGCTACCAGTACTTTGCAGATTTTGTTGTAGATTTAAGGCAACATCGTGACAAGTCTCTGGTGCTCAGCCAAGGTAAGCTCTGCCTGCATATTTTATACAGCATATAACATTGCAAAAAAAAAAAAAATCTGTATAACAGAAATACGTTAACTTTTATTAAAAATCTTAGTGATGTCTGCAAAAGTGGGTAGTAAACACCCACATACATGTTTAATAGGACTGGAATACTGGGACATATAATAAAAACATGCTTACTGGCTCACCAAAGAAGCTTCCTTGCTGTCCTTGACTGAATGATAAGTCAACAAATACGGTCCATTTGTATTGCAAAAGGTCCAGTAAATCCATTTGAGTAAGATTTATTGTCTGTCTTGATGACGTTGGGAGAAACTGTCCATAAAATCAGAGCATTTGTTTGAAAGTCAACGGAAAATGCCAGCTATGTTGTGGCTAAAAAAACTATGCTTCCAAGAGATTGAACCGGAGATGGAAGCCCAAGACTGGGGTGGCTGTCTAGATTTGATTGACATTTCATATGACCATATAGAGCCTTCATCTGAGTTTCCACAGCCTTCAATAACCAATGAGTGACAAAGCTAGTCTGAAGGTTCAGCCTTATGGCTAACAGGAACACAACGAGCCAATTGCAGCAACGTAAGCAGATGATGGATGTGTCATGTAGCCAATTAATGTCTGAATTCAGGGATACCTTACAAGGGGGATCCATCACACTTCCCCCCTTTACAGCCCATGTGTAAAGCTAATGTAAACCAATCCGTGAATTCAAAACGGCAGCAGCGTCGCAACATCACACACCTTTTTGAAAAATGGCTAAAATTAACATTGGACATCGAAGAAATGATTAATTACTTGACCCGGTCAAGTGACGAGTCGTTAGCTGAAGAATCACAGGTGGGTGATCATGATTCCATGACACAGTTTGAAGACACCTGACTACAGCCTGAGAAAAAGGTGCGTAATATATTCATTTTTTTTTTGGGGGGGGGGGGATTGTTACAAAATTTTGACCTGAACTTCATAAAACTTGATTCTACATTCCTATTGTGTTTTCCAGCCCGTATCTAACAGTTCTATGTTATTTTCAGGCATTTGTATCTAAAAAAAAAAAAACACCCAGGCAAACTTTATTTTCTTCAAATTTAGTATGCTTAGATCACTGTTACTCAGTGGCTGAAGCACTTAGAGGGATTCTGATTGTTCTGTCAAAAAAATTAATGTTTTCTTTTGAATGAGACCAACTCCATGAAGATACCGGAAAGGGTTGGAAAAACAGCTTTGAATTTAGTTTGGGTATGTTTTTTCAGGCGTTTCAAAGGGAAATTGGCTGGAATGCGAAGGGATTTTAAGAGAATTAAAACCTAAAAAAATTCCCAGCCACAGGAGGTGCACAAGCCAGTGTACTCCTAGTGCCAGTCCCAAGCCCAGGTAAATGGGGAGGGTTGTGTCAGGCATCCAACATAAAACCTTTGCCAAATCAAATATGCGGATCATGATGAATGAGACTTTTATGCCGGCTCAGTCGACACCCGGGTTAACAACGACCGCCACCAGTGCTGTTAACCGACAGGGCTACTGTTGGTTGAAGACTGAGGAGGAGGAGAGGGGGAAGGCATGTTAGGAGGGAGCAAGAGAAAAGGAAAGGTAGAAGTGTGGAGGTGAGAGTAGGGACGTTAAATGTAGGGACTATGACTGGTAAAGGCAAAGAGTTGGCTGATATGATGGAGAGAAGAAAAGCAGATAAACTCTGTGTTCAAGAAACCAGATGGAAGGGAAGCAAGGGTAGGAGCATTGGAGGTGGATTTAAACTGATCTACCATGGTGTAGATAGGAAGCGAAATGGAGTAGGAGTAATCTTGAAGGAAGAGTATGTGAAGAGTGTTCAAGAGGCAAAGAGGGAGTCAGATAGAATCATGAGTTTGAAACTAGAAGTCAGAGGAGTGCTGTTGAATGTTGTCAGTGTGTATGCCTCACAAGTTGGATGTCAGGCAGAAGAGAAAGATGAATTCTTGAGCAAGTTGGATGAAGTGGTAAAGAGTGTTCCCAGGGGGAGAGAGTGGTTATTGGAGCAGACTTTAAAAGACATGTAGGTGAAGGAAGCAGAGGTGATGAGGAGGTTCTGGATAGGTATAGTTTTAAGGAGAGAAATATGGAAGGACAGCTGGTTGTGGATTTTGCTAAAAGGGTGGAAATGGCTGTGGTGAGCACATACTTTAAGAAGAAAGAGGAACACAGGATGACTTAGAAGAGTGGAGGAAGGTGCACACAGGTGGACTACATCTTTTGCAGAAGGAAAAATCTGAAAAAGATAGGAGACTGCAAGGTGATGGCAGGGAGAATGTAGCTAGACTGCATTGGATGGTAGTCTGTACGATGACTTTGGAGCGCAAGAAGAGGAAGAGAGTGAAGGCAGAACCAAAGATTAAGTGGAGGAAGTTACAGAAGGAAGGAGATTACGTAGAGTTCAGGAAGGAGTTGATACAGGCTCTGGGTGGTAGGGAAGAATTACCAGATGACTGGGAAAGTACAGCAAAAGTATTGAGGAAAACGGGTAGAAAGGTATATGGTGTATCCAGTGGACAGAGGAAGGAAGACGAGGAGACTTGATGGTGGAATAAAGCTGGATTCATGCTGCACCTCTGCTGTCCGCGTACGTGTAACCGGAAACCTCGTGTGATGAAATTTACATCATCGTCTCCACTCTACTAGTGTCTGCAGTGCTCGACCGCGGATGATCACGTGCAGCCCAAATTTTGTGACCGTGCCGCCTGCCCACGACCTGAATGCATTGAAGAGCGCATACACAAGACTGAACGTCCCATTCACGAGGTGGTGACATGGGCACAGCATACCAAGACTAAGTAGACAAAGAAGACAACGAGGAAATGAAAGACGAGAATAAACATACATGAATCATACATAAATACTTCAGCAGCAGCAGCATCTTTGTGGAAAAGGAGTGAAAACCGGGAAGTCAAGCAGCAGAAAGCAAGCAGCGTTTCTTCGTTGGTGAAAATCCTGGCGCGTCAGTGCATTGGCGCTACCTATCGGGTGGGAGTGAAACTACAAATGATGGTTGTGCACATGTGTCAACCGCTTGGCTTGGGTAGATGAAAAAAGTGAGCATGAACAGTGCCACGTGCGTGCCGGGCTCATCCAAAGCACACGCGGAGCAAAGCAGACTAGAGGGGAAATGCAGTATGAATAAGGCTTAAGGAGGTACAGGAAAGTATTCAAAGGAAGAGGTTAGCAAAGAAAATGTGGGATTGTCAGGGAGATGAAGAAAATGGGAGTATTTGGAATCTAGGTGCATGGCAAAAAGGTGGCAAAGGCAACGGAAAAGGCATATAGTGTGTTGTATGACAGGCTAAACACTAAGGAAGGAGAAAAGGACTTGTATCATTAGCTAGACAGAGCGATCGAGCCTGAAAAGATGTGCAGCAAGTTATGTTGATTAAGGACAAAAATGGTAATGTACTAACAAATGACGAGTGTGTTGAAGGAGTACTTTGAAGAGCTGATGAATAAAGAAAATTAGAAAGAGGAGGATGGATGAAGGAAAGATGGTGAACAAGGAAGTTCCGAGGATTAGCAAGGCAGAAGTGAGAGCAGCTTTGAAGATGATGAAGAATGGAAAGGCGGTTGGTCCAGATGACATACCTATGGAGGTATGGAGATGTTTAGGAGAGATGGCAGTGGACTTTTTAACCAGATTGTTTAACGCAATCTTGGAGAGTGAGAGCATGCCTGAGGAGTGGAGAAGAAATGTTTTGGTACCAATTTTCAAGCACAAAGGTGTTACTTAGAGCTGTAGTAACTACAGAGGCATAAAGTTGATCAGCCACATTATGAAGATAAGGGAAAGAGTTGTTGAAGCCAGGTTAAGAGGAGAGGTGACAATCAGTGAGCAGCAGTATGGTTTCGTGCCAAGAAAGAGTACTACAGAAGCAATGTTTGCTCTAAGAGTGCTGCATATGATAGGGTGCCAAGAGAGGAAGTGTGGTACTGTATGAGAAAGTCAGGAGTGCCAGAGATGCATGTAAGGGTGGTGCAGGACATGTATGAAGACAGCGAGACAGTGGTCAGGTGCGCTGTAGGAGTGACAGATGGGTTCAAGGTGGAGGTGGGGTTACATCAGGGATCGGCTCTGAGCCCCTTCTTGTTTGCCATGGTGATGGACAGGCTGACAGACTAGGTCAGGTAGGAGTCTCCATGGCCATGATGTTTGCAGACGACATTGTGAGTGGGAATGAGAGGGAGGTAGGTGCAATGGTGAAGATGGAAGGAGAAGTGGTAGTGAAAGTAGATGAGTTTAAATACCTGGGCCAACCATCCAAAGCAATAGAAAATGCACAAGTGAGGTGAAGAAGTGAGTGCATGCAGGGTGGAGTGGGTGGAGACGAGTGTCGGGGTGATCTGTGACAGAAGGGTAGCAGCAAGAGTGAAAGGGAAGATTTACAAGATGGTAGTGAGACTTGCTATGATGTATGGTTTGGAGATGGTGGCATCTGACAAAAAGACAGGAGATGGAGCTGGAGGTGGCAAAGTTGAAGATGCTAAGATTTTCATTGGGAATGACTAGGAGAGACAAGATTAGAAATGCGTTTATCAGAGGGACTGCTCAGGTTGAGTGGTTTGGAGACAAAGTAAGAGAGTCAAGGCTGAGATGGTTTGGACATGTGCAGAAGAGGGCTATTGGACAAAGGATGTTGAAGATGGTGCTGCCAGGCAGGAGTAAAAGAGGAAGACCACAGAGAAGATTCATGGATCTAGTGAAGGAGGACATGGATAAAGTTGGTGTTACAGATGAAGATGCAAGGGATAGGGTGAGATGGAGGCACATGATTGGCTGTGGCGAACCCTAAAGGGAGCAGCCTAAAGAAGAAGATGAAGAAGAAAACCTAAAAAAAAAATTCCTTCAGCAAAGTGATGGGATAATAAGATAAGATAAGCCTTTATTAGTCTCACAATGGGGAAATTCTAGAATTGCAGCAGCAAAGGGGTAGCAGCAGTCAGCAATAGCAAATAAAATAATAAGATAAGAACAGGTTAGCCACAACAGTAAATTAATATACATACAGTATGTACACAGTTATATACACAGTGCAGGAGCATTGCAGCTAGATGGTATCAACAGCATTATGGTTAGTTAAATTACCCGGCAGAATATAAATATGGACCCAGACAATATGTCTAACATTTGAATCAACAGTGTTGTTGCCATCCTCAATAATAATTGTAATTGTCTTAGTTGTGTATTGGAGAGGATGATCTCTATTGTGCAAAGTTGTGACATTTAGTACATTTAATACCACTTCTATGAGCAGCACCGGTTAGATTCTAAAGTCTGACAGCCTTAGGTAGAAAGAACCTGCAGAACCTCTCCCTCGAGCACTTAGAGTGGCACAGCCTACCGCTAAATGAGCTCCTCAGTGCGTTCACCGTGACCCGCATGGAGTGGGACTCCGACTCCAGCAGAGATGACAGCTTACCCACCATCCTTCTCTCTCCTATCTCCTCCACTGGATTGAGGCATCACCCCAGAACAGAGTTGGCTTTTTGATCAGCCTGTTCAGTTGCTTCCTGTCGGCTGCTGTGATGCCGCTGCCCCAGCAGACCACTCCAAATGTGATGGCTGATGCCACCACCAAATAGTAGAAGGTCTTCAGAAGTTCCCCTTGCACTCCAAAAGACCTGAGTCTCCTCAGGAGGTACAGCCTGCGCTGCCCCTTCTTGTAGAGCACGTTGGTGTTGTGTGACCAGTCCAGTTTATTGTTCAGGTGAACACTTAGGTACCTCTAAGATGTCACCATCTCAATGTCTGTTCCCTGGATGCTTACCGGTGCTGTGTGGGGTTGTCCTTGCCTGCGGCAGTCCACCACCAGTTCCTTGGTTTTCCTCGCATTGATCTGGAGGCAGTTCCACAGGCACCAGTCCACGAAGTCCTGGATAAGTCCTCTGTACTCCACATCATCCTCATCAGAGATGAGGCCGACGATCGCAGAGCCATCAGAGAACTGCTGTAGATGGCAGTGTGGTGTAGTGTGTGAAAAGTCAGCAGTGTAGAGGGTGAACAGGAAGGGAGCCAAAACTGTTCCCTGGGGGGCTGCCGTACTGCAGATGATTGTGTCAGACACACAGTCTTGGGTTCTCACAAACGGTTTCGGTTTGTGAGGTAGTCCAGGATCCATGATGACAGGTGCTGGCCCAGTCCTTCACACAGCAGCTTGTCCCTCAGGATAACTGGTTGTAGGTGTTGAAAGCACTGCAGAAATCAAAGAACATGATAGAAACATAGTTTTTAATATTTACAAATTTTTCGTAGCTCTTTGTTTCAGGTTATACACTACAGCTTTAATTCAAATGTTCTTATTAACAAAATATATAAGAAATGCTATTTTTAAATAGGAGCCTATTCTTTTTAATAATTTGTATTAGTACTTGAGCATTTTGCATACACAGAATATGTCACCAATGGTTATACGTGGTTATATGTTACTAGTGGTGTTGGCGTTATCGCTTTAATCGCCCGTTAATGCTTCACCCCCATTAATGCGACAAATTTTGTGATCGCGGTTAACCGCAGTTAACGGCAGAAAGCACGAACAGTACTGCTAACGTGGGCGATGGCAACTCAAGAGGGACAATATTTATGGAAGCCCTACCTGATTTGGATATACGGGCTTTCGTGAGTTTGGACACCCGCCAGATTGGACTGCGTGTGCGTGGCATTCTTTTTACAAAGCGTCATAAAGTTACGGTCAATTTCTGGACTTCATGAAGAAGAACTTGACATTTTTTGGATATGTTGAAGATTAGCGTTAGCCAAGCTAACGCTAGTTAGCTTAACGCTGGCCCCAGTGCGCCACCTAACTCCGACACGAAGCGGCTCAGTCCCCGGTGAGGGCCTATCGGAGGAACCAATCTAGGCGGCAGTTGGGAGCTCGAGCGCGGTGTTGGTGAGAGACGGGGCCACCTGGACCCAGCAGGACAGTGGCCTGAGTCGGAACCCAGTTGCGAGGTCCAGCTGAGGAACTACCAGACTGACGGCGGCCGGTGACGGGGCCTAGCGGAGGTGCCACCCAGCCAGACGGCGGCGAGCGGCGGCGGTGATCGGTGAAGTTCGGCTGCGCCGGCGGTGTGCGGCATAACCGGCCAGGCAGACGGCGGCAGGCGGTGGCGAATGACAGGGGTGATCTGCGGAGCTGAGCAGCGCTACTTGGCGGAGGAGCTGTGCAGGAGCTGTTGCGGCGAGTTCAGCAGCGGCTGGGCTAGTTGAGGCCTAGCCGGATTCTCTGTTTACTTCTATCTACAGGTCAGTAAGATGCCACCAAAGAAAGAGGAAATGGAAGAAATCAAAAAAGCTCTGAGCTTTATGTCAGATGAATTGGCCAAATTGACTAACCAACAGGACAAAATAATAGGCCTAATAGAACAGGTACAAGCCCTAAATTTAAAAATTCAAGAAAAAGACAAAAAAATTATGGACCTGGAGCAACACGGGCGTCTTTTGGAGCAACGCGTCGAGGATCTTGAACAAGGTTCTCGTATTGATGACCTAGTTATAAGTGGACTAGACATCAGATATCAGTCCTACGCCCATGCCACAGTAGGACTGAGTGGTGAAGATGCACCCATGAGTGAGTCAATGTCCTTAGAAAATCAAGTGCTTCAGTTCCTTAATGATAAAGACATTAAGGTAGAAGCCAATGCAATCTCAGCCTGTTATGCTCTACCGAAGAAAGATAACAAAACAAAGAAATCAATTGTGATGCGCTTTGTGAACAGAAGGGTAAAGAATAACATACTGAGGCAGGCAAAAAAGCTAAAGGAAACTCAAGTTTACATAAATGAACACCTGACAAAAAAAAACGCTGAATTAGCACGACAGGCACGGATGCTAAAAAAACAAGATAAGATACAAGCAACCTGGACAAGAAACTGTAGAATTTGGATTAAACTAAATGGATCACCCGAGCAAGCAAAAAGTATTATGATCAGAGATGCTACTGACTTAGATAAATACAGATGAACACTGATTAGAAAATTACGAGCCAATGATAATCCATACTCATACACACGATAAGAATAGTTCTTTGATACACCATGCCAAAGTACTTTAATAAAAATAACCAAAACAAACAAAAACTTATGACCGACTCAAGTAGACATCAATTATCCCCAGTTGGAGGAAGTCATTTGACACAGAATGAGGAAACTCAAACTCTGAAAACATACCATTATGCTGAACATAAACCACAAGAGATGGAGAATGATATTGATCCTGATAACCACTTTTTCAACAATATTCATAACCACTGTGAATATTACACTGAAAAACAATTCAAAAGTCAGATGCAATTAGATGGTAAACTATCAATAATACACTTCAATAGCAGAAGTCTTAACAAAAACTTTCCACAGATTCAGGACTATTTAAA
Source organism: Pholidichthys leucotaenia (assembly GCA_020510985.1). NCBI lineage: Eukaryota > Metazoa > Chordata > Actinopteri > Cichliformes > Pholidichthyidae > Pholidichthys > Pholidichthys leucotaenia. The sequence goes on along the minus strand of CM035843.1, from coordinate 230,377,376 downwards.
ACAGCTAGACAGAAAATTCACAGCTATTGCAGTCTCTGAAACTTGGCTTAACAAAGAGCAGGCTCCCCTGATGGCAATAGAGGGATACCAGATGTTTTATATTAACAGAACTCAAAAAAAGGGTGGTGGTGTTGCACTGTATATTGATGACCTGTACAGGTGTAAGCTTGTAAATGAAATGTCCTTAGCACTACCAGGGATTTTGGAATGTGTTACTGTTGAGATTGACCTAGACAAAACAAAAAATCTAATCATAAGCTGCATATATAGAACACCGGGAACTTGCATTGAGACATTCAGAGATAAATTAGTCGAGCTGTACAATAATATTACTAGTAAGAAAATGGTAGCAATTTGTGGAGATTTCAATATTGACTTACTGAATCCTCATCAACAAAATGTAGTTACAGAGTTCATGAACTCTATGTACAGCATGAGTCTATATCCCACAATAACACATCCCAGTAGAATCACAGTTCACTCTGCTACACTTATTGACAACCTGTTTGTCAATGTTTTCGATAAGAAAATAGAAAGTGGATTATTGATAAATGATATAAGTGACCACTTGCCAACCTTTGCACTTATCCATGGCCACACGGGGCCCAACGCAGAAAAAACTTCAAAATCGTTCAGACACAAATCACCAAATGCAATCAGTTCTCTTAAAGAGGACTTGCTGAAGCAAGACTGGACAGAAGTCTATGTATCAGATGTTAATGAAGCCTATGACACATTTATAAACATTGTAACCACTCTTTATGAAAAAAACTGCCCATTAGTAATAAAAAAGCTTAAACACAAATTTGCTAATAAGCCATGGTTAACCAAAGGACTACAAAAGGCGTATAAAAAGAAAAATTCATTATATAAAGCTTTCCTAAAGAAAAGAACAAAAGAAGCAGAGCAGCGGTATAAAACATACAAAAATAAGTTAACATATATAATAAGATGTAGTAAAAGAGGCTATTACAGTAAAGAACTGGAGAAAAACAGAGACAATATTAAAAATACATGGACAATACTCAACAGTATCCTTGGAAATAAAAGCAGAAATACAAGCTACCCAACTAATATTCCAAAAAATAATAAAACGACTCCGAGTGTGAATATCGCTTCACCTGCAGATGAATTTAATAATTTTTTTGTTAACATTGGACCTAAACTGGCCCGAGAAATACCCACTACGGTGCCAACAGGTGATACAATATGCAATAACACTGCTGTAAAAGACTCCATCTTCATAAAGAACACAGACGAAAGAGAGGTCATTGAAATTGTTAAATCGTTCAAAAGTAAAACATCTACTGACTGTGATGGTATCGACATGCTACTAGTCAAAACTGTTATCGAATGCATAGTAAAACCACTGACGTATATCTGCAACCTGTCTCTCCAATCAGGTATATTTCCCAATGCAATGAAAATAGCTAAAGTAATTCCGATATACAAGATGGGCGACAGAGGGGAACTCTCAAACTATAGACCAATTTCACTATTACCACAATTTTCCAAGATACTTGAAAAAATATTCTATGAGAGAATTGACAACTTCATACTGAAGAATGATTTATTATGTGAGCAGCAATATGGGTTCAGACACAAGAGGACAACTGCATATGCCCTAATGGAATTTACAGAAAAAATATCAACAGCCATTGAAAATAAAGAGTATTCAGTTGGAGTATTCCTAGATCTTAAAAAAAGCATTTGATACAGTAGATCATAATTTATTATTAAAGAAACTACAAAATTCTGGTATTAGAGGTGTAGCACTGTCCTGGTTAAGTAGTTACTTAAAGAATAGATATCAGTATGTATGTGTTAGCAACAAAAACTCAGAGTTGCTGAAGGTCACCTGTGGAGTCCCACAGGGTTCAGTTTTGGGACCATTATTATTCAATATGTATATAAACGATATATGTAAAGTCTCAGAAAAAATGGACTTAATATTGTTTGCCGATGACACTAATCTGCTATGCAGTGGAAACAATTTGGAACAACTTCTGGATACACTCGGGAAGGAATTAGGAAAGCTTAAACTGTGGTTTGATTCAAACAAATTAACACTCAATTTAAGTAAGACAAAATTTATAGTCTTTAACAACCATCACAACAATCCAGTACCCAAACTCAGTGTAAATGGTGTAGAGATTGAAAGGGTATCTGAAACCAAATTCCTTGGAGTAATAATTGATAACAAACTGTGTTGGAAGTCACATATTAATTATATTAAAGGTAAAGTCTCCAAATCAATTGCAATATTACACAGAGTGAAATATTTGCTGAATCAACCCACACTATATACCTTGTATCATTCATTAATACTCCCATACATGACATATTGCAATGAAGTATGGGGAAATACATATAAAACAAACATATATCCACTCTTTATGCTTCAAAAGAGAGCTATTAGAATAATAAACAAAGCAGCTTACAGGGAACCAACAAACCCACTTTTTCTTAAACAAAAAACTCTCAAGTTGAAAGATCTGGTTGACTTTAAAACCGCAATAATAATGTTCAAAGTGAAGAATTTATCACTGCCTGCAAATATCCAAAAGTTGTTCCAAACAAGGGAGAAACGATATCACTTCAGAGGAACATGTATATTTCAAAAGCCTACAGTGAGAACAACCACCAAGCAACACTGTATTTCAGTGCAAGGAGTCAGATTATGGAACGATTATGGACCTGAATTAAAATCATGTACAACGCTTGGACAATTTAAACAAAAACTAAAGGAAGAAATACTCCAAACATATTTACAAGACGACATGTAAACTCACATAAGGATTGACATATCCAGCCTGTGTTGTGTTGTAGCTTAGTTTTTTTTTTGTTTTGTTTTGTTTTTTTTCTCTCTGTGACATTCTGTCTTAGATTTGTCTTGAATAGTAACTGCTTAACTTAGCTTAGCTTAGTTTTTTTTTTTTTTTTTTTTTCTCTCAGTCACACTTTGTCTTAGCTTTGTTCTAAATTGTAATCACTCTTGTCTTGTTTACTCTTTTTTCTTTGAATTCTTGGATGGAATATGGGTGGGCAATATAAGCTGCGGCTTCAGCCATCACCCATTTCGGATAACTCACGTGGAATTGTTTAGTAGAAGTTGAATTGTTCTGTCTAATTTGACCTTGTTGTTATATTATACAGTTTCTTTAACCTGTACTGTATTATCCGAAATAAATAAATAAATAAATTCAAATAAATTCAAATACTTTTTGGCCTGAACTGCACTCCGTATGGAGCTACGGAAGCCGCTCTGGGTAATGATAGACACTGTGTGCCATGCAGACATTGTGAAGTCAAACAAGCTGGATCACTACTATGGAAATCCACAAAACGCTGTCATGTTTAAGTTTACAATGTTATCTGTCGGAGCTGTCACCTGGATAACTGTCACAGTCTCCTCCAAAACTTCGCCTGGATGTCGGTTGTTCTTCTTTGGAAGCTGGCTAGCGGTAAACAGCTATGTCCTGTGGGCGTAGCGGCTGCCAGCAGCTGAGGACAGATACTCACCTGTTTCATTTTCATAGTTTTGGGTCCAACTATCGGTAGGTGAGTAGCAGTCTAAAATTCTCAAGCTGTGTTCGTAATTGTCCACTCACTCCCACACCGTTTTTGCTGTGTGGTTGGTGACGTCATGTGCAAGATAGTTGTTTGTTTATGTTTACAATTGTTCTGTTAAAAGGGAAATTGTGTCTGTTGTGACACATGAGGTCCATTGATTTGTGTTCAGCTGGTGGATGTTTGCTATACGATTGTAGTTGTGTTGCAGTGACGTTACTGAGCCCTGGCATTTTGTTTTTTGCACATGTGGTAGTACTTTTAAGGATTTTCTGGAGAATATTCTGGATAGTTTTGTCATTTTGGGTATGTTGAGAGCTTTAATAAACCTGCAGGTGAAGAAAGCAAGTATATTTGTCCGCTCCCATGTTTATAACAGTATGAGGAACTTGAAAAATTACCAACTTAAGGTACACTGTATCTGAATAGAAAAACATGCGATTAACGAATTATTGATCACGATTAACTCAGCATTCCAAAAGATTAATCGTAATTAGAAATTTTAATCGTCCAACACCACTAGGTTTTACCAGACTTATAATTTTCAGGGTTGTATGTGTATTGCTTTTTACATAAGCTATACAATCAAGATGAAATAAAATGAAAAGAAAAAAAACTGTATGGAGGGAGGCAGGAATTAATTTGTTTTATTTGCTCTGATTGTCACATTGAACAGAAAGCAAATGCACTGAAGCAGTGAAAGTTGTCTGTGTTGCATTTTGGTATATTCTCACTATAGCTACAGTGCAAACTGCCTACAGAAAATATAGAGATATATTTACTGTAGGGTATGTTGTTGATCAGTGAAAAAGATCAAATTCCTGTATGCCATGAAAAAAAGACAAGGTCAGTGTTGGTTGATGTTTGCCATACAAATTTCAACAGGAATTTCAAAATTATTAAAATACATTCTGCTGCAACACATGAATACGTATGTTCCAGATACAAAATAAGCAAAAAATGAGAACAGAAAAAAAAAATGAATTTGTGTCCCTGAATTGGTTCCCTGTGCTTCCTCAGCTGTTTTATAGCCAATGATTCTGACACACCAGGGACTTCACACGGTCCTCCTCCTCATACGACACTATCCTAAACACATCCGCCAGAAATATCACATTGTACTGCCATATCATGACACGAAGCATAGAGCAGATATTTATCACTGCTTATTTACTCTGTGAACACCATTAGAACTTGATTTATGGTCACCTTTGCAGGGTAATGTTATTTCTTTTATCACATTATAAGGCAGTAAAGAGACATGAGTGCAACATGCACACAAAGAGGGAAAGACCTCCACATCTCTAAACATGGGTACAGGCTTTCCCTGTTCAGTGCTCTGTTATCTGTCTTCTGCTGTTGCTTTTGTAATCACTTCAATTATATTTTTCTTTGAATTAAAATGGAGCTTGAGGGGAAGAAGGCTGTATATTAGCACTGCTCTTTGTGTGCATTTTGAAAGAGACTAGCTGCTGTAAATGACTGTGCTATGTTTAGATAATGCTTTCCCCCCCTACTTTTTGTAGAAGCAGCACAACTATTCGAAACAAAGGCTGCTCCCACATGTTGCAGCATTTTTCCACTTTGCACCATTATTGATTGAAGTTTTTACCAAAGCACCGCCCCAGCATTATGTAGGCATAAACTCTTTTCTATCCAGAATGTCCACATGCTGTATATTTACAGGAGTTATTTAATAAGAAATAGTGATAAGCCATGGCAGAGGAGTACACCCTCCAAGGATGAATTCTCAACACTACAGTGGGTACGAGGTGGATATCTGTGCACCTTTGAGAGGAGCAACAGTGGCACATTTACAACAGTCTCTTTTTTCTCCATTTGTAATTATGCTGTGCCCCAAGTGTTCACATATTCACTGTGATGCAAATGTGAGTCATAAAAGCAATATTGCATTTTACTTTTGACAGATTACCTCCCCCCCAGGGCCATGTTGCCAATGCTTGAAACCTCAATGAAAAGAGAGAGGCAATGAGAAGTGGGTGACATATGAGGAGATACTGTATGTTCCATAATCAACAAAACTTCCATTTATATATAAATTTTTATAAACTGCTTTTCCAGCTTTGGGTTGTGAGCAGAAGCTGGAGTTTATTCCAGCTGTTTGGGTTCAAGGCTTGGAGAGAAATCCACACACTGACAGCCATCCATCCAACTACATTTATCCAAATTTTGAATATGTGCATAACAAGTTCTGGTTGGAAACGTATGATAATCACATTAACTCTAAATTCTACATTTAAAAATGTACTGTATACAATTGACAGGAGCAGATTAAATGACATTTCTGTAAAACAATACATCCATACAGCTGATGGAAACAGTGGGCCCTATTATGATCTCTAAATGATCAGGCCCCATGTTATTTAAAAGATCTGATAGTACCTTGTCATCCTTACAGAGCACTATGCTCCCAAAATGCAGGATTACTTGTATTACTTAGAATCTCTAAAAGTACAATGGGAGGCAGAGCTTTTAGTTATCAGGCTCCTCTCTTATGGAACCAGCTGTCAATCTGGATTTGGCAGACAGAATCCATCTCTGGTTTTAAATATAGGGTTAAAACTTTCCTTTTTGACAAAGGCTAAAGTTAGGCGTGGATCAGGTGGCCCTGAACCCTCCCTTAGTTATGCTGCTAATAGGTTTAGACAGTCAGGGGATGTGCCATGATGCACTGGGCTACACCTCTTTCTTCACTCTCAATCTAATTTTGTTGCTGGTCATTAACATCTGTTTGTTCTCTCCCATAGATTTAGTGCCCGTCATGCTGTTTGCTCTCTACTCGTCTGTTCTTTTCTTCTTCTCTATCCCCTCACCCCCCCAGCCAGTCGCAGCAGATGACTGCCCTTCCCTGATCCTGGTTCTGCTGGAGGTTTCTTCCTGCTAAAAGGGAGTTTTTCATCTCCACCATTGCCAAGTGCTTGTGGGATCACCTGATTGTTGGGGTCTTTTGGCAACTGTGGGGTATCCCCCTACAGTTTGAAAGTGCAGTGAGATGACTGTTCAGTCCATCCATCCATCCATCCATCCATCCATCCATCTTCTTCCGCTTAATCCTTTTTGGGTCACGGGAGGGCTTGAGCCTATCCCAGCATCTTTGGACGAGAGGCAGGGTGCACCCAGGACAGATCATCAGCCCATCGCAGGGCCAACACAGAGAGACAGACAACCATTCACTTTCACAGTCATACCTAAGGACAATTTAGAAACTCAGCTTTGTTCAGTTCATTCATTCATTCATTCATCTTCTACTGCTTAATCCTTTTCGGGTCGTGGGGGGGGGGGGGGGCTGGAGCCTATCCCAGCATCTTTGGGCGAGAGGCAGGGTACACCCTGGACAGATCGCTAGTCCATCGCAGGGCCAACACAGAGAGACAGACAACCATTCACTCTCATAGTCATACCTAAGGACAATTTAGAATCCCCAGTTTGATGCCAATTAACCTAACTTGCAATTCAACCTTATTTATATAGTGTGGTGGCACTGTGTGGGGGTTCTCCACCCAGAGTCGGGAGCTGGGGAGAGAGGGAACGAAGGACTGAAGGAGAAAGGGCTCCGGGGGGTCTCAGATGCAGCAGAAAGAACTAACCGCCCCCCGGGGAGTTCAGGAGCCGCAACAGGAAGAGAGGGGAATTATGATGTTAATGTGCCACGCATGTCTTTATGCACTGACAGTATTATATTCGACTCCCTGGGTCTCGGGGGGGGGGGGGCAATAAAAAAGAGGTGCCCAGAGACCCAGCAAGAGATGTTCTGTACTTGATGTTGGAAGAGGAATAAAGTTCATGTGTCGTTCAGCTCGCGGCCCCATCTGCTTCCTTCTTCCACATTGGTGACCCCAAGACGTGCCATGGAGAACGAGCCGAGCACCGCCCTGGAGTCAACCCGTCGGAGGGAACACCAGTGCCACATATGCTGTCACAGTCATGCTCCCGGACTTCTGGCTTCACAATCCAACTGCGTGGTTCTTGCATACTGTATAGAAGCCCAGTTCGCACTCAGCGGGATAACAACGGACAACACGAAGTATTACTTTGTCGTCACTGCGCTGGATGTGTGTCCCACGCAACAGGTGACAAGCCTGCTCCAGGAGCTGCCGGCCCAAGGGAAATATGAAGCGCTCAAGCGGATGCTACTCCAACGCTATACTCTGTCTGACAATGAGAGGGCAGAGAGACTCCGAGCACATTCAGAGTTAGGTGACAGATCAGCCGTGGAGCTCATGGAGAACATGTTAGTGCTGAGGGGGAAGAACAACGAATCTTTCCTGTTTGCCCACTTGTTCCTCAGGAACCTACCTGCTACAACGAGGGTGATCCTGGCCAACTCGCCGCGGCTGGTTGCCAAAGACTACCGCGCCCTGGCGCAGGAAGGGGACCACATCATTTTGGCAACCAGAGCTCTCAGCGTGCAGGCAGGGGCACCGGCATCCATGAGGGACTCCAGCGAGATCGAGGAGCCATGGTTGCTAGCCGGGACGGACACCAAGAGATGCAGGAACGGAGTGATCTGTTTCTATCATCGCCACTTTGGCTCAAATGCCCAAGGCTGCCTGCCGCCATGCCAGTTCAAGAAGCCGGGAAGATGGCATGACCAGCAGTCAGTAGCAGCTGCAACCGCTGGCGACAGGAACAAGCTGCTTTATATCACGGACGCACATTCGGGGAGACGGTTTTTGGTGGACTCCAGCTCTGAGAAGAGCTTCATGGAGCAGTATCATGTAAAGACGTGTTTCTACTGGGCTTCTGGCTAGGGCAAACTTTTTTTTTTTTTTAATTTAAGTTTTTGTAAAGGGTATACATGTCATTACAGCATTGCATTGTTTACATTTTCATCACATATTCCCTTTTTTTGTTTTTTGACAAGATTGAAAAAAAAAATTATTACAACACCCTTTTTTGAAGTGAAAGAAAAGAAAAATTTAAAAAAAAGAGAGAAGAAAAATAAAGGAATATCTGAGTAGCATTGGGACAAAGAGAGGAGCCATTATTGAAATGGTGTTTGTCAAAGATTAGATCTGATGGAAGACACATATGCGTTCCAGGGTTGCCAAAAGCTCAAGAACCCACCCATGTCCTGTCTCTGTGCGAATGTCAACTTTTCCATCAAATAAATGTCCTGAATCACGTTAATCCAATCTTCAGGTGCAGGGCAGTCTCTCGACATCCATATTTTTGTAAGTGCTTTTTTACTTGCCAATATTAAAACATTGAATAAGTATTTTTCTCCTCGTCTTTCCAGTGATTCCGGTAGTAAACACAAATACAAAGTTACAAAAGAAAGGGGAACTGTTACTTTGAATATTTTACCCAATATTGTCTGTACATTAGTCCAATATTGGTGGACCAAAACACATGAAAATGACTTGCAGTCTTTTCACCACACAAGCGCCAGCAATTCAACCCTTTACGAGTAAATTTGTTTTGTGCAGGTGTTCTGAAAAATCTTACCAAATTTTTCCATCCAAATTCTCTCCACAACAGGGATGAGGTACTTTTCCACTGTTGTTTATTTAGTTTTTCCCATAATTCCAGTTTAAAGTGAAATTCCCCTCTTTTTCCCATTTCTCTTTTATATATGATGTGTTGTCTCCTTTTAAATCTTGAAGACCATGGTATATTTTAGAAATGTATCTGATCCCTGGGATCCCTTTATATGCCATTAAGAAAACCTTCAGAACACCTGACTGGGCCCTTTCCAAATCCTCCTTTTTAAGTATTTTGTTTATGTGGTGTCTAAGCTGAAAGAACCTGTAAAGGTCTTGATTTATTAGACCTTGTTTTTTCAAATCTTCAAAACTTTTTAAAGTTTGCCCTTTAAAAAAATTGTAATATTTTATCAGTCCGTTCTCTTTCCACTTTTTAAATCTAGTGTCTGTTTTATTAGGAGTAAAATCCTGATCATAGGAAATCATTGCAATAATCGATAAGGTTCTTTAGTTTGATTCTCTTTTTTTTATATCAATCAATCAATCTTTATTTCGGATAGATTAAAAGTACAGATTAAAAGAAACAGAATAATATAACAAAGGGGGAAAGAAAATCCAACAAGGTCAAATTAGACAATAACTCCTCTGATTATACAGTTCAACATAAGTTATCCGAAATGGGTGATGGCTGAAGCCGTAGCTTATATTGCCCACCCATATTCCATCCAAGAATTCAAAAGAAAAACAAACAAGAGAGATTACAATTCAGAACAAAGCTAAGACAAAATGTGACAAAAAAAAAAAACAACTAAGCAGCAACACAACGCAGACTGGATATGACAATCCTTATGTGATTTTATATGTCTTCTTGTATATATGTTTGGAGTATTTCTTCCTTTAGTTTTTGTTTAAATTGTCCAAGCGTTGTACATGATTTTAATTCAGGTCCAAAATCGTTCCATAATCTGACTTCTTGCACTGAAACACAGTGTTGCTTGGTGGTAGTTCTCACTGAAGGTTTTTGAAATATACATGTTCCTCTGAAATGATATTGTTTCTTCCTTATTTGGAACAGCTTTTGGATATTTGCGGGCAGTGATAGATTCTTCACTTTAAACATTATTACTGCAGTTTTAAAGTCAACCAGATCTTTCAACTTGAGAGCTTTTAATTTAAGAAAAAGTGAGTTTGTTGGTTCCCTGTAAGCAGCTTTGTTTATTATTCTAATAGCTCTCTTCTGAAGCATAAAGACTGGATATATGTTTGTTTTATATGTATTTCCCCATACTTCAGTACAATATGTCATGTATGGGAGTATTAATGAATGATACAAGGTATATAGTGTGGGTTGATTCAGCAAATATTTCACTCTGTGTAGTATTGCAATTGATTCTCTCTGACTCTCTTGATTGATTCTCTCTGACTATCTTAAACCAAATTTTTAGCGGGGTCTCTATCCACGGGTTAGTGTTATTCATGTGTTTAGGTAAGGCATTATTCCCTATTATCGCCTGTAGGGGAATGTCACTTGTTTTTTGGCATTCCATCTCCTTCCATTGTGCAGTGTAGAATGGGTTACATATCTCTACTAAAGATTTAATTTGCGCAGCTTTAAAATAGTCCCTGATATTTGGCAGCGCGAGCCCACCTTTGTCTTTGTTTAGCTGTAGGGTTCTATACCTGATTCTTGGTCTCTTGCCCTGCCATATGAATCTTGAGATCCTTCTGTCCAGTTCTTGCCATGTTTTTTTGGGAGGTTCTACCGGTATTGTTTGGAAAAGGTATAGAAGACATGGAAGTATATTCATTTTGACTGCTTCAATTCTTTGTGCAGTACCCAAGAATGGTACCATATTCCATCTTGCTAGATCAGATTTTATTTTTGCCATCAGTGGATCATAGTTTAGTGTTATAATTTTGTTGAGTTGTTTCGGGATATTGATCCCCAGATATTTCATAGATTCCATCTCCCAGTTAGTTTTGAATTTGCTTAGTAAATATTGATATGGGTTATATCTGCAACAGTGGATCAATTTCTGCCTATTTCTGTTACTATCTGGCTCTCTTGCCAATCTTTATGATCCAGCGTCACTTTATTCCATCCAAACACGTAGATTGCCCAAATGTCTCCTGATTCAGCGGATGGAGCCACTGTTTCTGGCAGGAGGCAGTATAACAGGGACCAGATGCTAGCACTCAACCGGCCCATGATGCTAACGCGAAAACTCGACATACCGGGAGAATTAAGACAAAAACGACGTGGGTGTTGAGCTGGAGTAAGACGGCGGGCAAGGAATATACGGTACAGACCCGCCCTCCCATCTGTCATTATGGGAATGTACGATCAATACTCGGAAAGACAGATGAACTAGCGGCTATCTCCCGCTATGATAGCATATACCGGGAGTGTAGCCTGTTCCTATTCTCAGAGACGTGGCTAACAGGACTAGCAGCAGATGCTAACATTGAACTGGAGGGTTTCCACGCAATACGGGCAGACCGAACACCAGACAGTGGGAAGCCACGGGGCGGTGGGGTGATGATGTACGTCAATAACAACTGGTGCAGACCGGGACATATCACAGTTAAGGAACAGCACTGTAGCAAAGACATTGAGTTGCTAGCTGTTAGCATGCGGCCTACATATCTCCTGAGGGAATACTCACACGTGATCTGCATTGTTATTTATGCAAATCCGACGGTGAACGCTGGGACAGTGCGTGACGTCATCCACTCAGTAACTGGCAGGCTGCAGACAGAACACCCAGATGCTCTTCTCCTCATCTCAGGCGATTTCAACCATATTTCACTGTCTCCCATTCTACCCACATTTACCCAGTATGTCACATGCCACACTAGAGACAATAAAACACTGGATTTATTCTATGCAAACACTAAGGATGTAAAAGCTGTCAGAGAACTAAACATCCACCTGAGTGGACTCAAGCTTAAGCATGCCCCGAATCCGACCTACCTTGGAGTGACCCTTGATAGGACCCTATCCTTCAAGGAACATCTAAAGGGGACGGCTGCTAAGGTGAAGGTACAAAACAACCTGCTCTGCAAGCTCGCTGGTGCAAAATGGGGCAAGCAGCCTCCACCCTGCACACCTCAGCACTGGCCCTTTCATACTCTGTAGCAGAATATTGTGCCCCTGTCTGGTCCAGGTCATCTTACACACACCACGTAGACACCCAGCTCAACACAACCATGAGAACTATAACTGGAACAATCCGCTCAACACCACTCCCCTGGCTCCCTGTACTGTCAAACATAGCCCCTCCATACATCCGGCGAGCAGCATTAACTCAAAGGATGCTCCAAAAAGTTAAAGATTCTCCTCACTTACCAATCAATGCAGATATCTATACCCCACCCACTGCCCGACTTTCATCCAGACGGCTGATTTGGAAAAACCCTCCCCCCGCTGACTTTACCATCCAGACAGCTTGGCAAGTGGAATGGAAGACCAAGGAGGTCCCAAACAAATACCTGGTGACAAACCCCAACCAACAGGTCCCGGGCACCAACCTCCCAAGGAGACAGTGGTCTACACTTAATCGCTTCAGGACTGGACATGGCCCCTGCTTGGCCAGCCTTCACAGATGGGGCAGTAGTCCCAGCTCACTGTGTGCATGTGGAGAGGAGCAAACAATGGAACACATCATAGAGGCTTGCCCGCTCCAAAGACTGGAAGGAGGATTACACACCCTCCATACAGCAAACCAGGAGGCAACTGCTTGGCTTAAGGACTTTGCATTCGCTAAATAAATAATACTAAGGAGGCGTACACCTCATCACAACTCCCCCCACTCGGGAGATCGGATCACAACTTGGTTCATCTCCTGCCGGTGTACAAACCCCTAGTGCACAGACAACCTCCGGTCATGCGCACAGTGAAGTTATGGTCTGAGGAGGCAATGGACGCTCTAAAGGACTGCTTTGAAACCACTGCCTGGGAGCAGCTCTGTGATCCACATGGTGAGGACATCGATGGCCTCACTCACACCATCACGGACTACATCAGCTTCTGTGTGGACAACACCATACCCACCAAGACCATACGGTGTTGCTCGAACAACAAACCCTGGATCAACCCTGAGATAAAAACACTTCTGAGAGAGAAGAAGAGGATCTTCACAGTCGGGGAACAGGGAGATGCTAAAGTCCGTAGAGAGGGAGCTGAGGAGGAAGATCAGAGAAGGCAAGGACAGCTCCAGGAAGAAGATGGAGGACAAGCTGCAACAGAGCGACATCGGTGGGGTCTGGAGAAACCTTAAAACCATCTCTGGGCTCCAGAATACCTCCTCCCAGGCCATGGGGGGCAGGGAGTGGGCGAACAATCTGAACCTGTTTTTTAATAGGTTTGACCAACCGCCCTCCCCCCCGACTGCACAACAACAACTGCTGCCTCTAATGACATCAAGTCCTGCTGTCCACACCCCACTCCACCAATACCCCCCCACTCCCAACACACAGCCCCCCAACATGACCCTCACTAAGATCCAGGTGAGGACGGAGCTGAGAAAGATCAAGGCGAGGAAGGCGTCGGGACCGGATGGCATCAGCGCAAAGCTCCTCAAGTCCTGTGCAGATCAGCTGTGTGGGATTGTGGAGCTCATCTTCAACCTGAGCCTGAAGCTGGGGAGGATACCACAGTTGAGGAAAACATCTTGTGTGGTACCTGTACCAAAGACCTCCTGCCCCAAAGACCTGAACAGCTACAGACCAGTGGCCCTGACGTCCCACATGATGAAGACCCTGGAGAGACTGCTTCTTGCTCACCTCCGCCCCCTGGTGGGACCAGCGATGAATCCACTCCACTTCGCCTACCAGCATGGCATTGGGGTGGAGGATGCAGTGATCTTCCTCCTTCACCATTCTCTGTCTCACCTGGAGAAGCCCGGGAATGCGGTGGGGATCATGTTCTTTGACTTCTCCAGTGCTTTCAACACCATTCAACCGATGATCTTGAAGGACAAGCTGCTGTGCACAGGGGTGGACCAGCACCTGTCATCATGGATCCTGGACTACCTCACTAACCGGCCACAGTTTGTGAGAACCCAGGACTGTGTGTCCGACACGACCATCGGTAGCACCGGGGCCCCCCCAAGGAACGGTTTTGGCTCCCTTCCTGTTTACCCTTTGTACTGCGGACTTCTCACACAACACACTGCCATCTACAGAAGTTCTCTGACGACTCTGCAATCGTCGGCCTCATCTCCAACGGAGATGAAGCTGAGTACAGAGGACTTATCCAGGACTTTGTGGACTGGTGCCATCGGAACTGCCTCCAGATCAATGCGAGGAAAACTAAGGAGCTGGTGGTGGACTGCCACAGGCAAGGACAACCCCTCACAGCACCAGTAAACATACAGGGAACAGACATCGAGATGGTGACATCCTACAAGTACCTGGGTGTTCATCTGAACAATAAACTAGACTGGTCACACAATACCAACGCACTCTACAAGAAGGGATAGCGCAGACTGTTCCTACTGAGGAGACTCAGGTCTTTTGGTGTACAAGGGGCGCTGCTGAAGACATTCTATGACACGGTGGTGGCATCAGCCATCACTTTTGGAGTGGTCTGCTGGGGCAGTGGCATTACAGCAGCCGATAGGAAGAGACTGAACAAACTGATCAAGAAAGCTAGCTCTGTCCTGGGGCAGCGCCCTGACCCAGTGGAGGAGATAGGAGAGAGAAGGATGGTGGCTAAACTGTCATCTCTGCTGGAGTCCGAGTCCCACCCTATGCAGGACATACTGAATGCACTGAGGAGTTCATTTAGCAACAGACTACATCATCCTAGGTGCGCAACCGAGAGGTTTCGCAGGTCCTTCCTACCTATGGCAGTCAGACTGTATAACCTAAGCAGGGCTGCTCGCAGAGATAGCAAAAAAACGTGACAACCTAATAGTACTGAATGCAAAAGACGCAATAGACTTACACAATGGTCCCCTCCAGTATATACAACTAGGACAGTATCGGTCGCTACGGAGGATGACAATATGTATGGGTACATATTCATACTATGTAGGATAACTAAGTAGACGGTTATGCTGTTTATTCCATCTCGCTACAATGCTCCGCACTTTGTATATATATTTATATATTGATGTGTATGTATGTATATCCACTGCACTTATTTATATCTTCCGTATCTTCTTAATTATTGCTCTGAGTGTTGCTATCCCTGTGCTGTTGCAATCCTGGAATTTCCCCATTGTGGGACTAATAAAAGCTTATCATCTTATTTTATCTTATCTTAGTTGAATGTTAAAATTTGGGTTTTATGCATGTTCAATTCGTACCCCGATAACTCTCCATACTCTGAAAAAACTGAGATTAGTTCTGGAAAAGAGGTGTCCGGCTGCCCCAGGTATATTAAAATGTCATCAGCAGAGTGCTATTTTATGTTCCTTCTGACCAAGTGTAATACCTTGAATTTTTTGATTCTTTCTTATCTATTGGCTCAGAGGTTCTATGAAGATTGCAAAGAGCAGTGTAGACAAGGGGCAGCCCTGACGACATCCTCTCTCCAGTTCAAAAGATGATGTTACTTTACCGTTAATCCTTATTTTAGCTGTTGGTTTTTTTATATAATGCCTGGACAGTTCTGATGAAGTTGTTATGAAAATTGAAACTGGACAAGATTCTATATAGGAAAGACCAGTCAACCGAATCAAATGCTTTTTCAGTGTCTAATCCCAGTATGGCTGCATTTAAATTATATTTTTTTATATGACGAATTATGTGTAAAGTGCGTCTAATGTTATGTTGTGTCTGTCTTTGTCTTATAAAACCTGTTTGGTCTTAATGAATTAAGTCTGTCAGTATATTTTCTAACCTTTTGGCAAGGATGGCAGTAAGAAGTTTATAGTCCTAATTTAACACACTGATTAGTCTGTAGTTGGAGCAGTCTAGTTTATCCTTTTCAGGTTTAGGTATGACTGCAATGACCCCTTCTCTCCAGGAGAGGGGGGATTTCCCCTGTGTGGAGGACATAGTTACAGTGGGGCAAAAAAGTATTTAGTCAGCCACCAATTGTGCAAGTTCTCCCACTTAAAAGATGAGAGCGGTCTCCAATTTTCTTCATAGGTATACCTCAACTATGAGAAACAAAATAGCCTCATTTCCACTAGCACGGCTTAGCACGCCATGGTACAGCTCAGCACGCTTCGTAAGTCTTTTCACTAGCCCCAACACGGTTTAACAGCAGCGATTCTTGGCCTCGCTCAAGGGCAGGGTCCAGTCGTGCCAAGTTCAGAATCAGAATCAGAATCAGGTTTATTGCCATTGTTCATGTAGTACACAAACTAGGAATTTGTCTCGGTACAATGCTGCAACATTAAACATGATAAGAGAAATAAACTATACATGTAATAAAGTGTAGGATAAGATTAAGTGATACTGGTCAACAGTTAAAATATATATTAGCCAGCAGCAGATACTGTGGAGAACTATATAGTGCAGTCGGTAATGCAGGAAGAAAACAGTGATGATTGACATGAGTCTGGTTGAGCTGCTGCACATGGTGCACGAGAGTCACTTAGTGTTCAGCAGTCTAATGGCAGAGGGGAAGAAGCTGTTCATGTGACGGGAGGTTTTAGTCTGGATGGACCGAAGTCTTCTACCAGAGGGGAGGGGGGCAAACAGTACGTGACCAGGGTGTGAGGGATCGGCTATGATCCGGCCAGCACGCCTCCGGGTCCTGGAGATGTACAGATCCTGGAGAGATGGGAGCTTGCAGCCGATCACCTTCTCAGCAGTGCGCACGACGCGCTGCAGCCTTAGTCTGTCCCTGGCAGTGGCTCCTGCGTACCACACGGTTATGGAGGTGGTGAGGATGGACTCGATGATGGCTGTGTAGAACTGCACTAACATCTTGGTGGGTAGCTTGAGCTTCCTCAGCTGCCGCAGGAAGAACATCCTCTGCTGGGCTTTTTTGATGAGTGAGCTGATGGTCAGCTCCCATTTGAGGTCCCTGGTGATGGTAGTGCCTAGGAAGCGGAAGGAATCAGCAGTGGTGATGGGAGAGCCTGAGAGGGTGAGGGGGGGCAGAGGAGTAGTGACTTTCCTGAAGTCTACAATCATCTCCACTGTCTTCAGAGCGTTCAGCTGCAGGTTGTTATTGCTGCACCAGGACGCCAGCTGGGCCACCTCTCTCCTGTAGGCGGACTCGTCGCCGTTGGAGATGAGCCCGATGAGGGTGGTGTCGTCCGCAAACTTGATCAACTTGACAGACTGGTGGCTGGAGGTGCAGGAGTTGGTGTAAAGGGAGAAGAGTAGGGGGGAAAGTACACAGCCCTGGGGTGATCCGGTGCTGATGCTAGTATAGTCTGAGACAGTCTTTCCCAGCCGCACATGCTGCCTCCGGTCCGTCAGGAAGTCGATGATCCACCTGCAGAGAGAGTCAGGCACGTTGAGCAGGGACAGCTTGTCCCGGAGCAGAGCGGGGCGGATGGTGTTGAATGCGGAGCTGAAGTCCACAAACAGGATCCTGGCGTAGCTTCCCGGGGAGTCCAGGTGCTGCAGGATGGAGTGGAGGGCCAGGTTGACTGCATCGTCTACAGACCTGTTGGCTCGGTAGGCAAACTGCAGCGGGTCCAGGAGAGGGGTGGTGATGGACTTGAGGTGGGACAGGACCAGGCGCTCAAAGGACTTCATGACTACAGAGGTGAGCGCTACAGGTCTGTAGTCATTAAGTCCAGTGATCCGTGGCTTCTTGGGGACAGGGATGATGGTGGAGGATTTGAGGCAGGATGGCACGTGGCATAACTTAAGGGAGGTGTTAAAAATGTCTGTGAATACAGGAGCCAGCTGTTTCGCACAGAGTCTCAGGGTGGAGGGAGACACGCCGTCTGGGCCGGGGGCCTTGCGCGGGTTCAGTCTGGAGAACTGTTTGAGCACATCCTGCTCACTGATGATAAGGGGAGGGGGGGAGGAGGGGGGGGTGCCTTAAATGAAGTAGGGAATGTGGAGGCTGTGGAGCTGGAGGGAGGGGGGGAGTTGGACACAGATGACGAGGTGTCAAAACGGGCATAGTGTTGGGACAGTCTCTGACAAAGGGCTTTGTCATCCTGACCTTTAGGAGCCTTAGGTCGATAGTTGGTGATTTGCCTCAGTCCTCTCCACACGGAAGCCGAATCATTAGCAGTGAACTGCTGCTGGAGTCTCTCTGAGTACACAGATTTAGCTCTCTTCAGCTCTCTGTTAAACCGGTATTTAACCTCCCTGTAGCAGTCCCTGTCTCCACTTTTCAGCGCTGCTTCCTTCTCCTTCCTGATCTGTCTGAGCTTAGCTGTGAACCAGGGTTTGTCATTAGAGTAACTCACCCTGGTGCGTGATGGAAGAATGTTCTCTTCACAAAAGTGGATATATGAGTTCACAGTGTCCGTGTACTCATCCAGATCATGCGTGGCTCCTTTAAGCATGCCCCAGTCAGATATTTCCATGCACGTTTCCAGCTTCTCCTCAGCATCACTGGTCCGTATCTTCGTAGTGCTCACAACAGGTTTAGTGAGCTTCAATCTCTGTCTGTATGTGGGAATGAGGTGAACCATCACGTGATCAGATAATCCCAGCGCAGCTCGAGGGACAGCGCGATATGCGTCTTTCACTGTGGTGTAACAGTGATCCAGTGTGTTTAATCCTCTGGTGGGGCATTTAATAAACTGTTTGTAGCGGGGGAGATCGTGGCTCAGATTGCACTGATTAAAGTCGCCAGCCACAATAATCAGCGAGTCTGGAAAACTCCGCTCTGTGTGTTGAATGTGATCCGCGAGCACGCGCTGAGCTTCGCGCGTGTCCGCGTCGGGAGGGGCGTACACAGCGATCATTATGAAAGAAGCAAACTCCCGCGGGGAATAGAAGGGCTTGCAATTGATAACAAGAAATTCCAAGGCAGGAGAACAGTGTTTGGAAATTACCGTTACATCAGAGCACCAGATGCAGTTGATGTAGAAGCAGACTCCGCCTCCTGTGGTCTTGCCGGAAAGCTCTGTGTCACGATCAGCACGGAAGAGCTGGAAGCCGTCGAGGCGCAGCGCGCTGTCCGGTATATTTTCCCGGAGCCAGGTCTCAGTAAAGCAGAGGACAGCTGAGGAGGCGAGGTCCTTAAAACGCATCAGCAGTCTCAGTTCATCCACCTTGTTAGAGAGAGAGTTGGTATTGGACAGAAATATGCCAGGCAGCGCCGTTCGCGAGCCTCTCCTGCGAAGTCGCACGAGAGCGCCCGCTCGTCTTCCTCTCTTCCGCCGTCTCACTTTCCGAGCCAAACAATAAACCAGATCGGCGGCAGGGGCTAGAAAAACTGGGAGGAGGTCCGTGGGGGTGAAAGTCCTGATATTTAAAAGTTCTTCACGGGTATAAGTGCAAGCAGACACACAATTGACAAACAAAAACAAACAAAGAGCGCAGCGAAGCACCATGTCGACCGCTGTGGGCGCCATCTTGGATTGACGCACCAAGTTGTGCCGTGTTGTGACGTTAAAAGACTGGTCGCCGCTGATTGGTCAAGTCTTAACGTCACGAAAGTGACCGTCTTCGCCGTCTTCTGATACACGACCGCCATATGAGATATTTCACGGACTAACTCGGTCACGGAGTAAATACGATATTAATAAAGACAGCGTTGTAGGTTTTGCGGAACTCTACACCGTGGTCCAACGAAGAGGTGCAGAGTTTTCTCTGGCTGATGGCAGATCCACAGTGAGGAGTGACCCTGACCCATATACAGATGGCTGGCTATGGGCAAGCTGAAGACGATCGTGAGAGAACCATCGATGGTGAGTGCTTTGTAATAATGTGCATCTGTTTGCTTATTTATCCTGTTGGTGGTAAGCTCACTTTTTTTGAGCCATACAGCGCCGTTTTGTGCTGGCTAACTCGTTTTAGCTAACATTTTTTTTTTGCTAGTAGCGTCATATTAAAATTGCTTTTTCAAACCAGTGATTTATAAAGTCATTCATATAATTTTCTAAAGCGTCAGAATAGACACACACACCTATTCTGTGGATCCTGCAGTGCTTGTCAGCGCCGTTTTGTGCTGGCTAACTCGTTTTAGCTAACGTTTGTTTTTGCTAGTAGCTAGCTAGTACCGACTGCTGATTCGCGCTTGTTTTCTCCTAAATATTCGCTTGTGAGAGCAAAACGATGAAATATGTTAATCCTGGTTAAAGTCCTGGTTTTTGTTTTGTATTGCACTTTTGTGCTGCGCATTAAATTGTGTGCAGTTTAATGTGTTTCCACATGCCAGGGGTTAGCCTCCCTGTTTATACTGTGATACTGGTGAAATGGACCACACGAGCCGAAATCGCGTCATATTGAAATTACTTTTTCAAACCAGTGATTTATAAAGTCATTCATATAATTTTCTAAAGCGTCAGAATAGACACACACACCTATTCTGTGGATCCTGCAGTGCTTGTCAGGGAAATGAAGCATGTCACATCCTACCACTGAATTTCACTGGTGTATTTCTCGAATACAGTTACATCTCCAAAAATTAGGATGTCATGAAAAACTTCAATATTTTTTGTCACTCATTTCAGAAAGTGAAATCCGAGTGATATATTTCAAGCGTTTATTTATTTTAATTTTGATGATTATGGCTTACAGCCCCTGAAAACCCCAAATTCAATTTGGCAAAAAATTAGAATATTACATAAAATTAACTTTAAAAAATAGTTTTTAAATATAAATGTTGGCCGCTGAGGTGTTGGTTAATATGGGCTGTATCGGTAATCATCAATATTAAAGTAAACACTTGCAATATATCACTGTCCCTGTAATGAATCTATATATGGGTTTCACTTTCTGAAATGAGTGAAAAAAATATTTAATTTTTTCATGATATTCTAATTTTTGAGATGTGCCTGTATAAGTGTTGAACTTGCTTGAGACTAACCATCATCCATTTCTGTCATTCACCTAGGCAGGAGGAAATCAGCCAGCCCACAGCGGAACTCGCCACTGTGGAAAGTACTGAAATCCTTTGCTTTTATAGGTAAAGTGTCAAAACCAGTGTAGTGTAGTTTATAGTCTACCATCAATAAACTCATGCAGTAACAGGACACATTACAAATATTCGAGACCCATTGTAGTGCTTCCTTTTATATTTTAGCAATGCTAGTACAAAACACCGCCCACACATGAAGCCAGGGCAAGAAAAGACACTTTTACAGACAAGACAGACTTTTATTGATAAAAACTTCATATCTTGACTGAGCGACTCCACACTCGGTGATGCACAACTTCAGTTAAAGTACTAGATTCCATTCAAGTGAATGTATTAATTCATTCTGATTGCTGAGGCCACAGTAAAAAGAGATGATTTTAAATGTAACCCAGCCCTTGTAAAATCTACCGAAGCGCAGCTACATGAAAATTGTGGTTAAATACAACAACGAAGTACTTTATTGTCACATTCAAATTGTAATCCCTCTTCTTTTGTTTTTCTTTTGAATTCTTGGATGGAATATGGGTGGGCAATATAAGCTGCAGCTTCAGCCATCACCTATTTCAGATAACCTATGTTGAACTGTATAATCAGAGGAGTTATTGTTTAATTTGACCTTGTTAGATTTTTTCCCCCTTTGTTATATTATTCTATTTTCTTTTAATCTTTACTTTTAATCAAGCAGAAATAAAGATTCATTCATTAATTCACATTCCACCACTGGCTTTTAGCAACAAGTGTATTTCCCAAATAAGTTTTAAACTTGCTTTAATTAACCACCACCCATTTGTCTTTTGTCTAGGCAAGAGGGAAACTGTCACCCCAAGTGGACCTTGCCTCACTATTTACAGAGATGCAGGCTGAAGATCTGTCGAACCAGGACCAGTACGATGGGCCGATCCAGTTGCTTCTCAGTGAGGCAGCGTGTGACCATTCCAGTTTTTTTTTTTTTACAGTTTGAATTTTGCACATTCTGAATAATCTGGAATTTGCTGCTGATTGTAATAAACAATTTAGTGACTTGTGTGTTTGCATCATGATTTTCTATTTTGTCTGTTAAGACACCGGTGGGAAAAGAGTCAACTGTACAAAGGATTAATCGGTGACCTTGAAAATAATGGCTCATTTTTAAGAAAAAAGTAACCAAAACAATTATTTTATTAACTGAAGACTATATTGTTAGCAGACTGTACAGAAGACCCTGCATACTTTAGTGACAGTACGAGTATATGGAGGAATTCTGGGTCATATTAGCATCTGCTCTTCATCATAATGGGTTTGGGCGGGGGTGTCTAATCATGTGCCATGGAGGGCCAAGACCCTGCAGGCTTTACCTCCAACCAGTGTCTTCAACAGCAGATTCCACTGAACTTCTTCCACTGACTGATCAGTGAGATCACCTGCTGAAGAGACTGGGTAGAAAAGAGAACCTGCAGAGTCTTGGCCCCGCATGACACATGATTGGAAGCCCCCGGATTAGGTTTAATGGGATTTAACATTTTAACACAAACTGCTTTATGGTTCATAATTCTGTTGACAGACTTACACCAAACCAAAAGTGATTTGTCAAACTGCTGGATTATTCTTAGCTTTTCCAATCTTTCAGTATTTAATTTATGCCACATGGTGGTAACTGACATAACGCACGGCCCAGGAGACACACACGCAGGCTCAGGATAGATTTAACAGCTTTATTAGCAACAGGGAAGTGTATGGCTGCGTGTCTGTGGAATAAGAATGTATTGGTGGTGGCGTCTGCGTCAGGCACGGGGGCAGGAGGCCGTACAGCCGGACAACCCTGTGGAGAGAGCAGAGGGAGAAGGGTAACGAGCACCACACCAATACAGGGAAATGATGATGATAGCTGGCTTACTTGGTTGTGACAGGTGGCTGGCGTCGACAAGGGCGGAGCCCGGGAGACAGCGACCTGCGGTACCTGTGGCAGCAGCGTAGAGCCAACGGCGAGGTGATGAAGTCCGCCACCGGGGATGTCCACCTGTGCACAGGGGAATGCTAGAGGAGAGAGATAAGGGGAACTTTTCCAGGATATCTTCGCTAGTAGGTTTGAGGTCCGTAGTAGCAAAGGGGCCGAAGTAGAGAGACGGCTTCAGGCCGAAGCCCAGGGCAGAGTGGATTAAATACCTCGCTGCTGACGAGGAGCAGGTGTGCGCGCGGCTGGCGCCGCTGATGAGCGGTGAGTCATAACAGTACTCCCCCCTCTAGCAGCGCCTCCTGGCGATGGTTTTTCCGGGTGCGCTTGATGAAACTCAGAAATGAGTGACCGGTCCAACACCAGCGAGGAAGGCACCCACTGTCTTCACTCGGGTCCATAGCCCTCCCAATCCACCAGGTACTGCAATCCGCAACCCCGGCGTCGGGCGTCCAAGATGTCAGCGACGGTCCAAGCCGGATGGCCACCAATCATCCGGGGAGCGGGGTGCACCGCAGGTGGAGGGCAGAGGGGGTCAGAGACCACCGGTTTGATTTTGGAGACATGGAAGGTGGAATGGATGCGGAGGGAGGAGGGAATAGCCACACGCACAGCCACCGGGTTGATGATCCTGGTTATGGGATAAGGGCCGATGAACCATTGAGCCAGCTTTCTCCTCTCACCCTTTAGGTTTACGTCCTGTGTGGATACCCAAACTTGCTGTCCCACCTGGTAGGCAGGTGCAGGTCTCCTATGTCGGTCCGCCGTAGACTTATTGCGCTCCGCCGTGCGTAAAAGCACATTACGCGCCGTGGACCAAAGGGAACGGCACCGCCTCAGATGTGCCTGGACAGAGGGAACAGCCAACTCGCCCTCCTGCGCGGGGAACAGGGGTGGATCATAGCCCAAGGATGCTTTAAAGGGCGACATCCCGATGGCCGTAGAGCGAGAGGTGTTGTGGGCGTACTCCACCCAGGCGAGATGAGAACTCCAGGACGTGGGTTTAGATGAAGTTACGCAGCGGAGCGTAGCCTCCAGCTCCTGGTTTGTCCGCTCACACTGCCCGTTAGACTGGGGGTGATGGCCGGAGGAGAGGCTTACCTTGGCTCCCAGGGCGTTGCAAAATGACCTCCAGACGTCCGAAGAAAACTGGGGGCCGCGGTCGGAGACCACGTCGACCGGGATTCCATGCAGTCTGACCACGTGCTGGATGAGGAGGTCCGCCGTCTCCAAGGCTGAGGGAAGTCCACGTAGGGGCACGAAGTGGGCGGCCTTGGAAAAACGGTCAACGATAGTCAGAACTGTGTCAAAGTTGTTGGAGACAGGGAGCCCGGTGACGAAGTCCAGAGCGATGTGCGACCAGGGCCTACCAGGGACGGGCAGGGGCTGGAGCAGACCCGCGGGGGGGGGGGGGGCGTTACCTGACTTATTGGCAGCACAAACGGGGCAGGCCCGGACGTAACGGGCGGCATCCTTCCACAGACCTGGCCACCAAAAGGATCGCTGGAGAAGGTCGATCATCCGCGAAGCTCCAGGATGGCAGGTAAACTTGGAGGTATGGAGCCAGTGTATAACGTCCCCCTGGACGGCAGATGGCACGAAGAGCCTCCCCTCCGGTCCGCCACCAGGGTCCGGTTCCGACTCCTGCGCCCTCCGGATCTTGTCTTCTATGTCCCATGTAACAGCCCCCACGACGCACGACCTGGGCAAGATGGTATGAGCAACGTCATCTGCGGCCTCCGGGGCAAATTGCCTGGAGAGGGCGTCGGGCAGGCCATTCTTGGAGCCAGGCCTATATGTGATGCTGAACTTAAACCTTGCAAAGAACAGGGACCAACACGCCTGGCGGGCGTTCAGACGCTTGGCAGATCTCAGGTACTCCAGGTTCTTGTGGTCAGTGAGGACCACAAAAGGCAAGGCTGCCCCCTCCAGCCAGTGATGCCATTCTTGTAGGGCAAGCTTGATGGCAAGAAGCTCTCTGTCCCCCACGTCGTAATTTCGTTCCGCCGGGGACAGGCGCCGAGAGAAGAAGGCGCAGGGTCGCTTGACCCCATTGGCTGGGGGCCGCTGGGACAACACCGCCCCCACCCCCGTGTCCGAAGCGTCCACCTCCACAATGCACTGCAGCGCGGGATCGACCTGGCTTAGGACCCGGGAGGAGGAGAACTCCGTCTTCAGCGCCTGGAAGGCCGAAGCAGCCTCTTCAGTCCACCGGAACGGGGTCTTAGGAGAGGTGAGGTGGGTCAGGGGTCCGACGATGGCTCCAAAGTTCGGGACAAAGCGGCGGTAGAAATTGGCAAACCCGATGAACTGCTGAACCTGCTTTCAAGAGGTTGGTGTGGGCCAATCCACCACTGCTTTGATCTTCGCTGGGTCCGGAAGCACCTGGTCATGGGAGATGACGAACCCCAGGAAGGAAGTTGTTTTGGCGTAGAATTCACATTTTTCCGCCTTGACGTACAGACGGTTCTCCAGCAGTCTCTGCAGGACCCGCCTCACGTGGACCCGGTGTTCATCCCTGGACCTGGAGAAGATGAGAATGTCGTCCAGGTAGACGAATACGAACAGGCCGATGAAGTCCCGGAGGACGTCATTGATGAGGCGCTGAAAGACGGCTGGAGCGTTGGTCAACCCAAACAGCATCACGAGATATTCAAAATGCCCGTTTGGGGTTCGGAAGGCGGTTTTCCACTCATCTCCCTCCCGGATCCAGACGAGGTGGTAAGCGCTGCGGAGATCCAGCTTAGTAAACCAGGTCGCCCCCTGGAGGGAGTGGAAGGCAGTG
Organism: Pholidichthys leucotaenia; assembly: GCA_020510985.1. NCBI lineage: Eukaryota > Metazoa > Chordata > Actinopteri > Cichliformes > Pholidichthyidae > Pholidichthys > Pholidichthys leucotaenia. The sequence goes on along the minus strand of CM035843.1, from coordinate 230,351,682 downwards.
TCCATAAGGGGCAGGGTGTACCGGTCCTTCTCTGTGATATCGTTGAGAGCCCGATAGTCGATACAAGGACGAAGAGATCCGTCCTTCTTTCCAACGAAGAAGAACCCTGCACCTACTGGAGAGGAGGACGGTCGGATGATCCCAGCACTGAGCGACTCCTTTAAGTAGCTGTTCATTGCCTCCTTCTCCGGCTCTGACAGACTGTAGAGGCGTCCTGAGGGTAAGGGCGCCCCCTGGCGGATGTTAATGGCGCAGTCGTAGGGCCGGTGAGGAGGTAGAGACATCGCCTTGGATTTACTGAAAACAGCACCCAGGTCGTGGAACTCTGAGGGCACTAGGGTGAGATCCGGGGGCGCGGTGTCCTGAGCTGTGGGAGGCGAGGACGGGGCGCAGGCCACGGATTGGAGGCAGGTACCCATGCAGAAAGTGCTCCACGCTGAAACCTTCCCAGTCTTCCAGTCCAAGGCGGGGTTGTGGAGGCGGAGCCAGGGATAACCGAGGATGACAGGTGTTACTGAGGTGGGCAGGACGTAAAAGGAGATATCCTCCCGATGGTTTCCAGAGATGATCACCGGGACAGGGGATGTTTGGTGAGTTACCTTTCCCAGGGAAACTCGGGAGAGATTAACCAGGGCAAGAGGAGTATCGAGGGGGTGACAGTGGATGCCCAGTCGGGTTGCCAGGCTTTGTGAAATAAAGCTACCCTCCGCGCCTGAATCCACCAGTGCATGTGTGAGGTGCCCAGTGAGGTTGTGACAGAAGCGGATGGGCAGCGTCAAATGTGTGAGGGGACTTAACCGATTAGCGTCTGCGAGGCCCCCTACAGTGACTCGCGGACCACCTCGTTTGGGCTTCTCCGGACAATGCTCCACCGTGTGCTGGCTACCTCCGCAATATATGCAGAGGCCCAGGTCACGACGGCGCTGTTTCTCCGCCAGGGGGAGCTTTGTCCGGCCCGTCACCATTGGTTCCGACTCCTCGGAAACCTCCGGTGGCGGTAACGCCAGGGGGCGAGTTTGGGGCAGACGTGCAGAGGCGCCCCGCGAGCGAGAAGACTGCTTCCGCTCGGAGGTGCGCTCGCGCAGCCTGTTATCCAAACTGATGGTGAGAGAAATCAGCTCCGCCAGCGTCTCCGGGGTATCCCGTCCAGCCAACTCATCCCTCAGACCGGAATTTAGACTGCGGAGGAAGATGCCGCAGAGCGCGCGCTCTTCCCAGCCAACCTCCTCCGCGGTAACCCGGAAGTCGATCGCGTAGTCGGCCGCCGATTGGCTCCCCTGTTGGAGTCCGAGAAGGCGGTCGACCTGGACGCTGTCCAAACGCGAATGATCGAACACTTCCAGAAATTGTCGCACGAACTGGCCATAGGTGAGGGTGGTGTAGCTGGGCTTCACCATAATGGCGTAAGCCCAGGTAAGTGCACGATCCTCGAGGAGATTACCTATGTAGCCAATTCTGCTATGGTCTGAGGGAAAATCTCCGGGGACGCGAAGAAACACGGACTCACACTGCATTATAAAACCCCGAGCTCCACCCAGCTTACCGCTGAAGCGAGCAGGAGTGGGGATTGGTGTGAGCCGTGTTGGCGCACCCGGAGCAGGCTGGACGGCCACCGGAGCCGCAGGAGCCACGCCACCCGGACGAGCCGAGGGGAACGGCTGCTGGGGGTCCAAGCGGTCCAGTCGGTTAGTGATGTTAATTAATTGATTTAATATCACCTGTTGCTGATAGGCTACTGAATCCACCCGAGCCTCGAGGGTGGAAAGACGGCGTGCGAGCCCGCTGTCTGCTGAGCTGCTCTGCTGAAGCCGTACTGACATAACGCACAGCCCAGGAGACACACACGCAGGCTCAGGATAGATTTAACAGCTTTATTAGCAACAGGGAAGTGTATGGCTGTGTGTCTGTGGAATAAGAATGTATTGGTGGTGGCGTCTGCGTCAGGCACGGGGGCAGGAGGCCGTACAGCCGGACAACCCTGTGGAGAGAGCAGAGGGAGAAGGGTAATGGGCACCACACCAATACAGGGAAATGATGATGATAGCTGGCTTACTTGGTTGTGACAGGTGGCTGGCGTCGACAAGGGCGGAGCCCGGGAGACAGCGACCTGCGGTACCTGTGGCAGCAGCATAGAGCCAACGGCGAGGTGATGAAGTCCGCCGCCGGGGATGTCCACCTGTGCACAGGGGAATGCTAGAGGAGAGAGGTAAGGGGAGCTTACCCAGGATATCTTCGCTAGTAGGTTTGAGGTCCGTAGTAGCAAAGGGGCCGAAGTAGAGCGACGGCTTCAGGCCGAAGCCCAGGGCAGAGTGGATTAAATACCTCGCTGCTGACGAGGAGCAGGTGTGCGCGCGGCTGGCGCCGCTGATGAGCAACAAGTCATAACAGTAACCTTCACATATAAACTGGAACTGGGACTGGGATCGTCACTTCCTTGTGGTAACGTATCGTCACTTCCTGTTTTGCTGTCTGCCTGTGTGGTTTGCTCTCCAGCCACTAGCTAGCCACTAGCTATGGCTACTAGCTCTCTTTCCTCTCCTCCTCTGGTGTGCTCTCTCTGTCAGATGTTTAGCTACACCTCTGCCTCTTTTAGTGATAACAGTAAATGTAATAAATGTTGTCTTTTTGAGGCGCTCGAGGCGAGGTTGTCTGATTTGGAATCCCGGCTCCGCTGCATTGAAACACTGTCTGCGCCAGTTAATCTCGACGGACGCCCCTTAGCTGCAGCGGAGCTAGCTAGCTTAGGCCCCCCTGTCAGCGGTTCCCCTGCTCTCCTCAGCAGCGAGGAGACTGGGTGGGTGACGGTGAGAAGGAAGCCTAGTCGCAAAGCCCCGGTACACCACCAACCTGTTCACGTTTCTAATCGTTTTTCCCGGCTCAGCGACACACCCGCTGAGGAAAAAACGCTGATCATTGGCGACTCTGTAGTCAGAAACGTGAACCTAGAGATTCCAGCGGCCATAGTCCAATGCATTCCTGGGGCCAGAGCAGGCGACATCGAGTCAAATTTGAAAATGCTGGCTAAAAGTAACTGTAAATATTCCACAATTGTTATTCACGCCGGCATTAATGACATCCGTCTCCGGCAGTCGGAAGTCACGAAACTTAATATAGAATCGGTGTGTGACTTTGCCAAAACGATGTCTGCCACTGTAGTGTTCTCTGGGCCCCTCCCCAATCTGACCAGTGATGACATGTTTAGCTGCTCGTCATCCTTGAACCGCTGGCTGTCTGTGTGGTGTCCTGCAAATGACGTGGGCTACATTGACAATTGGAGCTCTTTTTGGGGAAAACCTGATCTTATGAGACGAGACAGCATTCATCCCACTTTGGATGGTGCTTCTCATTTATCTAACAATCTGGCATCTTTTTTATCCAAATTTCCAAAACCCTGACTACTCAGAGTTGGGACCAGGAAGCAGAGTCGCAGTCTTACACACCTCTCTGCAGCTCCTCTTCATCCGCCACCCCTCAGCTTAGCCCCTGTCTTCCCCATCAGAGAATCGTTGTCTGCTCCCTCCAAAGTAAATAAAAATATAATGCATAAGCATCCCAAAGTGATAAAGCAAAATATTGGTAAAACTCAAATTAAACATAAAGCCTCTAAACTGAATGAATTGGCCTCTGTTCCTCCTCATAATTTAAAAATTAAATGTGGTTTATTAAATATTAGGTCTCTAACTCCCAAGTCTCTGTTAGTCCATGATCTGTTAATTGATCATCAGATTGATTTAATTTCCCTTACAGAGACTTGGTTAGGGCAAGAGGATTATGCTGGTTTAAATGAATCAACTCCCTCTGGTTATTTAAACTGTCAAAATCCCAGAAGTTCTGGTCGTGGAGGAGGAGTAGCAACAATTTACCATTCCAAATTACTAGTTAATGTAAAGCAAAAAACATGTTATAATTCCTTTGAGGGCCTGGTCCTCAGTATTGGGCACTTTAGCAATTTTAGGTTAAACCCAATTTTATTTGCCATAGTTTATCGTCCCCCATCAACCTTCTCAGAATTTTTATCCAAATTTGCTGATTTCTTAGCTGATTTAGTGCTGAAATCTGATAGAATAATTATAGTAGGGGACTTTAATATACATGTGGATGTAGATAGTGACTGCCTTAATGTGGCATTTAATTCAACATTAGACTCGATTGGGTTTTCTCAGAAAGTAGGAAATTCTACTCATTACCTCCACCATGCATTGGACCTTGTTCTGACATATGGCATAGAAATAGAAAATCTTGTAGTGTCTCCTCATAACCCTGTACTGTCAGACCATTGTCTGTTAACCTTTGATTTTACTATTTCTGACTATTTGGCTCCTAAAGAAAAATATTATTACAGTAGATGCCTCTCAGATGATGCTGTTACCAAATTTATGCAGATTGTTTCTTCTATGCCATGTGTCAACACAACGGAAAAAAGCTATAGACAGCTTGCTCCTTCTGTAATTGATAACATGGTGGATAGTGTTTCAGCTTCTCTGCATCAGACTCTAGACTTGGTGGCCCCTTAAAAAAGAAAAAGTCTAATCAGAGATTTCTAACTCCTTGGTTCAACACAGAAACTCGTAGCTTAAAACAGAAGACTCGTCAATTAGAAAGAAAATGGCGCTCCACTAATTTAGATGAAATCTATTTAGCTTGGAGAAATCATCTTTTAATTTATAAAAAATCTCTTAGAAAAGCTAGAACGAGTTATTACTCTGCATTAATAGAAGAGAACAAGAATAATCCCAGGTTTCTTTTCAGTACTGTAGCCAGGTTGACAAAGAGTCAGGACTCTGTCAATCCTAGCATTCCCTTAGAGCTTACGAGTCAGGACTTTATGAACTTTTTCAATAATAAAATTTCATCCATCAGAGATAAAATCAATCAGATTCTTCCCACAGTTAACTTAAATACTGTAACTACTACAACTCCTTCTATTGATGTCTGTCTTGATGAGTTTACTCCAATCGACCTTTGTGAGTTAGACAAAATAGTTTCCTCATCCAAACCTTCAATTTGTCTTTTAGACCCTATTCCTATCAGGTTATTTAAAGAAGTCTTCCCACTTAATGGTAGCCTTATTCTTCATATAATCAATTCTTCATTAACTTTAGGCCATGTACCGCAGGCTTTTAAAACGGCTGTAATTAAACCCTTACTCAAAAAGCCAACGCTAGATCCAGGAGCTTTAGCTAACTATAGACCAATCTCTAATCTCCCTTTCATTTCAAAATCTTAGAAAGAGTTGTTGCTACGCAATTATTTGACCACCTGCAGGGAAATGGTTTACTTGAAGAGTTTCAGTCTGGGTTTAGAATCCATCATAGTACTGATGAATAAATAAATATTCCACAATTATATTCCACAATTCCACATATTCCACATATTCCACAAAAATATTCCACAATTGTTATTCACGCCCGCATTAATGACATCCGTCTCCGGCAGTCGGAAGTCACGAAACTTAATATAGAATAGGTGTGTGACTTTGCAAAAACGATGTCAGCCACTGTAGTATTCTCTGGGCCCCTCCCCAATCTGACCAGTGATGACATGTTTAGCCGCTCGTCATCCTTGAACCGCTGGCTGTCTGTGTGGTGTCCTGCAAATGACGTGGGCTACATTGACAATTGGAGCTCTTTTTGGGGAAAACCTGGTCTTATGAGACGAGACAGCATTCATCCCACTTTGGATGGTGCTTCTCATTTATCTAACAATCTGGCATCTTTTTTATCCAAATTTCCCAAACCATGACTACTCAGAGTTGGGACCAGGAAGCAGAGTCGCAGTCTTACACGCCTCTCTGCAGCTCCTCTTCATCCGCCACCCCTCAGCTTAGCCCCTGTCTTCCCCATCAGAGAATCGTTGTCTGCTCCCTCCAAAGTGAATAAAAATATAATGTATAAGCATCCCAAAGTGATAAAGCAAAATATTGGTAAAACTCAAATTAAACATAAAGCCTCTAAATTGAATGATTTGGCCTCTGTTCCTCCTCATAATTTAAAAATTAAATGTGGTTTATTAAATATTAGGTCTCTAACTCCCAAGTCTCTGTTAGTCCATGATTTGTTAATTGATCATCAGATTGATTTAATTTCCCTTACAGAGATGTGGTTAGGACAAGAGGATTATGTTGGTTTAAATGAATCAACTCCCTCTGGTTATTTAAACTGTCAAAATCCCAGAAGTTCTGGTCGTGGAGGAGGAGTAGCAACAATTTACCATTCCAAATTACTAGTTAATGTAAAGCAAAAACATGTTATAATTCCTTTGAGGGCCTGGTCCTCAGTGTTGGGCACTTTAGCAATTTTAGGTTAAACCCAATTTTATTTGCCATAGTTTATCGTCCCCCATCAACCTACTCAGAATTTTTATCCGAATTTGCTGATTTCTTAGCTGATTTAGTGCTGAAATCTGATAGAATAATTATAGTAGGGGACTTTAATATACATGTGGATGTAGATAGTGACTGCCTTAATGTGGCATTCAATTCAATATTAGATTCAATTGGGTTTTCTCAGAAAGTAGGAAATTCTACTCATTACCTCCACCATACATTGGACCTTGTTTTGACATATGGCATAGAAATAGAAAATCTTGTAGTGTCTCCTCATAACCCTGTACTGTCAGACCATTGTCTGTTAACCTTTGATTTTACTATTTCTGACTATTTGGCTCCTAAAGAAAAATATTATTACAGTAGATGCCTCTCAGATGATGCTGTTTCCAAATTTATGCAGATTGTTTCCTCTATGCCATGTGTCAACACAACGGAAATAAGCTATAGACAGCTTGCTCCTTCTGTAATTGATAACATGGTGGATAGTGTTTCAGCTTTTCTGCATCAGACTCTAGACTTGGTGGCCCCCTTAAAAAAGAAAAAGTCTAATCAGAGATTTCTAACTCCTTGGTTCAACACAGAAACTCGTAGCTTAAAACAGAAGACTCGTCAATTAGAAAGAAAATGGCGCTCTACTAATTTAGATGAAATCTATTTAGCTTGGAGAAATCATCTTTTAATTTATAAAAAATCTCTTAGAAAAGCTAGAACGAGTTATTACTCTGCATTAATAGAAGAGAACAAGAATAATCCCAGGTTTCTTTTCAGTACTGTAGCCAGGTTGACAAAGAGTCAGGACTCTGTCAATCCTAGCATTCCCTTAGAGCTTACTAGTCAGGACTTTATGAACTTTTTCAATAATAAAATTTCATCCATCAGAGATAAAATCAATCAGATTCTTCCCACAGTTAACTTAAATACTGTAACTACTACAACTCCTTCTATTGATGTCTGTCTTGATGAGTTTACTCCAATCGACCTTTGTGAGTTAGACAAAATAGTTTCCTCATCCAAACCTTCAACTTGTCTTTTAGACCCTATTCCTACCAGGTTATTTAAAGAAGTCTTCCCACTTATTGGTAGCTTTATTCTTCATATAATCAATTCTTCATTAACTTTAGGCCATGTACCGCAGGCTTTTAAAACGGCTGTAATTAAACCCTTACTCAAAAAGCCAACGCTAGATCCAGGAGCTTTAGCTAACTATAGACCAATCTCTAATCTCCCTTTCATTTCAAAAATCTTAGAAAGAGTTGTTGCTACGCAATTATTTGACCACCTGCAGGGAAATGGTTTACTTGAAGAGTTTCAATCTGGGTTTAGAATCCATCATAGTACTGAAACAGCCTTAGCGAAGGTCACTAACGACCTCCTCATTGCATCTGATAATGGACTAGTTTCTGTACTTGTCCTTTTAGACCTTAGTGCAGCTTTTGATACTATCGATCATAATATTCTACTTGATAGATTAGAACACTATGTTGGACTTAATGGAACTTCGTTGCAATGGTTTAGATCTTATTTATCTGATAGGTTCCAGTTTGTTCATGTAAATAATGAGTTTTCTTTCAACTCAAAGCTTAGTCATGGAGTTCCACAGGGATCTGTGCTAGGCCCTACTCTTTTTAGTTTATATATGCTTCCGTTAGGCAACATTATTAGAAAGCACTGTATACATTTTCATTGTTATGCAGATGACACACAATTATATCTGTCAATGAAGCCAGATGATAGTAATCAATTAGCCAAGTTAGAAGCCTGTCTTAAGGAAATCAAAGCTTGGATGACCTGTAATTTCCTGCTATTAAATTCAGATAAGACTGAAGTCATTCTTGTTGGTCCAAAAAACCTTAGAAATTCCTTTCCAAATCAAACTTTCAGTTTGGATGCGGTTTCTCTTTCTCTTAATAGCTCTGTGAGGAACCTTGGAGTTATTTTTGATCAGGATTTGTCCTTCAATTCACATATTAAATTTGTTTCTAAGACTGCCTTCTATCATTTGCGTAATATTGCCAAGATTAGGAGCATCTTGTCTCAGAGTGATGCTGAGAAACTGATCCGCGCTTTTGTTAGCTCGAGATTAGATTATTGTAATTCTTTATTATCAGGCTGTCCTAAAACATCTTTAAAAAGTCTTCAGCTGATCCAAAATGCTGCAGCAAGAGTTTTAACAGGTACTAGAAAGAGAGATCATATCTCTCCAGTTCTGGCCTCCCTTCATTGGCTTCCCATAGAGTTTAGAATTAAGTTTAAAATCCTTCTTCTTACTTACAAAGCTCTAAACAATCAGGCTCCTTTTTATTTAAAAGATCTGATACTACCGTATTATCCTAACAGAGCACTACGCTCCCAAAATGCAGGATTACTTGTAATACCTAGAATCTCCAAAAGTACAATGGGAGGCAGAGCCTTCAGTTATCAAGCTCCTCTCCTGTGGAATCAGCTGCCAATCTGGATTCGGGAGTCAGACTCGATCTCTGTTTTTAAGAATAGGGCTAAAACCTACCTTTTTGATATAGCCTACAATTAGGGAGGGATCATGTGTTTCTGAACCCTCCCTTAGTTATGCTGCTAATAGGTTTAGTCAGCCGGGGGACCTCCAGTAATGCACTGGGCCTCACTCCTTTCCTCACTCTCTATGAAATATTTTTTTTTGCTGGTCATTAACATCTGTTTGTTCTCTCCCATAGATTGAGTCCCCATCGTGCTGTTTGCTCTCTACATGTCTGTTCTTTTCTTCTTCTCTATCCCCTCACCCCCCCAGCCAGTCGCAGCAGATGACTGCCCCTCCCTGAGCCTGGTTCTGCTGGAGGTTTCTTCCTGTTAAAAGGGAGTTTTTCCTCTCCACCGTCGCCAAGTGCTTGCTCACAGGGGATCGCCTGATTGCTGGGGTCTTTCTGCAACTGTGGGGGTCCCCCCCTACAGTTGATAGTGCTATGAGATGACTGTTGTTGTGAAATGGCGCTATATAAATAAAGTTGAATTGAATTGAATTGAATTGAAACAGCCTTAGCGAAGGTCACTAACGACCTCCTCATTGCATCTGATAATGGACTAGTTTCTGTACTTGTCCTTTTAGACCTTAGTGCAGCTTTTGATACTATCGATCATAATATTCTACTTGATAGATTAGAACACTATGTTGGACTTAATGGAACTTCGTTGCAGTGGTTTCGATCTTATTTATCTGATAGGTTCCAGTTTGTTCATGTAAATAATGAGTTTTCTTTCAACTCAAAGCTCAGTCATGGAGTTCCACAGGGATCTGTGCTAGGCCCGACTCTTTTTAGTTTATATATGCTTCCGTTAGGCAACATTATTAGAAAGCACTGTATACATTTTCATTGTTATGCTGATGACACACAATTATACCTGTCAATGAAGCCAGATGATAGTAATCAATTAGCCAAGTTAGAAGCCTGTCTTAAGGAAATCAAAGCTTGGATGACTTGTAATTTCCTGCTATTGAATTCAGATAAGACTGAAGTCATTCTTGTTGGTCCAAAAAACCTTAGAAATTCCTTTCCAAATCAAACTTTCAGTTTGGATGCGGTTACTCTTTCTCTTAATAACTCTGTGAGGAACCTTGGAGTTATTTTTGATCAAGATTTGTCCTTCAATTCACATATTAAATTTGTTTCTAAGACTGCCTTCTATCATTTGCATAATACTGCCAAGATTAGGAGCATCTTGTCTCAGAGTGATGCTGAGAAACTGATCCACGCTTTTGTTAGCTCGAGATTAGATTATTGTAATTCTTTATTATCAGGCTGTCCTAAAACATCTTTAAAAAGTCTTCAGCTGATCCAAAATGCTGCAGCAAGAGTTTTAACAGGTACTAGAAATAGAGATCATATCTCTCCGGTTCTGGCCTCCCTTCATTGGCTTCCCATAGAGTTTAGAATTAAGTTTAAAATCCTTCTTCTCACTTACAAAGCTCTAAACAATCAGGCTCCTTTTTATTTAAAAGATCTGATACTACCGTATTTCCCTTACAGAGCACTACGCTCCCAAAATGCAGGATTACTTGTAATACCTAGAATCTCATCACTGTTTTCTTCCTGCATTACCGACTGCACTATATAGTTCTCCACAGTATCTGCTGCTGGCTAATATATATTTTAACTGTTGACCAGTATCACTTAATCTTATCCTACACTTTATTACATGTATAGTTTATTTCTCTTATCTTATCATGTTTAATGTTGCAGCATTGTACCGAGACAAATTCCTAGTTTGTGTACTACATGAACAATGGCAATAAACCTGATTCTGATTCTGATTCTGATTCTGAATCTCCAAAAGTACAATGGGAGGCAGAGCCTTCAGTTATCAAGCTCCTCTCCTGTGGAATCAGCTGCCAATCTGGATTCGGGAGTCAGACTCGATCTCTGTTTTTAAGAATAGGGCTAAAACCTACCTTTTTGATATAGCCTACAATTAGGGAGGGATCATGTGTTTCTGAACCCTCCCTTAGTTATGCTGCTAATAGGTTTAGTCAGCCGGGGGACCTCCAGTAATGCACTGGGCCTCACTCCTTTTCTCACTCTCAATGAAATATTTTTTTTTTGCTGGTCATTAACATTTGTTTGTTCTCTCCCATAGATTGAGTCCCCATCGTGCTGTTTGCTCTCTACATGTCTGTTCTTTTCTTCTTCTCTATCCCCTCACCCCCCAGCCAGTCGCAACAGATGACTGCCCCTCCCTGAGCCTGGTTCTGCTGGAGGTTTCTTCCTGTTAAAAGGGAGTTTTTCCTCTCCACCGTCGCCAAGTGCTTGCTCACAGGGGATCGCCTGATTGCTGGGGTCTTTCTGCAACTGTGAGGGTTCCCCCTACAGTTGATAGTGCTATGAGATGATTGTTGTTGTGAAATGGCGCTATGTAAATAAAGTTGAATTGAATTGAATTGAATAAAAAAGAGACATCTGCAAAAACTTCAGAGGTTTATTGTCAATGAAATTCCCAGTGCAATACGACATGAATGCATGTCTAGTATATTGTTGATGCAGAGAATATATATTTCTACAGTACATGTATCTAGTAAATCAAGTATTTTCCATGTAACCTTGTGACTGCATTATTTTAATTGCTTTTAATCCTAGATCAAGTTTGTTTTGGCCTAAAATGCATGATAACTGTCAAATATGTCTTATTATACCTAACTCAGTAAAGTTTACTTTTTGAATATATATTTTGTGGCTAATATAGTTATTAACATGGCGATCAAGTTGTGTTAGCTGATCATTTTTTTTCTATGACACATCTCAGACTCTGCTGCAGAAGCAGGTACGTGCATGTTGTCTCAAACTGTCTCTCAACAGTCTCTCCATGATTTTCAAGCAGATCAGAGCAATTTCTTGCACAGGAAATAAACGTTTCTACAGACATTCTTAAGCTCTATAACCACTGATCGTTTGTGAAGCTGTGCTGACATCAGTGACAGGCTGATGAAATCCGTGACAGGCTGTGCTGAACGCCCAGAGCGAATGAAGCAGTAATTTCCCCACAACAGAGCCATCTGAAACACACACAGCGTACATATTTTAGTACCTAACAGCGATAACTTGCAGACATTAAAGTGTAGTACAACGTACTTATAGCAAACTAGCATTAGCAACATTAGCCTACCGTCATATATGACCTAGTTCGTATCCTCACGCCTTTGGCTCTCCCAGAAGCTGCAGAACTATTTCCAGAGTGTTTCATCTTGCTGCCTGTACCCTTGTCTGGCGGTCCTTTTTGGCGTTTACGGTGAAAAAAGCCACAGACCGAGGAGTGGCCTTGTACAGCTGTATGTGTTATGATTTGCTTGGGTCGTGTGTTCTACGTCACGGGAGTGTGGCGCCGCCTCGCTCTTATAGAAATCCCACCCACCCCAGCTTAACACGGTTGTAATGGAGACAAAAGTGTGCCGAATCGTGTCGAAGTGAATCGAGACGTGCCGAAGTGTGCTGGGCTAATGGAAAAGTGCCTAATGAGAAAAAAAAAATCCAGAAAATCACATTGAAGGATTTTTATTGAATTAATTGGTAAATTCCTCGGTAAAATAAGTATTTGGTCACCTACAAACAAGCAAGATTTCTGGCTCTCACAGACCTGTAACTTCTTCTTTAAGAGGCTCCTCTGTCCTCCACTCGTTACCTGTATTAATGGCACCTGTTTGAACTCGTTATCAGTATAAAAGACACCTGTCCACAACCTCAAACAGTCAGACTCCAAACTCCACTATGGCCAAGACCAAAGAGCTGTCAAAGGACACCAGAAACAAAATTGTAGACCTGCACCAGGCTGGGAAGACTGAATCTGCAATAGGTAAGCAGCTTGGTGTGAAGAAATCAACTGTGGGAGCAATTATTAGAAAATGGAAGACATACAAGACCACTGATAATCTCCCTCGATCTGGGGCTCCACGCAAGATCTCACTCTGTAGGGTCAAAATGATCACGAGAACGGTGAGCAAAAATCCCAGAACCACACGGGGGGACCTAGTGAATGACCTGCAGAGAGCTTGGACCAAAGTAACAAAGGCTACCATCAGTAACACACTACGCCGCCAGGGACTCAAATCCTGCAGTACCAGACGTGTCCCCCTGCTTAGGCCAGTACACGTCCAGGCCCGTCTGAAGTTTGCTAGAGAGCATTTGGATGATCCAGAAGTGGATTAGGAGAATGCCATATGGTCAGATGAAACCAAAATAGAACTTTTTGGTAAAAACTCAACTTGTCGTGTTTGGAGGAGAAAGAACACCATACCTACTGTGAAGCATGGGTGTGGAAACATCATACTTTGGGGCTGTTTTTCTGCAAAGGGACCAGGATGACTGATCCATGTAAAGGAAAGAATGAATGGGGCCATGTATCGTGAGATTTTGAGTGAAGACCTCCTTCCATCAGCAAGGGCATTGAAGATGAAACGTGGCTGGGTCTTTCAGCATGACAATGATCCCAAACACACCGCCCGGGCAACGAAAGAGTGGCTTCGTAAGAAGCATTTCAAGGTCCTGGAGTGGCCTAGGCAGTCTCCAGATCTCAACCCCATAGAAAATCTTTGGAGGGAGTTGAAAGTCCGTGTTGCCCAGTGATAGCCCCAAAACATCACTGCTCTAGAGGAGATCTGCATGGAGGAATGGGTCAAAATACCAGCAACAGTGTGTGAAAACCTTGTGAAGACTTACAGAAAACGTTTGACCTCTGTCATTGCCAACAAAAGGTATATAACAAAGTATTGAGATGAACTTTTGTTATTGACCAAATACTTATTTTACCGAGGAATTTACCAATTAATTCATTAAAAATCCTTCATTGTGATTTTCTGGATTTTTTTTTTTTCTCATTTTGTCTCTCATAGTTGAGGTATACCTATGATGAAAATTGGAGACCTCTCTCATCTTTTAAGTGGGAGAACTTGCACAGTTGGTGGCTGACTAAATACTTTTTTGCCCCACTGTAAATGTTTTCAGGAGGAGAGGAGATACAGTAGTTGCTGTTTAAAAGGTATAAAGGTATAAAGGAAGGGTTAGAGAACAGTGAAGGCCAGAGGCCCACAGTGACCGTTGCTAGGATCCTACAGGAGCTATTGAAACTTGACTTCACCCCGACGTTGGCTCGGGCCAATCGCAGCCTACGCCCTTCACCTAAGGAGGGAGAACTCCCTAGGGTGACTGTGGCAAAATTCCATTATTTTCAGGAGAGAGAGGAGGCCCTCCGTAAACCGTCACATTTGGCTCCACTTAACCTCCAAAGTACGAGAGTGAGCATTTACCCGGATTATACGGTTGCTGTAGCAAAGAAGAGAGCGGCCTTCTCTGAAGCCAAGCGGCTCCTTGGGGGCTGCCAAGGCATCAAATATGGGCTCCTCTTCCCAGCGGTTCTCCGCATTACTCTACCATCAGGGTTGGATAAACGCTTTGAAGATCCATCTGCAGCGATGGATTATATCAGGGAAAATCTGCAGCCATAAAACAAGATACCACGGAAATATTAAAGAAGAACGTGAAGTGTCGGTAGTGGTTAATGGATATTGGCTGCTAATGGGTGCAGGTGGCTCAAGGACAGTGACTAGTACAGTTCTCCAGATGGAACGGTGATTAACAATCGATGGTCTCACCTAGTAGTCTTTCCTGTCTTTTATAATGTGCCCCTCTATTGGTAATGCTGTTTAAAATTCCTTGCATCCAAGAAATTGTCATATTTTCTCAGTTAAATTAGTTAATTTTGTGTTTATTTTTTTTTCTAAAAAGAAAAAAAAAGTTTTAATATATTTTTTCCTCTTTTTTCTTTTTTTCCCCTTTCTTTTGCCTTCTTCAAAGGCAAAAGGTAGAACCTCCTCCATGGTTAAGGGGTGCCAATATAATGCTATTGTTATCTCCGATCATAGCCCCTTACAAATGGATATGAGCTTCCCAGATTGCCCCAGACCCCATTGTACCTGGCGATTTGATCCTCTCCTGCTTTCCGAGGACTCCTTCAAAAAGTTCCTTTCAATCAATCAATCAATCAATCGACCTTTATTGTCATGATGCTATGCATACAAATGTAGTGCAAGCAAGATGAAATTGCGTTTCTCTAGGCATCCGTATTGTAAAAAGAACATAATTTAAAGACACACTCATACCCCCCCACCCCGACAGCCATTCACACATCCCTGAGACACATTTGGATGTTACAGTAATGTTAACTTATTACAGTTGCAGTTAAAGTGATAATAACTGCCTATGTATATATAAAACAAAATGGCTAAGTGAATCTAGGTAGCTAAGAGAAATAAATACTTAAAACTGACTAAAACTATAATATACATATAATATACATAATGTCCATAAAGTGCAGTAATATGTATAAAAGATTCCGGATCAACTGTTCAGCATCCTAACAGCTTGTGGAAGGAAGCTGTTGATCAGTCTGGTGGTTCTGCCTCTGATGCTCCGGAATCGTTTGCCAGATGGCAGCACTTCAAAGTGTTTGTGCAGAGGGTGAGAGTGGTCCTTAACAATGTTCAGTGCCCTGCTCCTACAACGGCTCTGAAAAAAGTTCTTGAAAAGAGGGGAGGGAAACTCCAATTACCTTCTCAGCTCCCTTAACTATCCTCTGCAGAGCTTTTTTGTCTGACATACTGCAACTGGAGTACCATGTTGCAATGCATTACATCAGAACACTCTCCACCACTCATCTGTAGAAGGTCCTGAGGATGCAGACGGGATTGTGTTATTTCACAACAAATCGTAGATTTTATGGAGATCAACCAAACTCCTGGTGTCCAGTTATCTGTGATTTGGGAAGCACTCAAAGCTTATCTCAGAGGGCAAATAATTTCATATACCGCATATGAGAGAAAAAAACCCAAACAAACAACGTATGATATCATCAGAAAGCACTGTATACATTTTCACTGTTACGTAGATGACACACAACTATACCTGTCAATGAAGCCCGATGATTGTGATCAGTTGGCCAAGCTAGATGCCTGTCTTAAGGACATCAAAGCTTGGATGACTTGTAATTTTTTACTGTTGAACTCTGATAAGACTGAAGTCATTGTTGTTGGCCCAAAACATCTTAGAAATTCCTTTTCAGACTATGCCCTTATTTTAGATGCGGCCACTCTCACTCTGAACAGTTGTGTGAGGAACCTTGGAGTGATTTTTGATCAGGATTTGGCCTTTAATTCACATATTAAAACTGTTTCTATGACCCCCTTATATCATCTGCGCAATATTGCCAAGATCAGGAGCATCTTGTCTCTGGGTGATGCTGAGAAACTGATTCACGCCTTTGTCAGTTCACGATTAGATTATTGTAATTCGCTATTATCTGGTTGTCCCAAAGTATCTTTGAAAAATCTTCAGTTGATTCAAAATGCTGCTGCTAGAGTGTTAACTGGTTCTAGAAAAAGAGATCATATTTCCCTGGTTCTGTCCTCCCTCCATTGGCTTCCCATTGAATTCAGAATCAAGTTTAAAATCCTTCTTCTTACTTTCAAAGCTCTTAACAATCTGGCCCCCCAATATATAAAAGATCTGATATTACCTTACCATCCTAATAGAGCATTACGTTCCCAAAATGCTGGCTTACTTGTGGTGCCCAAATCTCCAAAAGTATGGTGGGAGGCAGAGCCTTCTGCTACCAAGCTCCTTTTCTCTGGAACCAGTTTCCACTCTGGGTCCAGGAGTCAGACTCAGTCTCTGTTTTTAAGAACAGGGTAAAATCCTTCCTTTTTAATATAGCTTTCGTTTAAGGAGGGTTTTTGTGTCTTTTAACCCCACTCTTGTTGTATTGTTATGTGATCCATACTGCTGGTTGACCTCCAATATTGTACTTGGCATCTTACTGCTATGTTCTTTATGTCTGTCCTTTCCATCCTCCCTATCCCCTCATCACCAGCCAGTCGCAGCAGATGACTGCCCCTCCCTGAGCCTGGTTCTGCTAGAGGTTTCTTCCTTCCAAATGGGAGTTTTTCCTCTCCACTGTCGCTTAGTGCTTGCTCATAGGGGATCGTCTGATTACTGGGTCTTTCTGTGACTGTATGTTGTTTTGTTTTTTTTCTGCACTGTGGCGCCACGAGACAGCTTTTGTTGTGATGTGGCGCATTATAAATAAAGTTGAATTGAATTGAATGATAGAACTATCTCAGAATATAGCAGAAACAGATTGCGTAGATGCTGTTTCTCCTACCCCTGAATTATATAAAAAAAGTTACTTTTAAAAACAGAATTTGATAATATGTCTATTAAACATACAGAGCGATTGTTTTTCAAATCTTAACAGACTTTTTACGAACATGGAGAGAAAGCGGGGAAATTATTGGCACACCAGATTAGACAATCTGCGGCTGCCAACACTATTCTTAAAATCCGCACATCATTAGGAACAGAAACCACCAACCCAGATGATATAAATGACCAATTTAAACAATTTTATATTAGTCTATTCTTCTGAAACCTCCAGAGAGATTTTTCACATGTATCCACATTTCTAGATGGTCTGACTATTCCAAAAATTACACCAGAGGACCGCGTACAAATGGATAGAGAAATATCGACAGCGGAAATATTACAAGCAATAAGATCTATGCAGAGTAATAAAGCCCCAGGCCCCAATGGCTTCTCCATTGAATTTTATAAAGAATTTGCACTCAAGTTGGCTCCAATTCTTAAACAAGTATACACAGATATTTTTCTTCAACAGAAATTACCTCAGACTATGACGCAGGCAATTATATGGATTTTGCTTAAAAAAGATAAAAACCCCTTGCTATGCGGCTCATATCACCCGATAAGTTTGTTAAATTGTGACTATAACATCCTTACAAAAATTCTGTCCACTTGTATTGAGACAGTTATAGCATCAATTGTGAACATTGACCAAACTGGTTTTATACCCGGCTGGCAATCTTTTTATAACATGCGTCGTCTTCTGAATATTCTGTATATACCACATCCATCCGAAGAAACAGAAATAGTGATTTTGTTAGATGCCAAAAAGGCGTTCGATCGTGTCGACTGGCAATACTTATTCGCTGTTTTAGAAAGATTTGGTTTTGGCCCATCATTTCAAGCTTGGATCAGAATTCAATTCAATTCAATTCAATTCAGCTTTATTTATATAGCGCCACATCACAACAGAAGTCATCTCATAGCGCTACAAAATGCAGAGAAAACCCCACAATTTCAGAAAGACCCAGCAATCAGACGATCCCCTGTGAGCAAGCACTTAGTGATGGTGGAGAGGAAAAACTCCCATTTAACAGGAAGAAACCTCTAGCAGAACCAGGCTCAGGGAGGGGCAGTCATCTGCTGCGACTGGCTGGGGGTGAGGGGGATAGAGATGATGAAGAGGACAGACATAAAACAGAAGCAGGGTTAAGAGACACAAAATCCCTTCCTAATCGTAGGCTATATTAAAAAGGAAGGATTTTACCCTGTTCTTAAAAACAGAGACCAAGTCTGACTCCCGGACCCAGAGTGGTAACTGGTTCCACAGAGAAGGAGCTTGATGGCAGAAGGCTCTGCCTCCCAGTGTACTTTTGGAGATTCTGGGCATTACAAGTAATCCAGCATTTTGGGAGTGTAGTGCTCTATTAGGATGGTAAGGTAATATCAGATCTTTTATATATAAGGGGGCCTGATTATTAAGAGCTTTGAAAGTGAGAAGAAGGATTTTAAACTTAATTCTAAGCTGTATGTGAAGCCAATGAAGGGAGGACAGAACCGGGGAGATGCAGTATGATCTCTTTTTCTAGAACCAGTTAGAACTCTTGCAGCAGCATTTTGGATCAACTGATTTTTTAAGGATGTTTTAGGACAACCTGATAATAACAAATTACAATAAGCTAATCGAGAGCTGACAAAGGCGTGGATCAGTTTCTCAGCATCATTCAGAGACAAGATGCTCCTAATCTTGGCAATATTGCTCAGGTGATAGAAGGCAGTCTTAGAAACAAATTTAATATGTGAATTAAAGGACAGATCTTGATCAAAAATAACTCCAAGGTTCCTTACAGAACTATTCAGAGTGAGAGTGGCGGCATCTAAATTAAGAGCATGATTTGGAAAGGAATTTCTAAGGTGTTTTGGGCCAACAAGAATGACTTCAGTCTTATGAGTTTAATAGCAGAAAATTACAAGTCATCCAGGCTTTGATATCCTTAAGACAGGCATCTAACTTGGCTAATTGATTACAATCATCGGGCTTCATTGACAGGTATAGTTGTGTGCTGTCTGCGTAACAGTGAAAATGTATACAGTGCTTTCTAATGATATTGCCTAACGGAAGCATATATAAACTAAAAAGAGTAGGGCCTAATACAGATCCCTGTGGAACTCCGTGACTGAGTTTAGAGTTGAAAGAAAATTCATCATTCGTGGGAACAAACTGAAATCTATTGGACAAATAAGATCTAAACCACGGCAGCGGAGTTCCATTTAGTCCAACATAGTGTTCTAATCTATCAAGTAGAATGGCATGATCGATAGTGTTGAAGGCTGCAGTAAGATCTAAAAGGACAAGAACAGAAACAAGTCCATTATCAGATGCGATAAGGAGGTCATTAGTGACCTTCACTAAGGCTTTTTCAGTGCTGTGATGAACTCTGAACCCAGATTGAAACTCCTCAAACAAACCAACTCCCTGCAAGTGGTCAAACAATTGCACGGCAACAACTTTTTCCAAGATTTTTGAAATGAAAGGCAGATTAGAGATTGGTCGATAGTTAGCCAAAACTCCTGGATCAGACGTCGGCTTTTTGAGTTAGGGTTTAATTACAGCAATTTTAAAAGCCAGTGGTACTTAACCCAGAGTTAAAGAAGAATTAATTATATGAAGAATACGGCTACCAATAATTGGGAAGACAATTTTAAATAACCTGGTTGGAATAGGGTCCAAAAGGCAAGATGAAGGCTTAGATGAGGAGATTATTTTATCCAACTCTAAGAGGTCAATTGCAGTAAACTTATCTAAACAGATAGCAGTTGAGGGAGTTGTAGTAGTTAATGTACTTGAGTTTACGGTAGGAAGAATCTGACTGATTTTATCCCTAATAGATAAAATTTTATGATTGAAAAAGTTCAGAAAGTCCTGACTAGAAAGTTCAGGAGGGATGCGAGGATTGACCGAGTTCTGACTCTTTGTCAGCCTGGCTATAGTGTTGAAAAGAAACCTGGGGTTATTCTTATTTGTGTCATGGTAGCCCTCGCGGGCCACCAATAAGACGCACACAAGTCCACCAGTGAGTTTTAGTGAGTTTTATTACGGTGATAAGGGTGTTTACACAAGCTGCTGAGCTGATGACAGAGTCCTTGCAGAACAGGAAGCATAGGCTATCCAGCACACTACGGGTCCAGGGCAGGAAACAGTCACACACAGACAAGCTAGGTAATAATTGCACCTGGACTGCTAAAGCAGGGACTTACAGCACCAAATACACCAGAGGGAATAAGGCCATACAGCTCACTTACTATGCCGGTGAACAGACGGTCAAGCCCTTAGGCAGCTCAGGTGAAGATAGTCCAGGCATCCGTGACGATGGGTGAACAGAAAATAACGATCAGTAATGTGACCATTAGCGATCAGACACTGCTGCGTCGTAATGACGCTAGCACACAGCTTAAATAACCAGGGACTGATGACAGATGACACACAGCTGACCGACCATTGACAGGCGGAAACCCCTCCGAGCACTTTCACAATAAGAGCCCGGAGAGGCCAAAATACCGCCCGCAGCTGTCAAGGCCGGCAGCGAGACATAACTTTAACCCGAGCGCGATCAGAACCGACGCTCGGGTCATAACAGTACCCTCCCTCCACGGGCGGACTCCGGACGCCCCAAGGGACCACCCTGCCCCCCCCCCCCCCCCCCAGGGTGGGAGGTAGGGGGACCAACCAACAAAAACAAGACAAGACCAAACAAAAAAAAAACCACAGGAAATACATGACTCTGGGGAAAAACAAAACAAGACTATGGAAAAGAAAACACATGACAAAACAAGGCTATGACAAGACTGAGACTCACAAGGGAAAAAAAACAAGAGACAAAAAATGCTCTAACTTGACAATGGCAAAGACTCACAAGGTAACAAGAGGCAAACACAAATTGCTCAGACTAGACAAAGACAATGATTTACAAGGTAACAAAAATGCTCAGACCAGACAAAGATTTACAAGGTAACAAGAAGCAAACACAAATTACTCAGACTAGACAAAGACAAGACTCACAAGGTAACGAGAGGCAAACACAAATTGCTCAGACTAGACAAAGACAATGATTTACAAGATAACAAAAAATGCTCGAACTTGACTAAGACAATGACATACCAAGAAACAAGGGCTAAACAAAAATTGCTCGGACTAAACCGTGATCAAGACTGTGACTTTGGCTACAACAAAAAACAAGAGGCAATCTAAAATTGCACAGACCTGACTAAGACCATGACTTGGAGACAAGAAAAAAAAAACAAGAGGCAATCTAAATTGCTCAGAACAGACTAAGACTATGACTTTGAAAACAAGAGGCAATCTAACATTGCTCAGACCAGACTAAGACTATGACTTTGAAACAAGAAAAAACAAGAGGCAATCTAAAATTGCTCAGAACAGACTAAGACTATGACTTGGAAACAAGAAAAAAAAAAAAAACGAGAGGCAATCTAAAATTGCTCAGACCTGACTAAGACTATGACAAACAAAGAAGTACGAGACAATTAAAAAAAAAATTGCTCGAACTTGACCTGACTAAGACTATGACTTTGAAACACAACAAAAAATTACAAGAAGTACAAGGCAAGAATTGGCACCAAATGGGCCCACAGAAAATCCCACAATACATGAAACAGTCAGGTGGCCTGCCCCAGTCCCATGCCCCCAGGAAAACGTCCTCTGGTGGCCGAACCAGGTCACCCCGTAACCCACACAGTATATTGGGTTGCCAACCCAAGATGCCGAACGCTCCAAGCAGTTCCTCGGGTGGCCGACCCGCATTCCACAACCAGCATTCCACAACCAGCAGAACCGTGGAGGGATTGTATGCAGCCGCTCACCTGAAAACAACAAAACAGGAGAGCGCCGATCTGTCAAACAAACCCCACTAATGGCCCCCAGCTGGTGGCTCCTGAGAGGGGGACAACCAAAACCCTGGGCCTCCTCGAATCCTGATTGGGTCGCAGCCGCACCTACGCTGGACCCGCACTGGACTTCGTCGGACCCCGATTGGGTCAGGACGGACCCAGATTGGGTCACCGCTGCACCCACGTTGGACCCCGACTGGGTCACCTCGGCCCATACGTCGGACCCCGACTGGGTCAGGACGGGTCCCGATTGGGTCACCGCTGCACCTACGTTGGACCCCGACTGGGCCTCCTCGGACCACGCGTCGGACCCCGACCGGGTCAGGACTGCTCCGGCGACGACCTCCATCTCCGAACTTGGAACCCCCAGTCCCATGACCTTGACTGGTTCCGGACCGGCAACGCTGTGGAGGTGCTCAGAACACAAGGAAGAACCGGGATCAGTTCCACCGGCAGCGCCAGAGCCCAGCAAGACGAGCTCGGGTGCAGCGGCCGGCTGCCCCTCACTCGGCTCTCCATGAGGCAGGCAAAAATGCTCTAACACACCATACAGGAAAACAAGAAAGAGCACTTGCCTGCACTCGGGCTCTGGAGCCGTCCAGGACTTCGCCGATCCAGGTTCATGAAGATGCTTGTCGTCGGGCTCCCACTCGGCTGTGTCGGGTTCCACAACCGGCCTGATGGTCTCTGCAGCTGGATCCTCATGCGCAGACGTCCGTGCCAATAACCCGTATGGCATGGAGGCAGAGGACCCTGAACCTGCTGACTTGGGCTGCATCCCTGAAAAACCTTGGGGACGCTCTCTCGTCGGCTCTGGCTCCTCACTGCAGTCCGTTCTCTTCCTCTGTCCAACACAAGGCTGCAAGACCGGGATGTCTCCCAGAGCTGCAGGCCTCCCCCTCGTTCGCCGGCGTGGGACTGACGCCGGGGACCGCTCCGCAGGAGGAGACACAGAGGCAGCAGGTTTAATGTTAATAGCTACAGCTGGGGAAAGAAACTCAGGGAGGTGCGGACCCTGAGCTTCACCCCCAGGAGTCAGACAAGACAGATCACCATTACTACTAGAAAAGTGAACTTGGACTTGCCTGTCTCCCGGGGGGAGGATGTTGTCAGCTGTAGCGAACGTTGCTCCTTCCCTCGCTCGCTGGATGCTGAAAAACCCAAGAACGGAGCCCACCGGCGCAGGACTCAGCTCACACTCAGCAGCTGGCTGGTTGAGGGGGTCATCCCGGCGGCCCGGAACTGGATCTGGAGCTGGAGCTTGCCGAAGATGCGCCCAGCCGTGATGCCGACGCCCTCGCCGGCCCCCAGATGGTGCGAACTCCCGAAATGGATCCCTAGGCGACAAGCAGGTGTGCCTCTTCACCTGCTCCATGCCGCGTTCCTCCTCCATCAACAGGAACAGTTCGCGTTGGGCAGCGATGTCCTCCCTCCTAACGTCGACTTCTGGGTGGTTGGCGAAGCAGGGAGAGAGGTTACAGAGCACATCTTCGGCGGCGTCCAGGTACCAATGTATGCCGGGGGCGTAGTCCAACATGGAAGCGGAGATGAGTAACTCATCTACCACTTCCAAGACACACGTCAGCACGTGACTCCTCGGTGACGGCATTCCTCGCATACAAAGGTCCCAGACAAGGAAAACAACGTCCAAAACTCAACTCACTGGTGAAAAAGCGTCTCAAAATGGCGTCACCGTAACGCTGTTTGGGCAGCAGTGTACTGTCATGGTAGCCCTCGCGGGCCACCAATAAGACGCACACAAGTCCACCAGTGAGTTTTAGTGAGTTTTATTACGGTGATAAGGGTGTTTACACAAGCTGCTGAGCTGATGACAGAGTCCTTGCAGAACAGGAAGCATAGGCTATCCAGCACACTACGGGTCCAGGGCAGGAAACAGTCACACACAGACAAGCTAGGTAATAATTGCACCTGGACTGCTAAAGCAGGGACTTACAGCACCAAATACACTGGAGGGAATAAGGCTATACAGCTCACTTACTATGCCGGTGAACAGACGGTCAAGCCCTTAGGCAGCTCAGGTGAAGATAGTCCAGGCATCCGTGACGATGGGTGAACAGAAAATAACGATCAGTAATGTGACCATTAGCGATCAGACACTGCTGCGTCGTAATGACGCTAGCACACAGCTTAAATAACCAGGGACTGATGACAGATGACACACAGCTGATCGACCATTGACAGGCGGAAACCCCTCCGAGCACTTTCACAATAAGAGCCCGGAGAGGCCAAAATACCGCCCGCAGCTGTCAAGGCCAGCAGCGAGACATAACTTTAACCCGAGCGCGATCAGAACCGACGCTCGGGTCATAACAGTTTGCTTCTATTAATGCAGAATAATAACTTGATCTAGGTTTTCTGAGATTTTTTATAAATTAAGAGATGATTTCTCCACGCTAAATAGAACTCATCTAAACCAGTAGAACGCCATTTCCCTTCCAATTGAAGAGTCTTCTGTTTTAAGCTACGAGTTTCTGAGTTAAACCAAGGGGTTAGAAATCTCTGGTTAGACTTTTTCTTTTTTAAAGGGGCTACCAAATCTAGAGTCTGATGCAGAGAGGCTGTAACAATATCTACCATGCTATCAATTACGAAAGGAGCAGGCTCTCCATCTTTTATTTCCGTTGTGTTGACCCATGGTATAGAGGAGGCAATCTGCAAAAATTTTGTAACAACGTCATCTGAAAGACATCTGCTGTAGTAGTATTTTTTCTTTAGGAGTCAAATAATCAGAAATAGTGAAATCAAAGGGTAACAGACAATGGTCTGACAGTACAGGATTATGAGGAGACACTAGCAGATTTTCTATATCTATACCATAAGTCAAAACAAGGTCCAATGTATGGTGGAGATAATGGGTAGAATTATCTACTTTCTGGGAAAACCCCATTGAGTCTAAAATTGAATTGAATGCCTTATTAACCTCTTGCACTCCGGTGTACTGCGGGCGGGCACGTCTCTGCGTCCTAGGGCGTACGAGGGCGCACGAGGGCGCAGCGTCCTAGAGCGCACTGAAAAAAAAAAGCTGCATTTCCGTTCTTCCACTAGAGACACAGCCGCGAACAGAAAGCCAAAGGAGTGCTTTGATTGGTTTAGATGTGATTGACCTCTCATTCGACTAATACGAGCCTTGAATTGGGTTTCTGAAACCTTGAAGAACCAATGACTGAAAACCTAGCAAGAAGGACCCGCCTACCTGTGAATACAGCCAGCCAATTGTAATATAAATGTGTTTTTAATGTGTGCCCTGATTTGTTTCTCAGTTGTTTTTAATATGTTTTAACAATCCAGTTCTCTTCCCATGATGGATTTATCTTAAGGTACACAATGACCTGGGCAGTATGACCTAAGAAACTGTTACTCCTTACAGCTGTTACTCCTTCCAACTATGCTTATGAAACAAAGGCGCCTTTATTCCTCATGTGTATATGTGTGTGTGTGAAATGGAGCAGGTGTTCATGTATGTTTTGGGAGCCGGGCAAGGAGTTGTCTGGGGGCTGGGACTGGCCCTCCCCGCTCCCCATGCAACTCTGAGAATGTGGGAGGGAGGCTTACTCGGAACAGAGATGGCCACTCTGTCCTGCACATAGCCTTTCCTTTAAAAACAGGGGTTTTCCCTCAATACGGCAGAGTCTGCTGTGAGTTTTTTGCGCAAAATGTCCAGCTGAGAAATCAACGCTCTTTCTAGACTGCCGGCTCTCCAGTCATCTGTATCATTGGTAAGAGCTAATGGAATGACATGAAATGCATTAATCCTTGTGTGAAGGAGATGTGTGACATGCAATGATTTCTCTGTGTGTAGAGGAGATGTGTTCTGTGGGGAATAAAAGATACAGTTTATTCTAGCAGTCTGTCTCAGTGTGAATTCCTTTCCTGTGTGCCGACTCCTCACGAACCTGTCTAAATATTTTCATAAAACATTTTGGCGTCACGAACAGGATTCGAAATTTAAAAAAAAAAAGGTAAAGAGGAGCTGTGCATAGGAAAGTCATGTTTAAGAAAAGAATTAAACAGAGTGCAGCTGGGGGCTCTCCCAGCTATTGTGCTGGTGATTGTGCTGGTGATTGTGCTGTTATCCCAGGCTGGGATGGCTCATGGGAACAGGTTGGTGTGTGTTTAGCGGATGGTGGTGGAAGATCAGAGCCATGGGCAGATCTGGTAGGGGATGGGTCGCCTTCGGTGGTGTTTAGGTGTCTTCGGGGAATTGAAGTTGCCCCGAAAGCACCGCTGAGTGGAATTCAGCGGCGGATGTGGTGTTGCGCTGCAGCATGGCGCCGATGTTTTGATAAAGAACAGGAGCAGGAAAAACAAATAGCTGATTTAGTTCAGCAATTAGAAGGATGGCAGGAAAAAGAGGAGGATTTGACAGAGCAAATCCTAAAATTGCAACAAAAATTGTTAAAGGAGAAACTCCGTTCATCTCGGTTGACAGTGATGGCAGAGCAGGGTGTAGCGCGGGTTGCACAGTTAAACAGGGAGAGAAAGAAAAAGAGACCCCATGCTACCTCCGCTGTTAAAGTGCGGTCGTATGTAGCTGGGATGGTGGACGGAGATGAGGATTGGGACCCCGACAACTGGGATGAATGGGGTGAAGAGGAGGAAACTCCTCCACCGATCTCTCCGTTGTACCCCAAACTACCGGGGAATTATCAGGCTGCCCCTGTCCGGAGACGGCGGGAGGAGCAGCAGTTTGTTCCACCCGTCCGAGAGGCGGTGGTGGATGATGCCGGACAGGCGGTATATGATGAGCATGGACAGAGGCTATATGCCATGGTGCCTCAGGTCCAACCGGCCCCCTTGGCAGTGACTATCCTTGAAGATTACACTGCCGAGGAAGTGGCTAATTTGACAACCCGGCATCGTCAACGGGACGGTGAACCGTTGGACCTGTGGGTCACCAGGTTACTAGAGGAGGGGGCAGCACGGACTATGGTGGATCCACAGGATGCAATGCGGTTCTCAGGATTATCCAAAATGCCTAGGGTAAATTCAGCATATCGGGCACAGGCCCCAGATATTAACAACCCAGAGGGGAAGAGCCTATTTGAATTATATGCTGAGGCAGTAAGCCATGTTTACCGCCAACCTACTGATTGGCCTGTGTTGGATAAACAATGGAACACTCTAAAAGAGGGAATACAGCGGCTGACTCAGTTATGTATGAGAGATGCGCTCTACATCGGTGCCGCTGATGCGTACACTGACATGCCTATTCCTAAGACTGTTAGGGATACGGTTATAAGAACGGCTCCGCCCCAATATAAAGCATTGGTGCTATCCATGTTTTTGGGTGACACTCAACGGTCTATGTCAGAAACTAAGTCACTAATGGCGGAGCTAAGAAATTTGGGTGACTGGGGAACCCAGGCGGCTAAGCCCCAGGCGCCCCCACGACCTCCCAGGAGAGATCCGCCCCTGGATTCCAAGGGATCCAGTGGGCCCTCTAGGAAAGATTTATGGAACGCGCTGATTGCAGCTGGGGTGCCTGCTAATAGCATTGATGGTCAACCCACCAGTGTCCTAAGGGACATGTGTGCTAAAAAAGGGTTAAAGGTGAGGGCTGGACGGATTGATGAATTGTCATCGCTGTTGTCAGCTCTCAAGGATCATGTATTAGGAGCGACGGTTTTGCCTAGCGCTCCTCCAGCAGAGGATTCGGCTGATTCAGAGTCCCAAGAAGAGGGGGAGGAAGTGCATGTGAGGGCGGTGCAAAAGGGGCAAGGAAGGAAAAAGAAGGGGAAAAACAAGCATAAACATCGTGATCTCCTCCTGGATTTCTAGGATGGAGGCTGAGCCCCACAGATTGGTAATTTGAATTGGTCAATGACAGACATACGGCCCCATGTAAAGGTAGAAATTTATTGGAAAAAGTCTGTCCAAAATGTGGTGGCTTTAGTAGACACAGGGGCGGAGGCCACTTTGATTCATGGTAATCCGGCTAAATTTGTTGGTCCTACAGTTTCTCTCACAGGTTTGGGAGGAAATGTTGTGATTGGAAAAAGCGTGCAGCTCCCATTAAAAGTTGGGAGTATGCCCGTAAAATGCTACCCCGTAATTATCACACCCGTTAAAGAGTGGATAATTGGCATGGACATTTTGGCAGGTTTAACCCTGCATTTGAAACAAGGACGGTTTGAATTTGGAGTAACTTCTCCACCGACGGTGGATTGCAAAGCAGTCACTGTGGGGAAGGTACATATGGAACCTTTTCCCATTCCATTGGCAAATAAGGTGGTGAGCATGAAGCAGTATCGAATCCCTGGAGGACATGATGAGATTACTGCTACCATAAAGGATTATGTGGAGGCTGGAGTGTTGAGAACATGTACCACCGCGTGGAACAACCCCATTTGGCCAGTCCGAAAGTCTGACGGCTCCTGGCGAATGACGGTTGATTATCGGGAACTAAACAAACACACTCCTCCATTGACAGCGGCAGTACCTGATTCTCCCACCATAATTGACCGGGTGCAGCACCATCCGGGAATATGGTATGGGGTGATTGATCTGGCTAACGCCTTCTTTACGATTCCAATCCCAGAAGATAGGCAGGAGCAGTTTGCGTTTACTTGGGAGGGACGACAGTATACGTTTACTAGACTCCCACAGGGCTATCTCCATAGTCCTACCATCTGTCACCGGACGGTGGCAGAGAATCTGGACGGGCTAACAACACCCCCTGGGGTATTGATATCCCATTATATTGATGACATCATGGTACAAGGGACCTCTGAAAAAGAAGTCCAGCAGGTACTGGATCGGCTGATCCAGCACATGAAAAGTCACGGTTGGGAGATTAATCCAGCAAAGGTGCAGGGACCCTCCCAGAGGGTGAAATTTCTGGGAATCTGCTGGAATAAGGGAGAAAGGGAAATCACAGACAAAGCCCGAGAAAAGATAATGGCTTTTGCCACCCCGCACACCAAAAAGGATGTGCAGCGGTTTATTGGGTTGTTTGGATATTGGAGGAGTCACATTCCTCATTTGGGGCAAATTTTGCAACCTTTACATCAAGTGACAAGGAAAAAAGAGCAGTTTGAATGGACAGAAAAACAGCAAGTGGCTTTTGACATGGCCAAAGAGGCCATACAGCAAGCCCTATCATTAGGAAAACTGCAATCTGGTCCGGTTGAGTTGCAGGTGTCGGCTCGGAATGATTATGCAAATTGGAGCTTATGGCAAAAACAAGGCAAGCAACGGAAACCTTTGGGTTTCTGGTCAAGGAAGCTGCTGAGTGCAGGAATTCATTACACGCCTTTTGAAAAACAACTATTGGCGTGTTATTGGAGCTTGGTGGAGACGGAGGCATTAACTGCAGGGCATGAGGTGATCATGAGGCCATTGATACCTATTCTGACGTGGGTAATGAGTAACCCTACCACACATCGGATAGGTACCGCCCAGGAGAGTAGCATCATTAAGTGGAAATGGTACGTGTCTGAAAGAGTGAAATCTGGACAAAAAGGAGATTCGGTCTTGCATGAACAAGTTGCTGATGTCCCAGAGGCAGATGAGTCTTGTTTTGAAGTTGAGCAGCTGCAAGAATCTCCCGTGTTAACAGGGCCCCGCTATGACGAACTCACAGACGAGCAAAAGAGTAGGGCGTGGTTTGTAGATGGTTCTTCTCAGTGGGTAGCGGGAAAACGAAGGTGGAAAGCCGGGGCTTTCAACCCTCATCTGGGGCAAATTTTGGAAGAAATGGGTGAGGGAAAAAGCAGCCAATGGGCCGAGTTGAAGGCCGTGCACATGGTGATACAACATGCGGGTGTGTCAGGAGCGTATATCTACTCTGACTCCTGGTCAGTGGTTAATGGGTTAACCACATGGATGCCTACATGGCAGTCCAATCAATGGCGGATTCAAAAGAAAGAGGTGTGGGGTAAAGAGTTGTGGGAGGAAATCTGGCAAAAGGTCCAAGGGGTCACTATCCATGTCACCCATGTTGATGCCCATACCCAAAATATGGACTCAGAAGCCCTCCACAACCGTTATATTGATGGAGTGGTCAGAGCAATGTCAGTGGAAAGGCAATCCACTGTGGATTTGGCCCGGTGGGCCCATGAAAAGAGTGGACATTGGGGAATTCAAGCTACCACCCAATGGGCCAGGGATAGAGGCATTGATTTAAAAACTGATGATGTAAAGACAGCCATTGAACAGTGTGAGGCCTGTCAGCATCACAGAAGAGGTGTCCCACAACATCTCACTGGACATATACAAAGGGGAAAGAGTCCAGGACAAATCTGGCAAGTGGATTTTATTGGTCCTCTTCCAGAGTCACAACGATGTAAATATGTATGCACGGCTGTGGATACATTTTCGGGTGTGGTAGTGGCACACCCAGCCAAAGTGGCTAATCAGAAGGCCACGCTGGCCTGTGTGGAACTAATTGAAAGGTTCTATGGGCTACCTGTACAGATTCAAACTGACAACGGGACCCATTTCACCGGAAACCTGGTGAAAGATTGGGCCAAACACAATCATGTGGAATGGATCTATCACGTTCCATATCATCCCCAAGCTGCGGGTTTAATTGAAAGAATGAATGGGTTGTTGAAAGCCACCTTGAAAAAAGGAGGGATAAACAATAGTTTGGAAGGGTGGAAAAAACGCTTACCACAAGCGCTGAAACAGCTAAACAATAGACCCATTGCACCTGGTACAACGCCACTGAACCGAATGATCACTGTCAATCTTGAACATTCTAAAGGACAAATTATTAAAATGTGGAAGATTAACCCAGAAGCAACACTACCAGTGCGAGCGACGAAAGGCTTGGCTGGATTAGATCTAAGAACTATGGAAACCCTTACCTTGGTACCAGGAACACCTACTGTGGTAAAAACAGGGCTAGGGTTGCAATGTCCGAATGGAATGTATGGTCACATATTGCCAAAGTCTGGATTATCCCTAAAAGGTTTAACGACTCTGGCAGGTGTGATTGACAGCGATTATCAAGGGGAATTGGGAGTGGTGTGCTACGTACTGGGATCAGAGCCCATAACCCTGAATAAGGGGGATGAAGTGGCTCAATTGGTCATTATACCATGCCTAATGACTGACCCTGAAGAGATTGCTAAGCCGGCTGTGATGACGCAAAGGGGCGAAAAAGGCTTTGGTTCCACAGATAAATCTGGGGCCAAAGTATGGGTGAGGCAAGAAAATGGTCCTCCCCGCCCGGCTGAGATCATAGCTCAAGGGACGGATCAGGTGGTGACCATTTTGTATCCAGGAGAGGAAACCTGGATAAATGTACCAGTATCAAAATGTTATCTAAGGGAGAACTAATTCTATGCTTTCTCTTCTCTTAAGTATGTGCTTGCTTTGCAGGAATGTTCGGGTGGAGACTGGTGATTGGACACCAGCCACGTCATGGGTCTTCTTCAACACCCCCACAAGCACCGAGGACATGGCTATGTCGTCTGCTGGGACATGTGCCGCCCTGCCCTCGTTGTGATCCTGTGGATGAGTATCGCCGGTTGCTGGATCCAGATCCACGCCACACCAGGCCAAGAAATGTTTGAGGTGGACCAGTCTGTTTCGTTGGAGTGGAGGGAAAGTCGGATCGGTGCCAATCGGAGTCAAGACGGTTTCTATTGTTTATCAAACCAAAAGTGCAAGATACTGAACTTAACCAGCCACTGTCCTATCTACATATGCCCCAAATGTGTCAAAAATCAATATAATGTGCCAGCGGTGGAGAAGGGGTGCATGGTGAACTTAACTGCCAATGTAACCATATGCGTGGCCAAAGCGACTAATGATTCACTGAAATGTGATACTACCTTAAATGGTACAAAGCTATCCATCAATATAACAGGAGATAAGGAAGTGTATTTGATGAATGGAACAGTCATAAACGGTCGACAAATCCCCTTTGTGTACCCTATTGTAGTGGTCGACAAAAACCCGAAGCATGTATCCCCAACGAACCTGGCACCCATACTGTCGACCTGTACAACGGTGGCCACACAAACCAGCCATATCACCGTCAATTGGATGGTAAGGATACCACCCATTCCCAAATGTTCAACCAAGAAGAAGAGAGCATGGTATGACACATTGCTGGGAGGATTTGGCACAGTTTTGAATCTCCAGCACCATTAACAACGAGGTAACCAGATCAATGTTGGCAGATACTGGACATCAAACGTCTTTAGGCATTCAACAAGTTGGATTTTGGATGCCTACGGTGGTGGGGCCTCAAATGGAGGCCGCCAGTCTGTTTCAAAAACGTCTGAATTGGGATTTGACCATGTGGAATGCTACGAGTGAATTGATGACGAACATCACTCGCGCTTTCAATTGGACTGTGTGCAACATTCAAGTTTTGGATATCCGCACGCAGTTGGAACGTTTCACTCGCATTGTCACTACCAATCACGCTCGACAATGGCGAGAAGTGTGGAACATTACTGAAGAATGGTGGTTAATTCCGCATCCTGAAAAAAACCATCTGCAATAGCATGATGTGTAGCGGGCAATGGACTCAATTAAATGTCACAAGAGCTGTTGACGTGTGCAAATATCATGTGTTACCAGTAATTACTGCCACGGCATTTTGGTTTATTCAATTAAAAGGGGGATGGTTTGATCCAGGGCAAAATAATACATATGATTTATCAGAATGTGATTTGACTGACCAAGGATATGCATGCCTAAGTCGAGAAATATATACTGAACCATGCTTAACCATGACAGAGGCACTATGTGAATGGAGAATAGAAAAACCTCGTGACATGATGTGGCAAATAGGGCCCCATACTCTATGTGTAGCCACTTTAAATTTCCATCCAATGTTGCCTAGGGTACCTTTCACTGGGTGTCTGCATGGTGTTCACATGTGGCAATGGCATAATCGGACATATCGTCTTACCAACTTTTCCAGTGAGGTTCACCTGACCGCCCTGCAATGGCGGGTGCTGGAAGTTCCCTGGCAGGTGTCCCTGGATCGATTCAGAGGTGCACTGAATGGATCCACGGAGATACAAAAGCTCATTGGTGATCATATGTCTAATGTGCGTGCTGCAGTGATATCCACTGTGGTGGCCCAAGGAAAGGTATTGCATGCAGCTCATCAGATAGAGCAAGTTTCTGCTCATCACTGGTGGGATATATTCTCAGGCATGTCAGTCACTGCTCGCAAAACACTGGTGCCTCCCCTAGCTATATTAATTGCTGTTCTATCTGTCTTAACAATATGCAATTTCAGTGCTTTCTGCTATATTAGAAGAGTAAAACAGGTTTTAAGTAAAAGAATATATAATTCTCTGGCAATATGAAAATCAAAGTTATCTTTCGAGATGGAGGATATGGTACCACATCTTGCAAAGTAGAGGTGAGTGCTGACCCTCCTGGTCACTGGATATGTTATGATTATGCTGTAGGTACGACTAATGAATGGAATTACTACAATAGACATTTCAATACAAGAAGTGAGCTATTGTGGCATGTTGTAACATGCATTTGGGACGTCAATTGGGTGGAATTATCTCACCATAATCATGTCGGCATACCTTATGAGGATGAAAGTATTCCCCAAGAAGACAGTAATTACCCAATGTTCTTCACCAACTGATAGAACAAATAAGGTCAAAGGGTGGAAAATGTGATATAAATATTTTTAATGTGTGCCCTGATTTGTTTTTCAGTTGGGGAAGAAAGCACTTAGTTGGGGAAGAAAGCAATTATCTTTACCAACTGATCACAAATAAGGTCAAAGGGTGGAATGTAATATAAATGTGTTTTTAATGTGTGCCCTGATTTGTTTCTCAGTTGTTTTTAATATGTTTTAACAATCCAGTTCTCTTCCCATGATGGATTTATCTTAAGGTACACAATGACCTGGGCAGTATGACCTAAGAAACTGTTACTCCTTACAGCTGTTACTCCTTCCAACTATGCTTATGAAACAAAGGCGCCTTTATTCCTCATGTGTATATGTATGTGTGTGAAATGGAGCAGGTGTTCATGTATGTTTTGGGAGCCGGGCAAGGAGTTGTCTGGGGGGTGGGACTGGCCCTCCCCGCTCCCCATGCAACTCTGAGAATGTGGGAGGGAGGCTTACTCGGAACAGAGATGGCCACTCTGTCCTGCACATAGCCTTTCCTTTTAAAACAGGGGTTTTCCCTCAATACGGCAGAGTCTGCTGTGAGTTTTTTGCGCAAAACATCCAGCTGAGAAATCAACGCTCTTTCTAGACTGCCGGCTCTCCAGTCATCTGTATCATTGGTAAGAGCTAATGGAATGACATGAAATGCATTAATCCTTGTGTGAAGGAGATGTGTGACATGCAATGATTTCTCTGTGTGTAGAGGAGATGTGTTCTGTGGGGAATAAAAGATACAGTTTATTCTAGCAGTCTGTCTCAGTGTGAATTCCTTTCCTGTGTGCCGACTCCTCACGAACCTGTCTAAATATTTTCATAAAACACCAATTGAAGCACAGAAGTTCGAAAGCTGTTTTGTTTAAGGCTGGGTGACACACAGGCGTTCGCCAGTCTTTTTTTCTTACTACTGTTCTTATTTGTTTTGAAAAATCGTTCACCAAAACCGCAATCATGGAAGCGCAAAACCGCAATAATGGAATTATGGTTTGACCGGGTCGCATGACCAGAACCACAAGTCCGTAACAAGCGGACCAGCTTCATGTTCGTCTGACAATGAGGAAGAGAAGTTCGCCAGCTACGCTGCTGTTGTGGACAGGTAAGTGTTATAAGCTAAATTATTCTTTATCCCTGAAAATTGTAATCCAAATGACTTTTGACCCCCCCCCCCGCTACTCTTCTGTAGCGGATTGCAGATATATTGCAGATATTTTAGTCCAACTGTGCATAGTAGACCGCGGCGCACGGAGCGTGTACCGCGGCGCACAGACTGGACACGGTTCGTGCGCCGCGTCCGGACCGTGAACGCCCCCCCCCCCCGCTACTGTTCTGTAGCGGATTGTAGATATTATTGCAGATATTTTAGTCCAACTGTGTGTAGTAGACCGCGGCGCACCGTCACCGCTTTCCGTCATGTAACGATGGGCGATGTCCGTCCTCTGTAGCGGGGTGGGGGGAGTTGTTATTCTACATTACAAATATTTTAGTATAATTTTTAGTGCACTGTAGGTTATTTTTTCTTGTAAAAAAAAAGCCACACATTTTTTACGTGGCATGCTTCTTTGTGTGTGGGGGCTTGTTTGTTCATTCATTCATGAATGAATGAACAACCCCCCCCCCCCCCACACACACACACACACACAGCCCTTCACCTTTCATTAGAGCCCAAGATGAAGCTTCTATATTGAATCATTTAAAAGTTACAGACGTTTTTCCAAACTGTGCCATTTGGCACAATTTGGCACAGTTCAAAAACGCCTGGGAACAACCTAAGAAAAAAGCTGTGTAATACAGTATATTCATTTTTTGTGGTATTGTTACAAAATTTTGACCTCAGCTGGATAACACTTGGTTCTACATTTCTGTTGCATTTTCCAGCCAGTATCTGAAGCTGTGTGTTATTTGCAAGCATTTGTATCCAAAAAAAACACCCAGGCGAAATTTATTTTCTTCAATAATAATAATTAATTAATAATTAATTAATAATTTCTTCAGACCTTGTTTTGCCAATAAATTCAAAGTGTTTTCTTTTAAATGAGACCAACCCCATGAAGATGCTGCAAAGGGTTGAAGAACCACTTTTGATTTATTTTGGGTACGTTATTTTTAGGCGTTTTTAGGGAAATTGACCAGAGTGCAAGGGGTTAAGACAGTCACTCTCTACATCGACATGTATATTAAAGTCCCCTACAATAATTATTCTATCTGATTTCAGCACTAAATCAGCTAAAAATTCAGTAAATTCGGATAGAAACTCTGAGTAGGTTGAGGGAGGATGGTATACTATGGCAAAGAGAATTGGGTTCAAGCCAAGATAGCCAACATGCCCCACACTGAGGACCAAGCCCTCAAAGGAATTAAAACATGATTTTTGCTTGACATTAACTAGTAATTTAGAATGAAAAATTGCCGCCACTCCACCCCCATGACCAGAACCTCTGGGGTTATGACAGTTTAAATAACCAGAGGGAGTTAATTCATTCAAACCAACATAATCATCTTGCCCAAGCCAAGTCTCTGTGAGGGATAATAAATCGATCTGATGATCGATTAATAGATCATGGACTAGAAGTAGACTTGGGAGTTAGAGACCTAATATTTAATAAACCAGTTTTAATTTTTAAATTTTGGGGAGGAACAGGGCCCACATTATTAAATTTAGAGACTTGAGGTTTGATTTGAATTTTACCAACATTTTGTTTAATCACTTTGGGATGTTTATGCATTCTGTTTTTATTAACTTTTTTATTTACTTTGGGGGGAGCAGAGAAAGGTTGTCTAAGGGAGAAGACGGGGAAAAGTTGGGGGGGTGGATGAGGAGGAGCTGCAGAAAGACGTGTTTTTATCAGGTTGTGTTGTTTTTGTCTTGGGTTATAATATTTTGGGTAACGGGAGACAGACACAATCTCTGTGGGGTTATAAATCGAAGGCTGATCCAAACAGTGAAGATTATTTGGATTAATGGGATTAAAATGGGAAGTGGAAACAGAACCAAAAAAGGGCTGATTGACAGACCCAAGCGCTTCAGAGTGAGTAAACACACCAAGTTTCAGTCACTGTACCAGAAAACACTGACTGGAATAGAACAGATTGTCTGTTAAAACACGTGCACCAAGTCTATTTGGGTGGATGCCATCAGGCCTCATAAGTGATGGGCGGTTCCAAAACAAGTTAAAATTGTCTACAAAACCAATGTGAAAAATAGCACAAGTAAAACACAACCAAGTATTAAGACTAAGAGTTCTGCTAAAATAATTGCAGCCTCGTCTGAGAGGTGCCAAAGGCCCAGAGATAAATGCACGTCTGCCACAGTTCATAAGAGTGGACAGAAGGCTCCTGAAGTCCATCCATCCATCCATCTTCTTCCGCTTAATCCTTTTCGGGTCGCGGGGGGGCTGGAGCCTATCGTCATTCTTTAAAATCTCCGACGCTTCATCTGGGATGTTATTGCATCCAACATGTACTATGACAGTTTGAACGTGGCAGAATTCATTTAGCAGGTCAGGGATAAGAGCCTTGCTGTCAGAGACTCTCGCCCCAGGAGAAAATCTAGTGGTACAGTACCTGCTTCTGACGTTCCCCATAATCGAGTCACCTATTACCAGCATCGTCTGGGGGGGTTTAGTTGGTGGATTCTGACGTGGAGAATAATTTTGTCAAGGGTGTTGTTGTTGCAAAGGTGGGGTGATGCGCTCTCTTCTATTTGGAGCTGGTGTGTAATTTGGTACACCTAGAGTAGTCTTAGTCTGGGGTTTGCGGACCTGAGCCGCCGCTGAGGGAGAGGAAGGAGTAGGAGGGGCGGCCACGGGTGGACAGCCAGCATCCAGGTGGGGAAAATCCTCCAGAGAAAGGATGTCGAATTTATTTTCCAGGAGCAGGGGAAGAGAAGAGGCGCGACCCTGTCTGGCAGACCGACGATGATTGCTAGCTGGTCCAACCAAGGTCCAGGCCGCGCATTGAGTGTGAGAAGTACCAACCGGGGCTTTGGGTTTAGCCCCGAGATGAAGCCAGTGTCAATTGTTGTGGTCCTGGACATCTGAAGAAGCTGGAACTGGAGCAGGGGTGGAAGTGGACGGAGATGGAGATGCACTAAACTCCCCCAGGTAGAGTATGAGAATATTATATGACTTTCCTATGGCAGCAATACGGACAAATACCACACTCTCTGATTATTTTGGGCTTTACAGAGGCTGCAGACAGGGCTGCAGCCTCTCTCCTTATTTATTTAACTTAGCGATTGAACCGCTGGCCATAGCTATTAGAAAAGAAGACGGGGTGAGAGGCATTTCATGGGGCAGTAAACTTCACAAGGTATTGCTGTATGCAGACGATCTGCTGGTGTATGTATCTAACCCAGAAGGAACCATACCAAAATTATTATGTAGCTTAGACAATTTTGGTTATCTCTCAGGCTATAAAATTAATTACTCGAAGAGTTTGTTATTTCCTATTAATGATGCAGATGGTGATTACTCTGGATTTCCATTTAAATTAGAAAAGAATTATTCACGTATCTAGGCATTAAGATTACTCGTTCAATAGGTGTACTGTATAATCATAATTTTAGAAAATTAATTGAACGGACAGCTCAACACATTAAAAAATGGTCGAACTTACCCATTTCATTAGCAGTCCGGATAAATATAGTAAAATTATTCAAGACAATTCTGCCTAGGTTTTTATATCATCATCATCGTAGGTCACTCGGAGTGAGTATGACAGTCATTCCTTGTGGGGACGTCTACTTGTGGGTCTTCAGGTGGGCGTAGAGGCCGATCCGTGACCCGCATATTTTGGTGCAATGTTGGCATGGGAAAATGGTGGTGGGTTGTGGTCGTGCTGGAGCCTTTTTCTGTCTTTCCTTGCGGAGCTGTCGTTTTGTTTCTGGGACACGGTGGATTTCCTTCTCATAGTGTGCAGCACCTTCTTGCACCGCTTCCTTCCATCGGTGCCTGTTTAGAGCCATGTGCTCCCAGTCAGGAGAAAAGGTATTGAATTTTTTTAAGGTTTGTTTTAATATTGTCCTTGAACCGTTTCTTTTGCCCTCCTGGAGCCCGCGAACCTCTCTCCAGTTCAGAATAAAGAATTTGTTTTGGGAGACAGGTGTCAGACATGTGAATGTGATGGCCAGTCCATCGTAGTTGGTGTTTTATTATTGTGGTGGAAATGCTGGGCATTTTGGCCTCTTCCAGAACGCTGATGTTTGTGCGTCGGTCCTCCCATTTAATCCTCAGAATCTTTCTCAAAGTTCTTTGGTGGAGCTGCTCCAGAGCACTCAGGTGCCTGCTGTAGATGGTCCATGATTCTGCCCCGTACAGCAAGGTGGGGAGAACCACAGCCTTGTAGACCAAGAGCTTGGTATCGATCCTGAGATCTCGATCTTCAAAGACCTTCATCCTGAGTCTGGCATATGCTCCATTGGCACAGCTCAGACGATGGTTGATTTCAGAGTCAATGTCCACTTTGGAGGAGAGAAGACTGCCGAGGTAGGGGAAGTGGTCAACATTTTCAAGAGGGGTGTTGTCCACTTTTATAATGGGTGAAATAAATGGTTGTTTGGGTGGAGGTTGATGTAGCACCTGGGTCTTCTTGATGTTTAAGGTTAGACCCAGGGCTCTATATGCCTTGGCAAAGGCATTCAGGATACCCTGTAGGTCTTCTGCGGAGTGTGCTACTATGGCGTTGTCATCTGCATACTGGAGCTCCATAATGGTGGTGTTTCTAACCTTGCTTTTGGCTTTGAACCTGGCAAGGTTAAAGAGCCTACCGTCG
This sequence comes from Pholidichthys leucotaenia, assembly GCA_020510985.1. Classification (NCBI taxonomy): domain Eukaryota; kingdom Metazoa; phylum Chordata; class Actinopteri; order Cichliformes; family Pholidichthyidae; genus Pholidichthys; species Pholidichthys leucotaenia. The sequence continues at coordinate 230,312,402 of CM035843.1, read as the reverse complement.
GTTCTGTACCGGATCGGAATTCCCTGTGGTAGGTCTTTGCCAGTGAGGTGAAGTATGGCAGCAATAAAGATAGAAAACAGGGTGGGTGCAATGGTGCATCCCTGTTTGACCACGGTGAAAGGCTCAGACATGGAGCCGCTGTTACTTACCACCGTGGCTGTAATTCAATCATGCAGTAGCCTCACAATCCTGATGTATTTCTCTGGGCAGCCATACCTCAACAGTATGCTCCACAGAGCCTGGCAATCTACTGAGTCAAAGGCCTTTGTCAGGTCTATAAAAGCCATGTACAATGGCAACTTGTGCTCACGGCATTTCTCCTGAAGTTGGTGGGCTGTGAAGATCATATCTGCTGTGCCTCTAGATGGACGAAAGCCGCACTGTGATTCTAGGAGTATTTCCTCAGAAAGTGGCAGTAAACGGTTAGCGAGAACACAAGCAAGTACCTTGCCAGTTGTTGACAGGAGTGAGATGCCTCTGTAGTTTCCACAATCAGCTTTGTCCCCCTTCTTAAATATGGTCACGATCAGAGCATCCCTGAGCTCTGAGGGGAGTTCTTCCTTTTCCCAGACCTTCAGAAGGAGGGCATGGAGACACAGGAGTTCTGGACCACCTTCCTTTAGGACCTCAGCTGGGATCCCATCTGGACCGGTGGCCTTGTTGTTCTTCAGGCTCCTGATGGCATCTTGGACCTCGGATAAGGTGGGAGGTGCCCCTATGTCTTCCCTGATGGGACTCTGAGGGATGTACAGATGAAATTTGATTAGGTTGCAGTATTACGGTTGAGGAGTTCCTGAAAGTGCTCTTTCCATCACTTATTAATAGACTCGTTGTCCTTCAGCAGTTCCTGTCCATCCTTTCAGCGTAATGGGTTCAAGCCACGTCGGCTTGGGCCGTAGACAGCCTTAATGGCACTGAAAAAGCCTCTGGTGTCTCCAGAGTCTGCCAGACGCTGGATTTCCATTGCCCTTTCTGTCCACCAGGAGTTCTTAATCTGTCTCACCCGACTCTGGACGTCAGCCTTGTCTCTAGAGTGAGCCAGTCTCTTGGCCTTGCAGGTAATGTCGTTTTGCCAGGCATGAAAGGCTTCCCTTTTTTTGGGAGATGAGCAGTTCTATCTCTGCATCATTTTCATCAAACCAGTCCTGATGTTTTCTGGACTTGTACCCAAGGGTGGTTTGGCAGGTGTTGAGGATAGTGGACTTAAGCAGGTTCCAGTGCTCTTTGATGTTCTCTGGATATTCCTGTTTGAGACTTTCTCCAAGAGAAGCCTGAAGCTGCTGCTGGATGGCAGTTTCATTAAGGCTTTCAAAGTTTAGTCTCAGCTGGTTCTGCTTCTTCTGCAGTCTCCTCTTCCTCTTAAGTTTGATGAACATCATGGATCGTATAAGGCAGTGGTCTGTCCAGCAATTGTCGGAGTTGATCATGGCCTTAGTGATGTTTACATCGTGCAGATCCCTGGTTCTGACAATGACATAATCTTTAAGATGCCACTGTTTAGAACGAGGGTGTCTCCATGAAGCCTTAAATTTGTTCTTCTGGTGAAAGATGGTATTAGTGATGTTAAGATCATACTGAGCACATTTGCCGAGAAGCAGAACTCTATTGGAGTTGATGTATCCAATGCCTTCTTTGCCAATGTGGCCCTTCCAGAGATGGTGGTCTCGGCCGACTCTGGCATTGAAATCTCCCAGAAGAATGATCTTATCCTCCTTGGAGATTTTTGACAGTGTCTCATCCAGACAGGCATAGAAGGTCTCTTTCACTTCCTCATCGGAGACAAGGGTAGGTGTGTAGGCACTCACGACTGTTGCCATCTGGTTGTTGGCAAGCACCAGACAGAGGGTCATCAGACGTTCACTGATTCCCACAGGGAGTTCAGAGAGATGACTGATCAGTTGGTTCCTGATGGCAAACCCAACCCCGTGGATCCTGGGCTCATCTGCTGCTTTTCCTTTCCAGAAGAAAGTATAGCCACCCTTCTCCTCCTTCAGATGGCCTTCCTCTGCCCGTCGTGTTTCTGAGAGAGAGTCAGAATCAGAAAGCTTTATTGCCAAGCATGTTTACAGTGTAAACAAACGAGGAATTTGACTTGACATTGGGCGCGCGATAAGCGCCTCCAATGAGCAGCTATGTCAATCCGGCATCTCCTCAGTTCTCTGGCAATGATGGCGGTTCTCCTCTCCGGCCTGTCACTGGTTGCACTGTCTGTCAGTGTGCGCACATTCCAGGCTCCAAAAGTCATAGTTCTGTGTTTCTGACCACACATTGGTGATCCCTCTGAACGCGGTTATCCAGACGGGAGGTTTGAGGCAGGCTATTTTTAGGGCACCTTTTCTAGCCCCTTCCCTATCAAGGGTGAGCAGAGTGGATCCTAAAATGGACTGCTCAGTCGTGGATGTAGTTACCGAAGGGCTCTTTCTGCCTCGATCCAAGAGCCCAGCAATCATCTGGCATCCACCGCCTGATGTGCCAGCTTGTGACTAGGGGCTTCCAGACTTCACAATCCTGCCCCCGTTGCCACTTACTGGTCGCCACAGGACTTAACCCGGGATGTTAGGTGGATTCCCATGAAGAAGACGCCTGTGCGTGAATTTGTTTAGTGCGGGGAGGCTGGTGCACATACAGCCACCACACAGACCTTGACAGATCGGGGTCAGGATCCAGTGGCATGGACTCCAAGACGACTGGTGACCCGTTTCTGCTGCAGCCTTCGTCCGCCTTCCCAGCCGTTGTGGTGTTTCCCAAAGGTCAACCATCATCCTCCGCCTGGTCCACCGTTGAGGTCTTTGCTATTTGCCCATAACTGGGGCTGTTTACCCACAATCGGGGCAGTGGTTGACAGGCAGCAGGGCGTATCCACATACCAGTGGGCCTGCATGCCACGACTCTGGGGCCCACTGCTGCTCCGAGATCCCGTACAACTTGGCCTGGAAACCGCAAGGTACCAGTTACCGTATGTGGCCACAAGGAGGCGTGTACGAGTCTTGGCAGTGGAGAGGCTTTGTACCGGCTGAGGAGACTTACGCACTCGGCTCCTCTTTTCACCCCCGAAAACAGAGGGCTAGCCGGCGGCGGTAGCTGAAAGCAGAAAGTAGCAAGCAGAGGCAGCATGCAGCATGCACTAACTACAGGCATTACTACTCCAACAGTACTGCACTGACGCATCACACGCCCTGTGCAAAACACAAACACACAGATTTTTATATATATTTCAAATGATCCCTATATTTATATCTAAAACAGCTTCCCAACAACTAGACCGGCTGATTTCATCATTTATTTGGAACAGTTCCAATCCTAGGATGAAAAGGAAATGCTTGGAGGTACCAAAGGAGGCAGGAGGTTTGGGCCTACCTAACTTTATTTTTTATTAGTGGGCAGCAAATATGGTAAAATTTTTACGTTGGATTGATATATACTGTATAAGAATAAGGAGGGCCTGAGTTGGGCTGAGCTGGAACTTCTGTCCAACCCGTTACCCATCTTATCCTCACCGTTGCCATATACCCGTCGCATACAGATATTGAATCCGGTGGTTAGATCCTCTCTAAAAATATGGCTCCAGTTCAGAAGGCACTTTGAGTTCGTCCAGGCTAGCACGCTCTGCCCAATAGCAAATAATCAGTTTTTTACACCCTCTGTGCTTGATGATGCTTTTCGCCTTTGGCGTAGACAGGGATTAGTTTTTTAAAGGATTTATTCCTGGGAAGCACTTTTTCTTCTTTTAATATGTTTACAAAAGATTACAACATACCTACATCCCATTTTTTTAGATATCTTCAAATTCATAGTTTTGTTTAAAAAAGTGTTTCCATCTTTTCCTTTGTTGATACCGTCAAATCAACTAGATGTAAATCTTAGACTTGGATCCCTGGGCCAAGAAACGTATCTCTACGATTTATGGAATTATACAAAATTTAGTGGCAATACCATGGGATAAAACAAAAGCAGAGTGGGAAAAAGATTTAGGGATAAAATTCTCTGAAAGGCAGTGGTATGAAAGTCTGACACGCATGCATACTTCTTCTTTGTGTGTCCGCCACGGGCTTATTCAATTCAAGGTGCTCCATCGTCTCCAATACTCAAAGGATAAGCTTGCTTAGATTTTTCCCATTATTGACCCTAGCTGCCCAAGATGTAGTCATACCCCAACCTTGGTAGGACACATGTTTTGGCTGTGCCCCGCTCTCACAAACTTTTGAGGATCTATATTTGAGGTCTTTTCATATATCTGCAAACAAGAAATAATTCCCAGTTTCCATATATGGTAGCTATTTTTGGCATAATACCCCCAGATTGCAAACTCACAACTTATCAAGGTAACGCTCTGGCATTCGCTTCCTTACTTGCCCGCAGGCTTATTCTTTTCCAGTGGAAGTCAAATAACACCCCATCTTTCTCGCATTGGCTAAAGGAGGTGCTTTCCTTTCTACCACTAGAAAAACTCAGATATAATGTTTGTAAAACCCATAGGAACTTTGCCTTGACCTGGAGTCCCTTTATAAATTATATTGAGTGCTTTTCTTTTTGTTGAAAACTATGTAATAAAACAATAATAATAATAATAATAATTAACAAATGTTTGGTTGGAAAATCATAAGGTGATTATAAATGTGTGTCGGTCTGTGTGTCGGGCTCATGGTCCCAAATTTTTCGGCTATGGTAACCAAACACGGGGTCAAGCATTTTATAACCACAAAAGGCTTGCCAGTGTTTGCACGACCTTGGCGCCTGGACACGGCTAAACTGACCAGCGCGCGCGAGAAATTTGCCAGCTTGGAGCAGCTGGGCATCATCAGGTGCTCCAACAGCCCGTGAGCATCCCCGCTACATATGGTTGCCTAAGGCCGACGGGTCGTGGTGACCGTGAGGCGATTTCTGGCGCTTGAACAACACCACAGAACATGATCGTTATCCCATCCTGCACATCCAGGATTTTTCCGTGGACCTAGCCAGGACGCTTTTTTTTTTCGAAAGTGGATCTGGTCCGCGGTTACCACCAGATCCCGGGGCACGAGGAAGACATTCCTAAAACAGCGGTAATAACTCCTTTTGGCCTTTTCGAGTTTTTACGCATGCTGTTCGGATTGAAGGGTGTGGCACAAACCTTCCAGAGAATGATGGACGCAGTGCTCCGTGGCTTGTCCTTCATTTTTGTCTACTTGGACGACATTCTGGTGGCTAGCGCGTCTGAGGAGGAGCACCTCGCCCATCTCAAGATGGTTTTCTAGAGGTTGGAAGTGCACGGGCTTATAGTTAACCTTGCAAAGTGCCAATTCAGTGTGCCAGTGATTGATTTTTTTGGCCACCGCATTTCACTGGCGGGCACGATTCCGCTACCGGATAAGGTGCGCGCCGTGTCAGACTTTCTGCATCTGCAGACCATGAAGGCCCTACAGGAGTTTTTGGGAATGGTCAACTTTTATAACTGTTTCCTTCCCCGGGCAGCCCAGCTGATGCAGCCATTGTACACTGTACTTAAGAAAAAGAAGCCCGCGGAAAACATTGACTGGACCCCCAAGCAAGTCCAGGCTTTTGCAGACGCCAAAACAGCCCTCGCTGATGCCGCTTTGCCAGCCCACCCTGACCCGTCAGTGCAGATAGCGCTCACCACGGATGCCTCTGATGTTGCCATAGGGGCAGCGGTGGAGCAGTACATCTCTAGTTCATGGCAGGTGCTCGCATTTTTCAGTCGTACTTTGCGCAACAATGAACACAAATACAGCACTTCGACAGAGAATTGTTGGCTCTCCACCTGGTGACGTGCCATTTCCAGTTTTCCTTAGAGGGGCGTGAGTTCACTGCGTTCGTGGATCATAAACTGCTAACGTATGCAATATCCAAGGTCTTGGAACCGTAGTCGGCCCGGCAGCAACGGCATTTGGCCGCGATCTCGGAGATCATGACCGACATTCAACACATTGCCTGTAAGCTCAACATCATGGCCAATTGCCTGTAGCGCGCATTAGTCTTCCCGTCTACATGAGAATAGACTTCCCTGCCATGGCTGCGGAGCAAGCCAGGGACGTGGACATTTGCGCACTCCAGTCTGCTCCTACTGAGTTAAAGCTGGAGAGCAGGGTGGTGCAAGAAGGGTGCCCTCCCTTGCTCTGCAACGTCTCCACTGGTCGCCCATGCCTGGTGGTTCTAAGCTCTTGCGGCCGCTGCATTTTTGAGTCAGTCCACTCCCTATTGCATCCCGGTGTACGCACTTCGGTTAAACTGGTGGGGGCAAAACTTGTCTGGCCACGCTTGCGCAAGGATGTGAAAGAGTGGGCTGCAGTGTGCATTGCCTGCCAGCAGGCCAAAGTGCACAAGTACACCAAAGCCCCCCTCGAGCCGTTCCAAATCCTGGCTAGGAGGTTCGACCACATCCACGTGGATTTGGTGGGACCCCTCCCGCTGTCGCAAGGTTTCACGCATCATTTGACAATCATGGACCGCACTGCGCGTTGGCATGAAGTGGTCCTGCTGGCTTCCACCACGTCCGCAGATATGGCTCGCGCTTTTTTGTCAGCTTGGGTTGCACGGTTCGGATCCCCGTCGGACATCACTTCCAACAGGGGCCCGCAGTTCATTTCGGAACTCTGGTCTGTGATGGCCCAGAGCCTGAGGGTCAAAATGCACCGCACTACCGCGTACAACCCCCAGGCTAACAGGTTATGCGAACGTTTCCGTAGGTTGCATAAGGCAGCACTCAGAGCTTCACTCACGGATGCAAATTAGGTCGACCGCCTGCCCTGGTTTCTTTTAGGGTTGCGCTCCACGCCTAAGGAAGATTTTACAGCCTCCCCGGCAGAACTCATTTCTTCTCAGCCGCTACCCAGCCGCGCCCAGGGCCAATCCGCCCGCGCAATTTTTGCACAGTACGGAGGCTGTTAACGTGCCAGGCCTGGCCCACCATTGTTTTCCCCACACCTTCATCCCGAAAAGCTTACAGAATGGCAGTTTCTTTTTTTTTTTTTTTTTGTCAGGCATGATGCACACCGGACCCTGCTGTGCCCACCGTATGACAGACCGTTCAGAGTGCTGGAAACTGGTGAAAAGCATTTTGTGTTAGACTTGGGGGGGGGGGTGTAGGGAAGCCGTCTGCATCGACAGGCTGAAGCCCACCTTTGTGTTGGCAGACGAGCAGGTGGTGTTGGCCCAAGCTCCCTGGTGCGGACGCCCACCGTCAGTGGCTCCGCAAGTTGGTGTTCCCTCAGCACAGACCTGCACTTGTGAGGTTAACATGTTTCCCCCCACACCCTTTTTACCTCCACAGGTTAATGTGCCCACCTGCACACCTCGCTAGCAGGGTGTTTTGACCGGACCGACGACCCCCCAGTACAGCCACTACGGGCGCAGGCTCAAGCCCAAAGGACGGGGGGTTAGTGCCCTTTCTGGGAGTTCGGGGTGGGGGAGGGCTGTGTGGTGGCACTGTGTGGGGGTTCTCCACCCAGAGTCGGGAGCCGGGGGGAAAGGGAACAAAGGACTGAAGGAGATGGGACACCAGGATGTCTCAGATGCAGCAGAAAGGAATATTCGCCCCTCAGGGTGTTCAGGAGGCGCGAGAGGAAGAGAGGGGAACTATGATGACAATGTGCCACACATGTCTTTATGCACTGATAGTATTGTATTCGACTCCCTGGGTCTCATGGGGGAGGAATAAAGGTTTTAAAAAGGAGGTGCCCAGAGATCCAGACGGAGATGTTCTGTACTTGATGTTGGAAGAGGAATAAAGTTCATGTGTCATCCAGCTCGCGGCTTTGTCTACTTCCTTCTTCCACAATAGCGCCATTTCACAACAACCGTATACAACTGTGAAATGGCACTATGTAAATAAAATTGAATTGAACTGAACTGAATTGAGAATCAACAGTGCATTTTTGCACCTTATGCCAGTGCTTTTGTTAGTTTCTGTCAGTGCATTGTCTGTTTTTTACGCTTTGCATCATGCCATCTAATTACCTGTAGACAGTGCATCAGCTTTGTGCTGGGAGGAGGAGGCTCACTTCAAAGAGGTGTGGCAGTGCACATTCTCATGCACATTGGTATTATGGTGCATTTTATGGCAATGCACTTTTGATCAAGAAAAAGGAGGTCTGTCATCAGAAGTGCATTGTTTAGTGCTATTTCAACTGCTTGTTTTGAAGTCATGCAGGTCCTACTGACAGGAGCTTATGAGGAAACCTAGCATGCACTGGGATTTTCAGTTATTTTAATAGAGCGAGTTCTAACAGTTATTATTACCCATCGTTTTAATTATAATATGATGATACACTTAATACCGGAATCGTGGACTAGAGATAGAGTATCCACCCCACAACCGGGAGGTCATGAGTTCAAGTCTAGGCCGGGTCATACCCAAGACCATATAAAAATGGTACTTCCTCCCTTCTAGCTTGGTGCTCAGCAAAAATAGAATGGAGGAAGAAAAGTTTGTTACCCAACCACAGGGGGTGGTCAAGCCAGTGTACTCCCTGTGCCAGTCCCAAGCCCGGATAGATGGGTAGGGTTGCATTAGCAAGGGCATCCAGCGTAAAAGTCTTTGCCAAATCTACATGCGGACATCGTGATATCAGGTGATGATACGCTGTGGTGACCCCGAAAGACAAAAAAAGAGATACACTTAATAGTTTTTTTATTTCATCAACATAATTTTAATCATGGACTTGTTAGGCATCAATGTGTGTATTTTTAGGGGAATGACAGGGAGTGTGCACATTTTATTTTTCACTGTAACTTCCAGGAGAGAAAGGAGGTGCCTCCACGTCTGCCTCTGATCAGGTCTGGACAGACCCATGATTCAGTGTCCACACCAACCGGTGTTTACCTTCTCCTCCCAACAGAAGAGAGAGAGGGTGACAAAGTATTATGCTGTCCACATATCATCATCATCACAGCAGTCTGTCGTGGGCGACAATGACTTTCATTTAGGTCTGATTAGATTCCTCCACACAGCTCTGTCCTTAACCTTCCGCTGCCAGGAACTCCTGACTATATCCAACTTCTTCAAGTTTCTTTTTACAGTGTCTTTAAATCTGAGCCTTGGTCTACCCTGATTGCATTTGCCCTCGCATAACTGTGAGTAGAGTAACTGCCGAGTGAGACACTGGTAGTCCATCCTCTCAACATGTCCGAGCCATCTCAGGTTCATCTGTATTAGCATGTCCTCCATTGATGGTAGACCAGCTCGTTTCAACTCTTCTATGTTGGTTATCTTGTCTTTCCATGAGATGTTCATTATGGCTCGAAGGTGTCTCATCATGTACGCGTGGAGTTTCTTCACCTGCTCTCTGTAGACAGTCCAAGTTTCAGCACCGTACAATAGAGTAGCCAGTACTGTCACTCTGTACACTTTGCATTTCACACAGATTGACACGTCGATTGTTCCACAGTCTTTCCCTCAAGTTTCCAAACACAGCATTCGCTGTTCCTATTCTGAGAGATAGTTCATCCTCCAGCCTACCATCCTCTGAAACAGTACTCCCTAGATACTTGAAAGTCTTGCACTTGACTAGTGGCTCTGTACCAATGCTGATCTCTTCTGGTAGTGATGTTGATAATCACTGATGGGCAGTAGCGCGTTAGAAGTAACGCGTTACTGTAATCTGATTACTTTTTCAAGTAACGAGTAAAGTAAGGGATTATAATTGCAAAAACAGTAGTTAGATTACTGTTACTTTCCCGCAAGCAGGCTGCGTTACTGCGTTACTAAACCGTGATGTTGTTTTGTGAGACTGTCTCGTGACAATGATGTATGAGCGGCACAACATCAATGGTAAACAACAGACACGTGTAGTGATCAACAAGAGACAACACGGAGCGCGGGGGAGAGCAGGGCCATGCAGCGTTTAATGCTTGGAAGTACCGACATTACTTTGAGTTTGACTCGGTAAAAGGTGACAAAAACATTAGCGTCCGCTGTACACTCTGCGTGGGAAGAAAACTTTTATCTACAGTGAAAAATTCCACCTCAAATCTGAGCAAGCACCGAGCAAGCCGGCACAGGAATGTGAAACTCACTAAGAAACCCCCGGATCCCCCCACTGATATGCCCGCTGCGGCTACCACATCCAATTCCACTGGGCGAACCTCCGAGGGCCCCTCTCCTGCTAAACAGGTGAAAATAGACTTAAAAGCGACAGAACTTAGTGCCACTGAACTGAATAAGCTCGTCGCTGGCTATATTGTCGAGGAGAGGAGATGTTGCCCATTTCCACTGTAGACTCTGAATCGTTCCGACGCATCGTAGAAAAAATACCGACCAAAAGCGATGTCAAGCTGCCGCAGAGAAAGTCATTCTACCTCTCTAGAATGACAGCCAGCCTTCCAGATGTCATTGTAAAGGTAAGATTATTATTTGATAATTGATTTGGGTGGATTTGTTGAATTTATTATTCCATTCATGGTGGGCAGATGTTACACTTCGTTTGTTTTAAGCAGTGAGTACAATTATTAAAATGATAGAATATAATAAAAGATAAATTATTCATCCCCTGTTCAATATCAGGGATATTGATCATCATTAATCATGAATATTAATCTAACATCAACAGACGATTGAAATAAAGAGGTCAAAACAGCCTCAACCAAAATTAAATCTCATACAGTATTGATAGCACATGAGATGGTTTAGGTCAGTAAAGCCCACAAAATAATTAAAATAGCCGATTATATAGCAAGATAAATATATTCTTAGTTATATCATATTGTATTTTACAGGCCATCAAAATTCCTTTTGATGCCAAGAAGGACTTTTTGCAGCGGCCACTTGTCCCAAGTTCAAACTTCGATGGCTGACAGATGAGCGTAGGAAAGAGCATGTGAAGGAGCTTCTGACAACAGAGTGTCGTAAAGCTGCTCCTGCAGCTGACAATGCTAATGTGTCCCAACTGGTAGCCAGCCCAGCTGAAATGGACTTTTTTGATTTTGAGAACCAGCCCACAGAAAGCTTCTCAGCAGAAAAAGAAGTAACTGACTATTTAAGGTCTGGGTATATGAGCTTGAGGTTCTGAGTCAGTTCCCATACCTCAAAAAGATGTACATGAAATACAACACTCCAACTCCATCCAGTGCACCAGTTTATTCGGCTATTCAGTTTAGGCGGCTTGGTGCTTTCCCCGAAAAGGAACAGACTGTCTGATAGGAGGTTTGAGACGCTTCTGCTGATGCGATATAACCACTGTTTCACTCCGAAAGAAAACAAAAAACCATAGGGCCTTGTCAGGGTAGCCATAAAATGGGACTGGACTAACAGCCTAAATGTGGCATGCAACAGCATTTTTTGTTTTGGTAAACTCATTATTACACCTCTGCACTTTACCAGCTGTTAAAAGATGTAAATGTTAATAGTTTGGAATACAGTCAGGAGAGACTTTGATTTTAATTATTTTATTGCTGTATTGTATGATCCAAGATGGCGCCGCGGATGGCAGCTGCTCTCTGATGTTTTTGATAATTTTGTGTGTGTTTTTGGACTTCTGCTCTTCCGTCCGAGTCACCTTTTCAAGGGAGGAACTACTTTCACTCAGACTATCTCCCAATGCAACTTCTCCGCCAGTTTCTGCTGCTGATCTGAAGTTTTTTCAGTCGATCTTAGCTGTGGGAGCAGCGGCTATTGGCACTGGCCGGAAACGAAGGCGGCGTGGTAAACGTGCCGGTGCGCTAGTCAGGCTGAAGAAACGAGGATATCGCACGCCGCTCGCATCGATCCATCTGACCAATGTCCGCTCTTTGGCGAACAAAATGGACGAACTGCTGCTCCTGACTCACAAAAACCTGGATTTTAGCAGATCTGGCACCCTGTGTTTCATGGAGTCCTGGCTGAGTGAACACATCCCGGACAGCACGGTTCGCCTGGACGGATTTCAACTGTTTCGCGCTGATCGCAGCCGAGAATTCTCTGGAAAGACTAAAGGTGGTGGAATCTGCTTCTACATAAACGAAGGTTGGTGTACTGGTGTCACAGTGTTGAAGAAGTTTTGTAGCCCTAACCTAGAGTCACTGTTCATAAACTGTAAACCCTTTTATTCACCGCGAGAGTTCTCCTCGTTTATTCTGGTCAGAATTTATATCCCGCCTGCTGCTTGTACAACGGAGGCACTGCAGCACCTCGCTGACCAGATAGCAGAGGTGGAGGAAAAACATCCAGACTCTCTGCTTATCATTCTGGGTGATTTCAATAGAGCTAATCTCACAAATGAGCTTCCTAAATACAGACAGCATATTAAATGTCCCACCAGGGACACAAATACACTCGACCACTGTTACACAGTTTTAAGAAACGCCTATCATGCCGTCCCCCGTGCAGCTCTGGGTTTTTCTGACCACTGTCTGCTCCATCTTATTCCAACATACAGACAGAAACTAAAAACTTCCAAGTCTGTTGTAAGGACTGTGAAGAAATGGACTGAGGAATCAAAGCTGGAGTTACAAGCCTGCTTTGAATGCACAGACTGGAGTGTTTTTGAAGATGCAGCCACTAACCTAAATGAACTCACTGACACTGTGACATCATACATCAGTTTCTGCGAGGACATGTGTGTGCAGACCAAGACCTTCTGCACATACAACAACAATAAACCCTGGTTCACTCCTAAACTGAAGCAGTTACGTCAGACCAAGGAGGAGGCCTACAGGACTGGTGACTGGACTCTGTACAAGCGGGCCAGAAACATGCTGACGAAGGAGACCAGGCTTGCTAAGAGGAGCTACAGTGAGAAGTTACAACAAAACTTCTCAGCCAACAACTCTGCTTCTGTTTGGAGAGGCCTGCAGAATATCACCAACTACAGGAGACCATCCCCCCACCCTGTGGAAAACCTCCAGCTGGCTAACGACCTAAACAGCTTTTATTGTAGGTTTGAAAAGAACCTACAGTTCTCACCTCCCACCCATACAAAAGGATTATCTGCAGCCCCAGGAACTCCATCCCTCCTCCACTCTGACCTCCCACCAGCACTAACGATCTGTGGAGAGGAGGTGCGCTGGGTCTTTCAGAGACAAAAGATCAAGAAGGCTGCAGGACCTGATGGTGTGTCTCCGTCCTGCCTGAGAGTCTGCTCCAACGAGTTGGCCCCCATCTTCACCCGGATCTTTAATAGATCACTGGAGCTGTGTGAAGTGCCTTCCTGCTTCAAACGCTCCATCATCATTCCAGTTCCCAAGAAACCCTCTGTTACAGGATTAAACGACTACAGACCGGTTGCCTTGACCTCTGTGGTCATGAAATCCTTGGAGAGATTGGTGCTGAACCGCCTGAAGGTCGTCACAGGCCCCCTGATGGACCCACTGCAGTTTGCCTACCGGTCAAACAGATCAGTGGATGATGCAGTGAATATGGGACTACACTACATCCTGCAACACCTCGACTCCCCAGGGACGTACGCCAGGATCCTGTTTGTCGACTTCAGCTCAGCGTTCAACACCATCATCCCAGGCATTCTTCATCAGAAACTCCTCCAGCTCAAGGTGCCCCCCTCCACCTGCCAGTGGATCTCCAGCTTTCTGACTGACAGGTGGCAACAGGTGAAGCTAGGGAGATTTACATCCAGCTCCCAAAAAATTAGTACTGGCACCCCCCAAGGATGTGTCCTTTCCCCACTGGTCTTCTCCCTCTACTCCAACGACTGCACCTCAGAGGACCCTTCAGTGAAGCTTCTGAAGTTTGCGGATGACACCACAGTCATCGGTTTGATCCGGGATGGTGATGAGTCTGCATACAGGCAGGAGGTGGAGCAGCTGATCCTCTGGTGCGGCCAGAACCATCTTGAACTTAACCCAGCCAAAACGGTGGAGATGACTGTGGCTTTCAGGCGACACCCTCCTTCATTCCCCCCACTCACCATCCTCAACAGCACAGTGTCCACTGTGGACTCCTTCAAGTTTCTGGGTACCACAATCTCCCGGAACCTGAAGTGGTCCTCCACTGTCCGGAAAAAGGCCCAGCAGAGGTTGTTTTTTCTGCGTCAGCTCAAGAAGTTTGATTTGCCTCAGGAGCTGCTGGTTGTCTTCTACACCGCCATCATCCAATCTGTCCTCTGCTTTTCCATCACTGTCTGGTTTGGATCTGCCACTAAACAGGACAAGACCAGACTGCAGTGGATCATTAAGTCTGCGGAGAGGATCATTGGTACCGACCTACCCTCCATTGAGAACTTATATCGGTCCATAACCAGGAAACGGGCGGGAAACATCTGTGCTGACCCGTCACACCCCGGCCACAAACTGTTTGAACTTCTATCTTCTGGTCGTCGTTACAGATCCCTGAAGGTCAAAACCACCCGTCACAGGAACAGTTTCTTTCCTCAAGCCATCACTCTGATGAACTTCTAACATTCACCTAGTCCTACCTGTTGCTGTACTCATGACTTTTCATCCATTCTTACATTGCACATAACTCTCACACTGCTTTTTACTTCATTCACATTATATCACTGAATCTGAGTTCACATTGAAATACTGTGTGACTGTATATTTTTTCATATATTTCTGCAAAGTGTGGATAGTCTGAGTAAATAAGCTGCATATATTCCTGTATATATTTGCATCCTTTTATAGAAATGTGGACAGACTGTAATTTACTGTACATACTCTGTTGTCATTGAATCCTTATTTAAATCTTATTTAAATCCTCCACCTGAACAATGAGAGCAAGTTTTTAGCCAAAGTCAAATTCCTTGTATGTGTTGTGCATACTTGGCCAATAAAGCTGATTCTGATTCTGATTCTGATTTTATTTACATCTATTCAAATGAAGGAGTATACACACAATAAAGATTTTTATTTTATATGATGGAATATGCAGAGATATAAGTTAACAGACTTGCTTTATTTTATTACTATACGGTGGAATGTGCAGAAAATAGGTTTAAATGTTCAACAGTTTTCTTCAACTCAGACTGTTGCATTTAATTTAATTTTTGCTTGATGCTTGCTAGAAGTTAAAAGTTTGAAACTAATAAAACAAGTTTTAAAAAAGACACTTTCATTTGATTCAATTTTATATGATGGAATATGCAGAAAGAATAGAATTAGGCTGAAAGGTCTGTTGCTTTATAGCGTATTCAGGTTGTGCATAATGTTTTTGAAAAGTAAAGTAATAAAGTACCTAATTACTTTTGAAAATAAGTAGTCAGTAAAGTAAGTGGATTACTTTCTTGGAGAAGTAATCAGTAACTAATTACTATTTCCAAGTAACTTGACCAACACTGTTGATAATTGGAACTTTGGTGGTTGATAAAGGCACTCTGTCTTCTTGATGTTGATTTGGAGGCTGAATTGGCAATGACACTTTGCATTTCACACGGATAGACACAAGTCGATTGTTCCACAGTCTCTCCCTCAAGTTCCCAAACACAGCGCTCGCTCTTCCCATTCTGAGAGACAGTTCATCCTCCAGCCTAGCATTCTCTGAAACAGTACTCCTTAGGTACTTGAAAGTCTTGCACTTGACTAGTGGCTCTGTACCAACGCTGATCTCTTCTGGTAGTGATGTTGATAATTGGAACTTTGATGGTTGATAAAGGCACTCTGTCTTCTTGATGTTGATTTGGAGGCTGAATTGGCTAGCTGCTCTTGCAAATTTCTCCACTAAAGATTGCATATCTTCCACACTGTGTGCAACTAGAGCACTGTCGTCGGCAAAGAGCATTTCTCTTACTACCTTTATTGATGTCTTACTGTTGGCTTTAAACTGTGCCACATTGAACAAGTCTGCTTCTTTCCTTGTTTGAATGTATACTCCTTCTGAAGTGTCTTTGAAGGCCACCTCAAGCGTGGCTGCCAGATATAGCGAGAAGAGTGTAGGTGCCAGCACACACCCTTGTTTCACCCCGTTGCTTACTGAAAAGTCTTTAGATACTGAACCACTCATTGCCACATTTGCTTGCATACCTGTATGGAGTGCCTCGATCAGGCTGACAAACTTCTCTGTACAGCCATATTCTTTGAGTACCTGCCAAAGTCCTTCTCGCGAAACAGTATCGAAGGCTTTACTGAAGTCTATGAAGACTACATAAAGTGGCATGTTCTGTTCAATACATTTTTCTTGAACCTGTTTCAAGCAGAAAATCATGTCCATTGTGCTTCTTCCACTTCTAAAGCCACCCTGGGTTTTCGGTAGTACATTCTGCGAGATGTGTTCATTGAGTCTGTTCAGTAGTACACGTGAGAGAATCTTACCAACAGTTGCTAGCAGTGATATACCTCAGTAATTTCCACAATCTTTCCTGTCACCTTTCTTGAACAAAGGCACAATACTTACATCCTTCCAGTCTTGAGGTACTTTCTGGGCATCCCATATCTCTTGGATGAGCTTGTGCAGGCAGTTGGTCAGCTGAACACCACCAAATTTCCACACTTCTTTCTCTTATATATGTTTATTGAGCTTTTGAGGGCCACAAGCAATACAGAAAAAGCAAACAGCAAGAAATGACAAAGGGAACCCTCTTTTTCAACCCCCAAACTCCCACCCCATCGTCCCATCTCCACACACAAAAACAAAGACAAAAAAACAACAACATGAAAATAATAAATACCACAATACAATACAAATTTGTCAGAAGCAGAAGAATTGCATCATAAGAACACAATCGGAAATAATGGTGGTCTATTTGACAATGCACTTTGACCTCTCAGTCCAAGCAAGACCATAGAGGTCACTCCGGTGGGCCTGGGCGCCATCTCCTCCTCTATAACTCAAAAAGGGGTCCCATATATCAAAAAAACGAAAAGGTTTGTCTTTGAGCCAGAAGCTAATAGCTTCTAATGGGATAAGTTCCATCACACCACGAATCCAATGTGTAACTGTAGGAGCAGAGTCTGAGGTCCATAGAAGAAGAATACATCTTCTTGCACTAAAGAGAAGCACCTGCAACAGTTTGAGTGCGAAGGAGCGAAGATTCAGTGGGGTAGGATTTACTCCTAGAATGCAGCTGAGAAGAGTGAGTGCTAGATTTTTCTTGAATATAATATCAATTTCTTTACAAATTTCTACCCAGAAGTATTAATAGGAGGACATTTAAATAAACAATTAAAATATGAACCTTCAGAAATTTTACACTTATTACAAAATTTTGAAAATAGAGGGTTAAACTTATTGCATTTCACTAGAGTAACATGAAGCCTGTATATGATCTTGAATTGTAACTCTCTAGCTTTGTTAGTTAGCTTCCTGTATATATTTGCATCCTTTTATAGAAACGTGGACAGACTGTAATTTACTGTACATACTCTGGTTGTCATTGAATCCTTATTTAAATCCTTCACCTGAACAACGAGAGCAAGTTTTTAGCCAAAGTCAAATTCCTTGTATGTGTTGTGCATACTTGGCCAATAAAGCTGATTCTGATTCTGATTCTGATTCTGATTCTGATTAAAAGGTAGTTTGCACTACCTGACCGCACTTCATCCCATACATCAGGTGAAAATGATTCTCCAAAATCCGCTTCCGAAAGAGATCTGACATGAGCTGTGTAATCACTGGATGAGACTGAGAGGGTCTTGTAGAATTTAGTGATTAGTTTTCTAGTGTCTGGTTTCTGAATCACCTTCTCCATAGATGAAAAAAGACCCCATTAGGATGCAGCTTAATAGATGAAGAAATAAAACTACGAATTTGCAGATACCTAAAAAAGTTATTCTGTGGGAGGTTATACTTCTCTCTGAGCTACTCGAAAGACAGCAGAGTGCCCTCTGTCATCAAGTCGCCTACAGTTTTTACTCCCCTATCAAACCACAAGGAGAAGGCTTGGTCAGCCAGACCAGGGGGCAAATCCGGGTTTAAATAAATAGGTGTGAGGGGGGGAAAAGGAGCCATCCTGATTTCCAAGCTTCTTCACCATCCTCCAAACTTTTAAAGTATTCTGTAAAATAAAATTCCCCTTTAATTTGAGACAAACTCATTTCTTAGACGTGTACAATATGTGACTAAGAGGGATAGGGACCACCAGAGCCGCCTCTATATTAAACCAGGTGGATGTCGGATCATTTTTAAACCAGTGCCAAATGTAAATAGGGAAGCAATTTGATAGCTCCTAAAATCTGGCACTGCCAGGCCTCCTTCATCCAGTGGGCGCTGTAATGTGCTAAGTTTTAACCTGGCTCGCTTGTTCCTCCAGAGAAAAGATGTCAAAGAGCTATTAAGAATAGCAAGTGATTTTCTTGTTAAGAGAGCTGGGATCATCTGGAAGGGGTACAATAACCGAGGAAGTATAACCATTTTGACAAGGTTGACCCTTCCTAAGAGAGATAGAGGCAAGGCCGTCCAGCGGGCCAAGTCCTCCTTGATTCTACGAATTACAGGAACAAAGTTGGCTTTATATAAGCCAGAAAGAGAGGGAGTAATGTGTATGCCCAAATAAACAAAACGTGATTGAGACCAGCGGAAGGGGGTAGTGCACAGTGGAGACCAAGATACCTGAGGAGTAAGGGGCATGGTTTCAGATTTAGAGTAGTTAATCTTATAACCTGAAAAATGGCCAAAAGAATTAATTATTTCAACAACTCTTGTAATAGAAGATTCTGGGTTACTTAGATAGAGGAGGACATCATCACAATAAAGGGAAATTTTATGATTTGTGGAACCCACATCTATACCTGTTACCAAGGAATCACATCTAATGGCCTCCGCTAAGGGCTCCATAGCGAGGGCAAACAGAATTGGTGAGACCGGGCAGCCCTGTCTAGAACCACGTCTCACGGTGAATGTGGAGGACCTCAGGCCGTTTGTAATAACAGAGGCACGGGGGGCAGCATATAGCAAGGATAGCCACCTGATAAAGTTGTCACCAAGATTGAATTTTGAGAGGACACCTAGAAGATAAGGCCATTCAATCCTATTAAAAGGCCTTTTCTGCATCAGGGGAGACAACAAGAGATTTGACCTTTGACCTTGATCCATTCTGAATAAGATTTAAGAGTCTCCTTACATTATGAAGGGAATTACGACCCAATATAAATCCAGTTTGGTCTGTTGAAATTAAATCTGGCATGACACCTTCAAGTCTCTTCGCCAGTATTTTAGCCAATAATTTTCGGTCAACATCCAGCAAGGCAATTGGCCTCGAATGGCAATCGGTCCATTCATCTGCAGATTTGCCCTTCTTTAGGATTAGAGAAATATTTGCATTCATCATAATATCAGGAAGAGCCCCAGAGTCGAAGAAGTAAGACAGCATATTGAGAAGGGGATCAATTAGCAAATCCTTAAAAGCCTTATAAAATTCTGGAGTCAAACCATCAGGCCCCGGGGGCCTTATTAATTTGCAAGCTGTTAACCGCCTCTGTAACTTCTTCACGGGAAATAGCCCTATTCAACAGCTCTTTTGGTGTATTGGATGCTTGAGGTAGTTTGACTAATGATAAAAAATTATGCATCAAAGTCTCCGAGTTGTGATCTGACTCAGAAGTGTATAAGCCTTCATAGAAGGAAAGGAAAGAGTTGTTAATATCTTTGCTGTTATAAACTCTTTTACCGGAACTATCCTTTATGTCTGGAATAGCCTGGGAGCCTGTATTACCTTTTATTAGATTTGCCAGATACTTGCTTGGCTTATTGCTGAATTCATATAACTTATGCTTACCAAGCAGTATAGATCTCTGAGCTTCTTTAGATAAAAGTGCATCTAGAACTGCTATGGTGGCATCAATTTGAGATCAAAGGTTATCTAAAGGTTTAAGGTTAAATTCACGTTGTAGTTCACTTAATTTACCTTCAAGAAACTGTTGCTCTGTCCTCTGTTTTTTCTTAAGATTTGCCAAGAATGATATAGTGAAGCCTCGAATAACAGCTTTACCAGTTTCACAGAGTAAATTAGGTGATACATCAGAGATATTATTTTCAGCAATAAAATGATTAAACTGTTCTGATAGGTATGTTTTAAAATTGGGATTTTTAAGAAGGTAATTTGGAAAGTGCCATTGCCCCCTAGTGCTTTGAGTCTTGCTGGACATGACCAAAAATATGGGTGAGTGATCACTGAAAATAATATTGCCAATGGAGCAAGAGAGTACTCTTTGAAGGGCATATTTAGGAGTAAAAAAATAATCAATTCTAGAAGGTGTTTTATGCACTTTTGAGTAAAATGTATACTGCCAATCAGTGGGGTGAAGGGTCCTCCAAGTATCAATGAAGTGAATATCAGCACAGCAACCAAGTAAAGATCGAGCTTGTCCAACAATAGACTGCCGTTTTTGAGGACCTATCTAAACGTGGATATAGACAACAGTTGAAATAGCCCGCTATCACAGAGGATTCAACAGTCCACTCAGAAAACAGAGAGAATACCTTAGTATAAAAATCAGTTGAGCAAATCGGGGGGGGGGGGGGGCATACACATTTAAATAGGACACAGGGTCCCCAAAGACTGTCCCTCTAATCATGACATACTGTACCTTCCTGCAGTATCAGACTTAATCTCCACCCCTATCAAAGGAAGGTATTTATGAACCAAAATGGCTACCCCTCTGCAGTTAGTAGTGAAGGAGGAATAATAGATCTGGCCCAGCCATTCCCTTCTTAATTTTAGGTGTTCACTGTTGTTTAGATGGGTCTCTTGGAGGAATGCTATCTGTACCCTCTCTTTTTTTTAAATAGTTAAGAATTTTTTTATGTTTAATAGGGGTCTGGATCCCATGTACATTCCAAGAACACAGTTTAATTTCTGCACTGCTAGCCATTATTCCAAATGATACTGATAATACTTTTGTTTAAAAGTTTATACATTGAGAATTTATATATGGAACCTCCTGACAAATACAAACAATACAACAAAAACCAAAACAAACAGAAAAGGGGAGTGTGGAGAAAAAAGAATGAAAAACACAAAACCTCCCTCATACTTTGAGCGCTTCCCTAAACTGAGTGTCTACATCCTACAAAATACAACTTAATTCTGCACTAAACCAGTGCTCCATACGAAAATGTATAAACATCTGAGGAACTTTAAAAATAAAATACTCCTTAAAAAAAAAAGTAACGAGCATTGATATTACCTTGATTCATTACATCCAAACCCGTACAATGAAACCGCTTAAAGTGAATTAAAAAGTCCATAAAGTGACAAGAAAAAGAACTTATTAAACTGCTTAATTTATATATGTCTGGAAACTGGAGACTGCCCCAAAGGACTAGTGAAAAGTTACCCATTGGTGTCATCCGCATGGACCGCTCAGAGGGATGGGGCTATGGTCTCTGAATAAAAAATCTCCGCCTCCTCCACTGTATCAAAGGTGTATTTGCCGCCGTTGAATGACACTTGGAGTTGGGCAGGAAAACACCAAGCTGTATGTGACATCTGCAGCGTGAAGCTTTCGCTTGATGTTAACAAAAGATGCCCTCCGTTTGGTGACATCAGAAGTAAAATCAGGGAAAATGTAGACTTTGTGACCGCGGAAAGTAAGTGGGCCCTTCTCTCTGGCGAGCTGGAGGATGCACTGTTTCACTCTGAAATGGTGCACCTTTACAATCATGGGTCTCGGGGAAGCGTTTTGACCCTGGTCAGGCCGGGAAGCAAGGCGATGCGCTTGGTCCAACATCTCAGGCCCGTCAGGAACCTCCATACCCAGCGTCTCGGTGAAGAAGTCGGTTATAAATGTTGTAACTTGTGGCCCCTCTATGTTTTCCAGCAGACCAAGCACACAGAGATTTTGGCGTCTGCTCCTCGATTCAAGGTCCTCCGTTTTAGCCATTAGCAGTTTGTTGCATTTCTCCAGCGTTTCACTCCTGGCTTCGAGCGCCGTAATCCTGTCGTCACACTCCTGCAGAGAAGTTTCGACCTCGGTCAGAAGTGTCTCAAATGAGTCTATAGAAGTCTGCAGTGTGCCTAATGAGTCCTGCGTTTCAGTTCGGAAACTTTCAGTTAGCCTTACCAGGCCCAAAAGTGACAGCTCTTCTGCGCCCTCATCAACGCCATGTACAGGAGACGGGTAGCTGGCTTTCTCGCTAGCTTGACGGTTAAGGGCTCAGTTAGAGCGTTCCTGACTGGAAGGGTTCTTCCCAGACATGTCAGCGGGTTTCTCAAGTGGTCCCAATATGATAAGCAGAAACATAACAAGGCACAGTGACGTTTAAAATAACATTTATGAAACGATATATTGCAACTGGTAAGGGCGCATCTACTCCGTATCCATGCTCCGTCCCCTATGCATTCTCATCAAATTTCCACACTTCTGCTGGAATTCCATCCCTTCCTGGAGCATTACCATCCTGTGTTGTCCTGATAGCTACCATTATCCATCCATCCATCCATCCATCCTTCTTCTACCACTTTTCCGGAGGTCCTGGTCGCAGAGGCAGCAGTTCAAGCAGAGAAGCCCAGACTTCCCTCTCCCCAGCCACCTGCTCCAGCTCTTCAGAGAGGATGCCAAGGTGTTCCCAGACCAGCCGGGAGACATAGTCTCTCCACCGACTCCTGGGTCTGCCCCGGGGTCTCCTCCCAGTGGGACGTGCCTGAAACACCTCAAGTGGGAGGCGTCCAGGAGGCATCCTAATCAGATGCCCATACCACCTCATTTGACTCCTTTCAATGTGGAGGAGCAGCGGTTCTACTCTGAGCCTCTCCCGGGTGACTGAGCTCCTTACCCTATCTCTGAGAGTGAGTCCAGCAATCCTACGGAGAAAGCTCATTTCAGCCGCTTGTATCTCCAATCTTGTTCTTTCGGTCATTACCCAAAGCTCGTGACCATAGGTGAGAGTAGGAACGTAGATTGACTGGTAAATTGACAGCTTTGCCTTAGAACTAAGCTCCCTCTTCACCACAACAGACCGGTACAACATCCGCATCACTGCAGATGCTGCTCCAATCTGTCTGTCAATCTCTCGCTCCATTTTCCCCTCACTCGTGGATAAGACCCCAAAATACTTAAACTCCTCCACCTGGGGCAGGAGCCTGTCCCCAACCCAGAGAGGACAATCCACCTTTTTCCGTCTGAGGACCATGGACTCGGACTTGGAGGTGCTGATTCTCATCCCAGCCGCTTCACACTCAGCGGCAAACCGTCCCAGCAAGAGCTGTAGGTCATTGCTGGATGAAGCCAACAGGACAACATCATCTGCAAACAACAGAGATGAGATCCTGTGGTCACCAAGCATGACACCCTCTATTCCCTGGCTGCGCCTAGAAATCCTGTCCATAAAAATTATGAACAGCATCGGTGACAAAGGGCAGCCCTGGTGGAGTCCAACTCTCACTGGGAATGACTCTGACCAAGTGTTGGCAATACAAACCAAACTCTCACAACGGTCGTACAGAGACCGAATAGCTCGTAACAACAAGCCCGATACCCCATACTCCCGAAGCACCCTCCACAAAAAACCATGAGGGACGCGGTCAAATGCTTTCTCCAAGTCCACAAAACACATGTAAACTGGTTGGGCAAACTCCCGCGAACCCTGAAGAATTCTCGAGAGGGTAAAGAGCTGATCCGATGTGCCACGGCCAGGACAAAAACCACATTGCTCCTCCTGAATCCGAGATTCAACCAACGGCCGGATTCTCCTCTCCAGTACATTGGCATAGACGTTCCCAGGGAGGCTGAGGAGTGTGATCCCTCTAAAGTTGGAGCACACCCTCCGGTCCCCTTTTTTGAAGAGAGGAACCACCACCCCGGTTTGCCATGCCAAAGGCACTGCACCCAGCCTCCACGCAATGTTGCAGAGGCGTGTCAACCATGACAGCCCAACAACATCCAGGGCCTTGAGGTACTCAGGGTGAATCTCGTCCACCCCCGGGGTCCGGCCACCAAGGAGATTTTTAACCACCTTGGCGACCTCAGCCCCTGTGATAGGCGAGTCATCCCCCTCGTCCCCAAACCCTGCTTCCTCTGTGGAAGGCGTATCAGTGGGATTGAGGAGATCCTTGAAGTATTCCTTCCACCGCCCGACGATATCCCCAGTCGAAGTCAACAGTGTCCCATCCGCACCATACACAGTGTGGACAGGGAGCTGCTTTCCCCTCCTGAGCCGCCAGACAGTTGGCCAGAATCTGTTTGAGGCCAACCGAAAGTCTTCTTCCATGGCCTCACCGAACTCCTCCCATACCCGGGTTTTTTCTTCAGCAACCACCCGAGCTACACTCCGCTTGGCCTGCCGGTACACCTCAGCTGCTTCGGGAGTCCCACAAGCCAACCAAGCTTGATAGGTCTCCTTCTTCAGCTTAATGGCCCCCCTCACCACTGGTGTCCACCACTTGGTTCGGGGGTTGCCACCACGAGATGCACTGACCACTTTGCAGCCGCAGTTCTGGGCTGCCGCTTCAACAACAAAGGTGGAGAACATGGCCCATTCAGACTCCATGTCTCCAGACTCCCTCGGAATGTGGTTGAAGTTCTTCCGGAGGTGGGAGTTGAAGACCTCCCGGACAGGGGCCTCAGCCAGACGTTCCCAGCACACCCTCACTATACGTTTGGGTCTACCAGATCTGAATGGCTTCCTCCCCTGCCATCGGATCCAACTCACCACCAGGTGGTGATCAGTTGACAGCTCTGCACCTCTCTTTACCCGGGTGTCCAAGATATATGGTTGCAGGTTTGATGACACGATTACAAAATCGATCATCGACCTGCGACCTAGGGTGTCCTGGTGCCAGGTGCACATATGGACACCCTTATGCATGAACATGGTGTTCGTTATGGACAGACTGTGGTTAGCACAGAAGTCCAATAACTGAACACCACTTGGGTTCAGATCGGGCAGGCCGTTCCTCCCAATCACCCCCCTCCAGGTTTCACTGTCGTTGCCCACGTGCGCATTGAAGTCCCCCAGAAGGACAATGGAGTCTCCAAGAGGAGCACCCTCCAGCAACCCAGTCACAGACTCCAAATATGGTGGGTACTCTAAAACATCATTTGGTGCATAGGCACAAATGATGGTCAGGACCCATTTCCCAACCCGAAGGCGCAGGGAAGCAACCCTTTCGTCCACCAGGGAAAACTCCAATATAGAGGCAGCAAGGTGGGGGGATACAAGAATACCCACCCCTGCTCGTCGCCTCTCGCCTGGAGCAACTCCAGTGTAGGAGAAGCTCCAGCCCCTCTCCAGGAGACTGGTTCTGGAACTGGAGCTGTGTGTTGAGGTGAGGCCGACTATATCTAGCCGGTATCTCTCAACCTCGTACACCAGCTCAGGCTCCTTCCCCACCAGAGAGGTTACATTCCACGTACCAAAAGCCAGTTTAGAAAGCATGGGATCAGTCCGCCAAGGTCTCCGCCTTTGACCGCCACCTAATCCACATATGATCCCTCCTGCAGGTGGTGAGCCCACTGGAGGGCGGACCCATGTAACTCCTTCGGGCTGAGCCCGGCCGGGTCCCATGGGTGGAAACCCGGCCACCAGACGCTAGCCTTCGAGCCCCTCCTCCAGTCCTGGCTCCAGTGTGGGGCCCCGGTAACCCCATACCGGGCGGGGTACACTGAATCCTTGATATAGAATTTATCATGAGAGTCTGTTGGATCGTTCTTAGTCTGGCCCTTCACCCAGGACCAGTTTGTCTTGGGTGACCCTATCAGAGGCAAATTGCCCCAGACAACATACGTAGCTCCTGGGATCACTGGGGCATGCACCCCCCCCACCACCACCACGATAAGGTGACGATCCATGAGGGGGTAGCTACCATTAGTTCATCAAAATTTGAACTAGCTACCATTAGTTCATCAAAATTTTGTGGTTCATCCAGACTTGATACAGCTGGTCACTGCACTAGAGCTTCTTTAGCCTCGTCAGTGAGATCTCCAGGGTTGTTTAGTAGTTGGTCAAAGTGGTCTGCAAATCTGTCCAGGATCTTGTCTTTCTCCTGCAAAACCATTTCACCATCCATAGCCTTTAGTTGGATCAATCCTCTTGGTTTAGGGCCGTAGATTTCTCTCAAACCTGTGAAGAATATTTTCATGTCCTTCCTGTCTGCTGCAGTTTGAAGTTCCTCCACTTTTTCATCCCACCAGTTGGACTTCATCTCTCTGGTGTACTTCTGTTGCTCACTCTGAGCCTTTGAGTATTTCTTCTTCTTCGCCCTTGTGTTACACTGTAGGTTTTCCTGCCCAGCTGTATTCCTCACTTCTAGTAGTTTCTTCAGGTGTTCATCATGCTCATCAAACTAATCTTGATGTTTCCTCTCAGGGTGGCCTAATACATCACTCGCAGTCTGATACACCATATCCTTCAGTGTTGCCCATTTCTCTTCTATGTCATTCTCTAAGTTGATGTGGTCCCAGTCTTTCAAGTTTTCATCCATTTCCTGTGTAATTCTTCCTGCTTCTTTTGGCCTTTCAGTGCACTGGTGTTTAGCTTCCGTGGTGGCTTTGCACCCGTCCTGCAGTGCTATTTTCATCTGCAAATCCTTAATCTAGGTCTCAGCATAACATGATCAGTACCACAGTCTGTGCCTCTCATTGCTCTGGTGTCCAATACATCCCTTATGTCTCTCTGCCTGACTATGATGTAGTCTAACAAGTGCCAGTACTTGTATCTTGGGTGCATCCATGTCTTCTTGTGTGTGTCCTTGTGCTTAAATAGAGTGTTGGTTATCACAAGGTTGTACTCTGAACATAGTGCAAGTAGAAGTTCTTCATTAGCATTGCACTTGCCTACTCCATGACTGCCTAGCACTCCTTTCCATTTCTCAGTGTCCGAACCAACTCTGGCATTAAAATCTCCAAGTATCAGCCTGTCATCAGTCGGTACACACCTGATAGTCTCACGTAAATCACTGTAGAACTTTTCCTTCACCTCCTCTGTGTTGGTCATTGTTGGGGCATATACTGTACACTGATGAGTGTGGCATACATCTTCCGCTGTAGTGGGAGTCTCATAGTCATTATCCTGTCGTTGATTGGCACCGGTTCCTCCTCAAGCATTGTTGCTATCTCCTTTCTAACTGCAAAACCCACTCCTGCTTCTCTCCTTTCTTGAGTTGATCTCCCACTCCAAAAGAAGATGTACCCATGGTCTTCCAAGCTGTCGTATCCAGGCAATCTTGTTTCACTAAGAGCAGCTATGTCTACATCGTACCTGTTCATTTCCAGGGCCACAAGCACGGTCTGTCTTTCTGGGCGCTGTGATGTTGTTCTGTCCAACAGAGTGCGTACATTCCATTCTGCTACACACAAGGCTGCTGCTTTCCTCTTCTTTTGTCTTCCTGCTCCTAGCTTACTTTTTGCTGCCTGTCAGAATGTGAACAGATCAGAGTGGACATTGTAAGCCCGGGCGACATCTGAGCCGGTATGAATTGCTTTCTGATTGACCATTTCATGAAACTGCTTGCAAAGTATGTGAGTACCGCTAGCTTTTGCTGGACTAGCAGCACATTCTTGGCAGATAAAGGTGCTATCAGTGGCAAGGACAAGCCAAGACAAACTGACTCCAGTATCTGTTGCAGTGACTGACCAGATGATAGGTTTGTTTATCTCTGCTCTTTGTGTAGTGCGTGTGATGATGCACTGACTGGCACAGTCCACCACAGACCTTGCGACAGATGTGTTTATCTGCCAGGATGTCCAGTCTCACCCCATGTAACTGGGAGTGGTCCACCACAGACTTGTGGCAGATATTGTTTTTAGTTCTGCCAGGATGCCCTGTTTCACCCTCCACACCCTCGAAAGGACGGGGATGCCGGTTGAGTCGCCGACGGCCCCACCCATGAGACAGGTAGTACCGGATTTCATGGTTATCTGGTAGCAAGCAAGCCAATGCCTGACCTGATTAAAAAAAAAGGGGGGTGGGACAAAGCTATAATATTTGTGTCCCCTCAGTCATCTCCTTTGCGCATGTCCTGTCTGGAGTAATAAAAAATGCACACTCAGCTGTTGTTTTTCTGTTAGATGTATTAAGCCAAGCACAATTAAATACAAACTATCCACCTATACCCTGCAATAAAGATTAGTCCAAATCTTTTGAAGAAAGAGCAGCGTTTTTCACTGGACAGAGAAAAAAAGCAGTGCATGAGTTTATGAAAATTTGCTCTGGGATTGTCCTCTTTTCCTAAAGTTTCAAAACCATTCATGTCTCCATGTCACATCTGAGCATACTATTCAGCTCGATTGTTCCGCCCAACATCATCTCTTCCCCATTTCTCCTCTCTAGAATAACTGGGCATCAGCTGTGATTAAAACCTGTTTAATGCCAAGCAGCGTTACTATTGCATGCATTTTTGTTCACGTGCACCACCTTTGGCCAGCGCAAAACCCATCTTAAACAAGCCATCATGATCAGAGTTCCCTTTATAAGTGGAAAAAGAAGTGGATTATCCAAAACACACCTTTGAATAATTAGACCAGCCTCTTTGCACTTTTTTCCGGCACACAGACTGTTTTCCTAACGGCCTTAATAACAAAATGGACTGGGACACACCCACCAACGCACTATGCACATTTGACAACTGAGGAGTGAATAGGATGTTATAATATGGCCTAGTGTCATGATCCAGGGGAAAGGAGCACTATTTCCACTCACTTTCTGGAGTTTGTCTGTCTCCTGATTAGAGGCAGCTATGCTAATTACGCCACCTATACCTTATCAACACTCAGCGTTCACAACCTTTCGGATTGTCAAACTCTACAGTACACTGAACTTTTGGTTCCTGCTCCAGGAACTCCTGTGCTCTCCCTGTGATCACATGCCCTTGTGTCTCTGCCTGCTGTGTGACCTCCATTTAAGAATCTGTATTTAAATTCACATTCTCCAGTACTCACCTAATACATCAAAGTCAAGTTAAAATCAACTTTATTGTCAATTCTGCCATATGTACAGGTACATCTCAAAAAATTAGAATATCATAAAAAAGTTAAATATTTTTTGTCACTCATTTCAGAAAGTGAAACCCATATATTACATATCTATACAGTATATTATGTGTGTGTGTGATATTCATTACACAGGGAGTGATATATTTCAAGTGTTTATTTTAATTTTGATTATTATGGCTTACAGTCCATGAAAACCCCAAATTCAGTTTCTCAAAAAATTAGAATATTACATAAAATTAATTTAAAAAAAAAAAGTTTTTGAATAGAAATGTTGGCCGACTGAAAAGTATGTCCATGTACACACTCAATACTTGGTCGGGGCTCCTTTTGGATCAGTTACTCTATCAATGTGGCGTGGCATGGAGGTGATCAGCCTGTGTTACTGCTGAGGTGTTAGGAAGGTCCAGGTTGCTTTGATAGTGACCTTCAGCTCGTCTGCATTGTTGGGTCTGGTGTCTGTCATCTTCCTCTTGACAATACGCCATAGATTCTCTATGGGGTTTAGGTCAGGAGAGTTTGCTGGCCAATCAAGCACAGTGATGCCATGGTCATTAAACCAGGTTTTGATACTTTTGGCAAAAAAAAATATGCATTTTTATGATATGCAGACGAGCTGAAGGTCACTATCAAAGCAACCTGGACCTTCATAACACCTCAGCAGTGCCACAGGCTGATCGCCTCCATGCTACGCCACATTGATACAGTAATTAATCCAAAAGGAGCCCCGACCAAGTACTGAGTGTGTACGTGGACATGCTTTTCAGTTGGCCAACATTTCTTTTCAAAAACTGTTTAAAATTAATTTTATGCAATATTCTATTTTTTTGAGAAACTGAATTTGGGGTTTTCATGGGCTGTAAGCCATAATCATCAATATTAAAATAAATAAACACTTGAAATATTTCACTCTCTGTGTGATGAATCTATATAATATATGGGTTTCACTTTCTGAAATTGAGTGACAAAAAATATTAAACCTTTTCATGATATTCTATTTTTTTGAGATGTACCTGTACAGCACATACAGAGAATTGAAATTACGTTACTCTGAGGCCCACATTGCAACAATGTAAACATTAAGTAGGAGTAAGTATAACATCTAACACCAAACATTAAACATCAAACATTAGTGCAAAGAAAACCAACCACCAACCAGAAGCTAGCTAAAAATATTAAGGGAATTTTGTATAACTGGATAAAAGAATCCCCCCTAGTATCACCCTCTGGTGCAAGGAGGTATTTAATACACTCCCCCATGAGAGATTACATGCAGTTATGGAGGGGGAAGAGGAGCAGTTTTTAAAGATTTGAACTCTCTTCTTAAACTATCTGCCTGGTGACCTAAAGGTTTTACTTTTGAAGGGAGAGTGCTTTCCTGAAGAAAGACATCCTTTAATGACCTCCTCATGAGGGGTGGTTTCTTGGACTGGGATTTTGTTGCTAGATTTGTCGTCTGTTTTCTGTGCTTTGAGCTATGCACATGTCACTGATGCTTCTAACTGCTATTTGTTTTCTGCTTTTACATTGGGTGGCTGTCTGTGCGTGGGGTGGGAGGGTATGGGACTATTCTGTTGTTGATTTGTCTGTATGTTTATATTGTTTAAATTCAATAAAAACGTGTTAAAAATACTAAGGGTGTGCAAAATAACTAAATACGATAAAAAATTAAGACAGCATGCCATGACTTAGGCCACATACCAGGGCACATAGAGGGTTAGAGTGGCCACTCTAACCCTCTATGTGCCCTGGTATGTGGCCTAAGTCATGGCATGCTGTCTTAATTTTTTATCGTATTTAGTTATTTTGCACACCCTTAGACGTAACAAACTAATAGTTTTTTGAATGCAAAAGATGCAATAGACTTACACAATGGTCCTCTCCGGCATACAACTAGGAACATACCGGTCGCTATGGAGGGTGAGAATATGTATGGGCACATAATCATACCATGTAGGACAACTAAGTAGACGGTTAGGCTGTTTCATTCCATCTAGCAACAATGCTCTGCACTGTGTGTGTTTATATATTTGCATATTTATTCCATCTAGCTACAATGCTCCGTACTGTGGGTGTTTATATATTTATATATCTACATATTATTCCATCTAGCTACATTGCTCCGCACTGTGTGTGTTTATATACTTGCATATTTATTCCACCTAGCTGCAATGCTCCGTACTGTGGGTGTTTATATATTTACATATTTATTCCATCTAGCTACAATGCTCTGCACTGTGTGTTCATATATTCATATATTTATTCCATCCAGCTACAATGCTCTGCACTGTGTGTGTGTGTATATATATATATTTTATAGTAATACGTACATATGTTTATTAGCTGCTCTTGCTTGCTTGTTTTTTTTTCTTGCCTTCTGATTGTTGCTCTGAGTGTTGCTATCCCTGTGCTGTTGCAATCCTGGAATTTCCCCGTTGTGGGACTAATAAAGGCTTATCTTATCTTATCTTATATAGTGCAAAGACACCATTTCCTTGCAGCATAAAGTGGCTGGTACAGCCATGGGATCACTGTGTGTGTGTTGGAGTGAACAGTTCCTTGATGACAGAGTTCAGTTTTTGAAGCTCCTGAAATCATTGTGTGTGTGTGTGTGTGTGTGGGAGTGAACAGTTCCTGGATGACAGAGTTCAGTTTTTGAAGCTCCTGAAGTCAGTGTGTGCGTGTGTGAGAGTGAACAGTACCTGGGGATGGTGGAGTTCAGTTGTTGGGGGGGGGGCAGAGTCCAGGATTCGTGGGGGGGGGGGGGGGAGAATTGGGAAAGGGGGCAGAACAGGGAGAGTTGAGCTTCCTGACAGCCTGGTGGATGAAGCTGTCCTTGAGTCTGCTGGTCCTGGCCCGGAGACTCTGCAGTCTCCTCCCTGATGGCAGCAGACTGAAAAAGCTGTGTGATGGGTGAGTGGGATCACCTGCAATGCAGAGGGCTTTGCGGGTGAGGCAGGTGCTGTAGGTAGTCTCAAGGGAGGGGAGAGAGACACTGACGATCTTCTCAGCTGTTCTCACTATGTGCTGGAGGGTCTTGCGGCAGGATGCGGTGCAGGCGCCATACCACACGGTGATGCAGCTGGTCAGGATGCTCTCGATGGTGCCTCTGTAGAAGGTACACATGATGGGAGCCAGGACTTTGGCTCTTCTCAGTTTACGGAGGAAGTAGAGACACTGCTGAGCTTTCTTGGCCAGTGATACAGTGTTGGTGGTCCAGGAGAAGTCCTCTGTAATGTGCATACCCAGGAACTTGGTGCTGCTCACCCTCTCCACAGCCGCACCATTGATAGTCAGGGGAGCATGCTGGGTGTGCGCTCTTCTGAAGTCCACAACAATCTACTTCATCTTCTCCACATTCATAGAGACATTGTTGTCTCTGCACCACATGGTCAGGTGGCTTACCTTGCTCCTGTAGTTTGTCTCACCTCCGTTGTTGATGAGACCCACCACAGTTGTGTCGTCCGCAAACTTGATGAAGAGGTTGGAGCTATGTGTCGTGTACAGTCATGGGTCAGCAGAGTGAAGAGGAGGGGGCTCAGCACACACCCTTGGGGTGCCCCTGTGTTCAGAGTGACGGTGCTGGATGTGTTACTGACTACATACTGAATACATGTGTTACTGAATACATGACTCCTCTCCTGGATTTTCCTCACTGGTGGATTTTCCCCCTTATGGATCGTCACCTTATCGTGGTAGGGGGTTTGCATGCCCTAGTGATCCCAGGAGCTATGTTGTCTGGGGCAATTTGCCTCTGGTAGGGTCACCCAAGACAAACTGGTCCTGGGTGAAGGGCCAGACAAAGAATGATACAATAGACTCTCATGATGAATGCTAGAACAGGGATCCAGTGTACCCTGCCCAGTGTAAGGTTACCAGGGCCCCACCCTGGAGCCAGGACTGGGGGAGGGGCTCAATGGCTAGTGTCTGGTGGCCGAGTTTCCACCCATGGGACCCGGCGAGGCTCAGTCCGAAGGAGTTACATGGGTCCGCCCTCCAGTGGGCTCACCACCTGCAGGAGGGACCATGGGGGGGGGGGTGTTGTGTGGATCAGGGGGCAGTCAAAGGCAGAGACCTAGGCGGTCTGATCCCAGGCTTCCTAAACTGGCTTTTGGGATGTGGAATGTCACCTCTCTGGTGGGGAAGGAGCCTGAGCTGGTGCATGAGGTTGAGAGATACCAGCTAGATATAGTTGGCCTCACCTCAACACACAGCTCCGGTTCCGGAACCAGTCTCCTGGAGAGGGGCTGGAGCTTGTCCTACACTGAAGTTGCCCCGGGTGAGAGGCGACGAGCAGGGGTGGGTATTCTTGTATCCCCCCCCCCACCTTGCTGCCTCTATATTGGAGTTTTCCCCAGTGGATGAAAGGGTTGTTTCCCTGAGCCTTCGGGTTGGGAAACGGGTCCTGACCATCATTTGTGCCTATGCACCAAATGATGGTTCAGAGTACCAACCCTTTTTGGAGTCTGTGACTGGGGTGCTGGAGGGTGCTCCTCTTGGAGACTCCATTGTCCTTCTGGGGGACTTCACTGCGCACATGGGCAATGACAGTGAAACCTGGAGGGGGGTGATTGGGAGAAATGGCCTGCCCATTCTGAACCCGAGTGGTGTTTAGTTATTGGACTTCTGTGCTAACCACAGTTTGTCCATAACAAACACCATGTTCAAGCATAAGGGTGTCCATATGCGCACCTGGCACCAGGACACTCTAGGTCACAGGTCGATGATTGATTTTGTTATCATGTCATCAGACCTGCGACTGTATGTCTTGGACACCCGGGTAAAGAGAGGTGCAGAGCTGTCAACTGATCACCACCTGGTGGTGAGTTGGATCCGATGGCAGGGGAGGATGCCATTCAGATCTGGTAGACCCAAAAGTATAGTGAGGGTGTGCTGGGAATGTCTGGCTGAGGCCCCTGTCCGGGAGGTTTTCAACTCCCACCTCCGGAAGAACTTCAACCACATTCCGAGGGAGTCTGGAGACATGGAGTCTGAATGGGCCATGTTCTCCACCTACATTGTTG
Organism: Pholidichthys leucotaenia; assembly: GCA_020510985.1. NCBI lineage: Eukaryota > Metazoa > Chordata > Actinopteri > Cichliformes > Pholidichthyidae > Pholidichthys > Pholidichthys leucotaenia. Next base: position 230,278,656 of record CM035843.1, on the reverse strand, counting down.
AAGCGGCAGCCCAGAGCTGCGGCCGCAAGATAGTCAGGGCTTCTTGTGGTGGCAACCCCCGATCCAAGTGGTGGACACTGGTGGTGAGGGGGGCCATTAAGCTGAAGAAGGAGTCCTATCAAGCTTGGTTGGCTTGTGGGACTTCCGAAGCAGCTGAGGTGTACCGGCAGGCCAAGCGGAGTGCAGCTCGAGTGGTTGCTGAAGCAAAAACTCGGGTATGGGAGGAGTTCGGTGAGGCCATGGAACAAGACTTTCGGTTGGCCTCGAAGAGATTCTGGCAAACTGTCCGGCAGCTCAGGAGGGGAAAGCATCTCCCTGTCCACACTATGTATGGTGCGGATGGAGCGCTGCTGACTTTGACTGGGGATATCCTTGGGCAGTGGAAGGAATACTTTGAGGATCTCAATCCCACTGACACGTCTTCCACAGAGGAATCGGGGCTTTTGGATGAGGGGGACGACTCACCTATCACAGGGGCTGAGGTCGCTAAAGTGGTTAAAAATCTCTTTGGTGGCTGGGCCCTGGAGTGGACAGGAGTCGCCCTGAGTACCTCAAGGCCCTGGATGATGTAGGGCTGTCATGGTTGACATGCCTCTGCAACATTGCGTGGAGGTTGGGGGCAGTGTCTTTGGCATGGCAAACCGGGGTGGTGGTTCCTTTCTTCAAAAAAGGGGACCGGAGGGTGTGCTCCAACTTTAGAGGGATTACACTCCTCAGCCTCCCTGGGAAGGTCTATGCCAAGGTGCTGGAGAGGAGAGTCCAGCCGTTGGTTGAACCTTGAATCCAGGAGGAGCAATGTGGTTTTCGTCCTGGCCGTGGCACATCGGACCAGCTCTTTACTCTTTCAAGAATCCTTGAAGGTTCGTGGGAGTTTGCCCAACCAGTGTACATGTGTTTTGTGGACTTGGAGAAGGTATTCGACCGCGTCCCTCGTGTTTTTTTGTGGGGGGTGCTTTTGGAGTATGGGGTATCGGGCTTGTTGATATGAGCTATTCGGTCTCTGTACGACTGTTGTGAGAGCTTGGTTTGTATTGCCAACACGCGGTCGGACTCATTCCCAGTGAGAGTTGGACTTCACCAGGGCTGCCCTTTGTCACCGATCCTGTTGATAATTTTTATGGACAGGATTTCTAGGCGCAGTCAGGTAATGGAGGGTGTCATGCTTAGTGACCACAGGATCTCATCTCTGTTGTTTGCGGATGATGTTGTCCTGCTGGCTTCATCCAGCAATGACCTACAGGTCTTACTGGGATGGTTTGCTGCTGAGTGTGAAGCAGCTGGGTTGAGAATCAGTACCTCCAAGTCCGAGTCCATGGTCCTCAGACGGAAAAAGGTGGATTGCCCTCTCCGGGTTGGAGACGACCTCCTGCCCCAAGTGGAAGAGTTTAAGTATCTTGGGGTCTTATTCACGAGTGAGGGGAGAATTGAGCAAGAGATTGACAGACGGATCGGAGCAGCATCTGCAGTGATGTGGACGTTGTATCAGTCTGTTGTGGTGAACAGGGAGCTAAGTTTTAAGGCAAGGCTGTCGATTTACCAGTCAATCTACGTTCCTACCCTCACCTATGGTCATGAGCTTTGGGTAATGACCGAAAGAACGAGATCGCAGATGCAAGCAGCTGAAATGAGCTTTCTTCATAGGATTGCTGGACTCACCCTCAGAGATAGGGTGAGGAGCTCAGTCATTCAGGAGAGGCTCAGAGTAGAACTGCTGCTCCTCCACATTGAAAGGAGCCATTTGAGGTGGTATGGGCATCTGATCAGGATGCCTCCTGGACACCTCCCACTTGAGGTGTTTTGGGCATGTCTCTCTGGGAGGAGACCCCAGGGCAGACCCAGGACTTGCAGGAGAGACTATGTCTCCCAGCTGGTCTGGGTATCCTCTCTGAAGAGCTTGAGCAGGTGGCTGGGGAGAGGGAAGTCTGGGCTTCTCTGCTTGAACTGCTGCCTCCGTGACCCGGACCTCCAGAGAAGTGGTAGAAGATGGATGGATGGATGGATGGATGGATGGATGGCAGATTCTCCCCTAATCTCACCTCTTTGGTGAAACCTCCTCTACCAGGATTCATCTCCCATGACCAACCCAGCAAATAAGCTCAAACATTCAAGAAAATATCCTACCTTTGTCTCAGGATAGCCTAAACAGGACTCGGTAAACTATCTAACCTCTCCATATCACCATATCTACATTCATCAAGTCACTTTCTCCACCTGTGAAGAAGCAGCTTTCCACAAAGTTTATTGTTCATCCCTGCACCCAAAAGTAAAAGAACATTTTAAACCCTGAGAGGTTTTCTGTCACAGATCCACACCATCTGCATGCACCCTCTGGTGGTGAAGATTTTTTTCAAGAAAATATTCAGTTTAGATGTCGCAAATTTCAAAGGCTGTAACTTGAAAGTGGTAAGAGATAATGGCTTACTGTAAATGAGAAAGATGTGGAATATGATCCAAAGTTTATGATCGGAGTAAATTTACACATCTAATTTGCATAATGTGATGGCAGCCATATTGGATTACATAACTTTTGATCAAAGTGGACTTTGGACATATTTATGCAAAGGATGGTTTTGTTGGTTTGTCTTTGTTTTTATTTTTCCGTTTTTGTTATCTTCAAAATATATGACCCAGAAAATAAGTAAAATGTAAACAAGCTGATAAAAACATCAGACCTACCGCTCATCATGTGTCCACATGCGTCCGTGTGCTGATCCCTGGTCATTATTTGTCTTCTGCTATCTCTGACCTGGCTCTTTTTAAATCAAAACTTAAAATGTATTTGTTCAGGATGGCTTTTAATACCCAGTCGTGGTGACATTTATTCTCATTATTCTGTTCATGTCATGAATCTGGGTTTGGTGGTTCCAAACCTAGTTCTTACTTATTATCGATTTGCCCTATTTTCTAACAGGCGCGTCAGCCAGCTGTTTGGGTCGTTCGCTCCCTGACAGCCTGACTCCTGTCAAGTGCCATCAGCTGTGCTTTGTTACGGGTGTTCACACACACACACACACACACACACACACACTATTCATTCTCATTCACACACCCAGACACTCACTCATGCACACCTGGGGTTCATTATGTTCAACCCACGCTTCCTCACACCAGCAATCTCTTCCCTCTTTAGCATTATGATTAAAAATATGCTGCATTTGTGGGAAGAGATTGTTGGGGCACTCACCTTCATACGTGGCAGCGTGCTCCTCCATGTATGTTGTTCCACTACCTACGTGTTACTCAGCCTGACATTTGAAGATAGTTAATTCCTTGGTGTTAGCGGCTGATTCTGCTTCTCTCCCTCATCCACCAGACTGCACAGATAGCTCCGGATCATTCTCGCCATAAGTTATGTTTGCCTTTCTCTTTGTGCCCAATGTATGGCGGCACTAGGCTTCCTCCCTGGCTGTAGAACATCCGGCTGGCATCCCTGTATGTCTGGTGGCCTTTAACTCATCATATCATCCACTGTATTAGCGTGATCGTACTGGTCTTGTTATTTTGTTGTAGTTTATGTTAATAAATGACACGTCTGACTCCAGCTAATGGGTTTTTCATTCCTTCCCTTATGCGCCACGCAGTGGCACACGAGGAATTATGACAGTTCATCTTGTTTTTATTTTTATTTTTAGGTATTTATGCTAATCCCTTTGTTTATGTAATTTGTTTTCATGCTGTGTGTTTCCAGTGCTGTTTAATTTTTCTGTAAAGCACTTTGGTCACCTACGGGTTGTTTTAAAGGGCTATATAATTAAAGTACATTACATTACATTCTGTCTGTCATTTTTGCTTTCTCTCCCACATCCAGAAACTCTCACATTTATGTTTTCATTTATTCCACCTCGATTTCGGTTAGATAATGTCGCAGAACTGGCAGTATTGTCCTCTCCATCATGTGCAGCTTCGTCAGTGGTGGACAAAAGTGTACATGCTCCGGTCCATCTTCTGCTGTCACAGAAGGTAAATATTTCCCTTCAGAAGCTCAATAATCCCTTTTAAAATCATAGTTGGCAAAATTTGGAGCAAATGCTTCCTCCCTGTTGAAATATATGCTGCGCAATTGTTTATATGCCTCTTCTTCTGCACCCCGGAAGTGCTATCAGATTCGATTCAGTTCTGTTGGGCTGAACTGAATCCTCCAGTGAAGAGCTGTAAGCTATATGTGTCTACCATCTAGTGATGTGAAATGCTTGGTACATCTGGGTTTATTTTGTTTTGTTTTGTTTTTTTCATACTTTTTTACCTATCACGTGACAGGTGCGGATCTGCGTCACCAGCCACAGGAGAGGTAGGTCATGTAATCAAATTTAATCCTAAAGGGCCACCTTATTCTTCCCATACCTGAAATACTGTATATACACACCTTCTCCTTCCTGCCAGGACCATCTCAGCCTCTTCCATATTCACAGTAAATACTTGCATCCATTTACCGGTCTTGTTTTTGTGTTTGCTTCTGGCTCCATTATTAGCCATATGTTCACATGTATGAAACCATCTCTTCCACAACTGTGTTTGTTGTATCAGAACAGAAACACGTTGCATAGACATTATAGACCTAATAAGTTTAAGAAAGCTGTCAATGAATCATGCTCTTAACTTTAATTGCAGCTATGTCATTTACTTCCACTCCATTGCAGCTCAAAAGAAATCAGTAACACATATGGTGCAAGCCCTTGTGTAGAAAATTCAGTCTCAGCAGCAGCTGAGGATTGTAGATGTTGAGTCTTTTGTATGTAGTAATTAAAATTTAATTAAATTAGCTGCACACACTCTGTACCCATGATTTCTCTATATTAGCTTAAACCTCTGGTGGCTGGTGGATTAATAAAGTCCAGTGTGGATGTTGTTCTGCAAAAAGGCAACATGAGTATAATGGTTAACTTGCTGGTATGGCCAGAAAAAGTGGAGATGTTGCAGCTGAATTATTTTTCTTGAGAAGATTCGTCCTTGAGTAAAATGACGCTGAAGATGATTTATAGCATGCCAAAAAACACTGACTTTTTTTTTGACAATTAGACCTTAAACAAAACACAAATACAGTGCTCTGAAAAAGTATTTGCCCCCTTCCAGTTTTCTTATATTTTTGCACATTTGTCACACTTCAGTGTTTCAGATAATTAAACAAATTTTAATATTAGACAAAGATAACCCAAATAAATACAAAATGCAGTTTTAAGTGATTTCATTTATTAAGGGGAAAAAGCTATCCAAAAAAGTAATTGCACCCCCCCAACTTTGATTAACCATTTTTTGTTAAGCTGAGTTCAATTTCACTAGCACGCCTGAATACTGCCTGACCTGTTGAATCAAGAAACCACTAAATAGAATCTGTCTGACCAAGGAAAGTAGGCTAAAAGATCTCAAAAAGCAACACATCATGCAGGAATCTAAAGAAATTCAAAAACAGATGAGAAACAAAAAATCAGAACAACATCTAAAGAACTGCATGCCTCACTGGTCTCAATTTGAACACTGGTTCATGATTCAACAATAAGAGAGAGAGTGGAAAAAAATGGCATCCATGGGAAAGTTCCAAGGCAAAAACCACTGCTGACCAAAAATAACACAAAGGCCTGTCTCACATTTGCCAACAAAACACATCTCGATGATCTCCAAGACTCTAGGGAAAATATTCTGTGGACTGATGACACGAAAGTTGAACTTTTTGGAAGGTGTGCATCCCATTACATCTGGCGTAAAACTAACACTGCATTTCATAAAAAGAACATCATACCAACAATCAAACATGATGGTGGAAGTGTGATGGTCTGGGGCTGCTTTGCTGCTTCAGGACCTGGACAACTTGCTGTAATTGATGGAACCATTAATTCTGCTCTCAACCAGAAAATCCTGAAGGAGAATGATTTTAAACAATTCTGTCAAGAAGAGTGGGCCAAAATTCCTCAACAGCAATGCAAAAGACTCATTACCAGTTATCACAAATGCTTGATTGCAGCTGTTGCCACCAAGGGTGGCACAATCAGTTACTAGGTTTAGGGGGCAAATTTTCACATAGGGCCAGGTAGGCTTGGATAGCTTTTTTCCCTGAATAAATGAAATCATCATTTAAAAACTGCATTTTGTATTTACTCGGGTTATCTTTGTCTAATAAAATTTGTTTGATGATCTGAAACATTTAAAGTGCGAAAAATACTCAAAAAATATTTTTAAAAAATCAGGAAGGTAGCAAATACTTTTTCCACAGCACTGTATAAGATTTTCAGGGTTCTGAAGTGTTCTGACTTTTTGAATTTTGCCCGATCCCTTTTCTTGGTTTCATCATGGATTAATTTATGAAACCCACTTGAGAGCCACTTCCATTAATTATTGCCACAAAATATGTATACAGTTATCCGATACCAAATTTGAGAATGTGTTTGTGCTGCTTTCAGAATGCAAAAGCATGTGTGAGACCATAAGTGCTTCCCCCAACATTTACCACCAACACAAATGCAATTGTTCTCTGAAGGAAACTCTAGACACCTACAACCTTGAAGCAATAAGCATATTTTTGGACTGTAGGAGGAAACCTGAGTACCCAGAAAAGCCCACACGGGGCACGGGAAGAACATACAAATGCAACAGAGACAAGCTCGGTTCAATGAGGGGATTCAGACTGGTCCATAGGACACTAGAGAGGTTTATTGACAGAGTACACAAATTGGCAAAAAACAGGGAACACAGACAAAATACACAAGGGAGGTGAGAGTGATAAAACTGAGCTCAAACAGTGGAATAATTTAACACGTAGAGAATAAGTTGTCATCAAAATAAAATAGAAAGAAACTTCAACAAATGTGTTTAATATAAATAGAACACACAGAAAAACACACTAAGAACTCATGTTCTCGTATTTCAGACTAACTTTTTTTCTGGCCAGATATAGGAATCTTTAATGTGATCTCTACCTTATGCCTCTCTCTGTAGGTTTTTGAGGCCAGAGGAGATTCTCTGCCCCAGCAGCTGCTTTCTATCCAGTGTAGGGAACAACAAAATCATGAAATAAGGGAATCTGAAACTGTTTTAAAATTAAACTCCATATTCTGAGTCAAAGTTTATCTGAAGGCAGTTTCAAGAAATTCTACACTTTGAAGAGTCAGGGAAGAGGCTTTCAGATCCGTTGTGGATCACATATGTTTACAGAGACTAACTGTGACTTCATGGCTGTTATCAAACATAATGGAGGGAGAAAAATGATAAGATTTGGCAACGTGATTGAAAAAGTCATGTCACACGTTCAAGGCAAATATAATTGTTATATAATGAGTAAATCTGCCCTCAGCCTTGGCAAACACCCATGAAATATGGTAGTTTTTCTGTATTTTAACTGTAAAAGACTGAGTGGAATGAAAGGCAAAGCTGTGACGTGTGGTGGGGACTGAAGGCAGCATTGAAGAAGAAAAACTCTGCTTCAAGGTTAATAATTTTGAGGCTTTTAATCTATTGATGCTTTATTGTTGGAAATTGATGAGGAACTGTGGCTTCTATATACGTGTTCTTTTATGTGATAAAAGGCTGGATTTCTCAGACGCATGAGAATCACTTTGTGGTTCTTTTGATATTCTATAAAACATGGCACCCTGACATTGACATGGTAAGTATGAACACATAGTCTATATGTTCATTATGTCTTATATTGTATATTAACAGTAAGTTGAAAACGCACAAGAAGAAAGGTCTAAATTAAAGCTTTGTCTTATTGATGGCAACTGATTTTCTGTGTATCAGGGATGTGTGAATGGATGGGGGGGTGGGGTGGGGTGGGGGTGAAGCTATGTGTGAGTGTGTCTTAAATCATGCTGCTTCTATTTATATGGATGCCGAGAGAAACGCAATTTCATCTTGCCCGCACTACAGTTGTATGTACAGCAATATGACAATAAAGTTTGATTTGATTTGATTTGATCTCAAAAGGTGAAGCCAACAGTTGTGTAAAAGAGAGAGATCATTTCTTATGGGGACTGGAAATCTGCAGTTCTTTTGCCAATTATCAGTAGTCCACCGAAGCTTTGACACCATATATAGTTTTTTTTTTTTTTCTTCTTCAACCGCTTAATTATTTTGGGTTGCAGGGGTTTGTTTGGGTCAGTTTGTTTGGGCAGGAAGTGCCAGTCCATCGCAGGACCAACACAGAGAGGCAGACAACCATTCACTCTCACATTCATACCTAAGCACATTTTATCTCCAGTTGATGCCAGTTAACCTAACACGCATGTCTTTGGACTGTGGGAAACACACACAGACATGGGGAGAACATGCAAGCTCCACACAGAAAGGTCACCACTGATGAGGGGTGGGATCACACCCACGGTCTTCATGCTGTGCTGCGACAGTGCTGCCCACTGCACCACCGAGCTACCCCTATACACTACTCACAAAAAGTTAGGGATATTTGGCTTCTGTGTGAAATTTATGGAAACTGTAAAAGTTCACGCTACAGTGATATACAGTAATATCATGAAAGTAGGGCATTTAAGTAGAAGCATGCAGTGGTGATTTCCTCATCTCAAACAATTTATTGAAACAAAAGCCAACAACAGTGGTGGGTATACTACAACAAAAAATGTCAATGTCTCAATAACTTGTCATGTGCCCTTGAGTGTCAATTACAGTTTGACAACAACGTTTCATGCTGTTCACAAGTCAACTTATTGTCTACTTAGGCATGGCATTCCACTCTTCTTGAAGGCTGGCCTTCAGGTTGTGGAGTGCAGGGTTACGAGCCTCTACACGGCACTCAGCTGATATCATAGGTTTTCTATGGGATTCAGGTCTGGGGAAAGTGTAGGCCACTCTGTTTGAGGTACCGAAGCCTCCAGCACCCATTCCATAATGAAGCAACCTCGATAAGCTGGAGCATTGTTGTCCATGAAGATGAAATTGGGCCTGTGTTGTTCATGCAGGGCCACAATGATTGGATTAATGATGCCATTCAGGCAGTATCGGCTTGTCACTGTACCACTGACTAGACACACCTGCCCAGACTGTAACACCACCACCACCAAAGACTTGTCTAGTGACAACAATGGCTGATGCATAGCGCTGTCCTTGACGTCTCCAACATTGCTGGCAGTCATCATTTCTGCTCAACGTGAATCGACTTTTATCAGCGAACACCAATGAGGCCCACTGGTCCCTTGTCCAGCGTAAATGCTGCCTGGCCCATGCAAGATGATGATGCCTGTGCCTGGTGGTGTGGTCAGGTATCCTTGCAGGTCATCTAGCATGCACACCACACTGATGTAAATGGTTTCTTATGGTCTGATATGACACTTGGGTGCCTCTCACCTCCCTTAAATGTGCCTGGAGTTGAGCGGCTTCATCATCCGGTTCCACAGGGCACTGTTCACAATGAAGCAGTCATCAGCATGGAATGTGGCCAAAGGATGTCCACTTCTATGCCTTTCTGTGACTCTGTACCTCTGTTGCAATCTGCTGATGACACTCTGTGACACTCTAAGCTCAGTGGCCACTTCCCTCTGACAACATCCTGTTTGAAACCTTGGCAAGGTACTGTTGATCAATTGTTTTTTCTAACTGAACCAGAAAATTTATTGTTCAATTCATGGATCAAACACCCATTGTGAATTTTGCTGTTAAGCACCTTATTAGAGAACGGCAAGTTATACAAAAAGTACTGAAACATTGAACAGTTGGACATGTGCATTCAAAAGGTTAGAGAAGATCAAATTAAGTTCACCTGTAAAGGTTATAGTGTATTTTAGGTGCATCCTGAAATTTCACCCAAAAGCCGAATATCCCTAACTTTTTGTGAGTAGTGTATATACTTTTTTTTCTTGTAAATTTTCAGATTTTTCTCATAAACTTGTAACTTTTTTGTACATTTGCAGTTTTTTTTCTTGTGAATTTGCATCGTTTTTCTTATAGTTTTGTAACTTTTTTCTTTTTAAAGAATAAAGTTATTTTTATTAGTCCACTAATAATAACAGCATCTAAAACACATAAAACAAAGTAACAGAATTACAACACGAGTAGTACATTTCAGGGTTTCCTCTGGTATCATTTCTGGGTGGCAGCCCGCCACCCCTGAAAAATTTCCACCACTCTTATGAGGGAATTTAAATTTAAGAAAAATATATGAAGCAATGACAGTCTGTAAGCATGCACACGAACAGTGTGCGTGACTGTCATCCACGCAGAGTTCAGAAGCACCCCGCCCACATGAGAGTTCCAGATGCCAGGTAGAGCGTCTTGCTAGCGTGACTGTCCGAGAGAAACATGAGCTTATTAAAGTACTTTAAACATGGAAAAAATCAGAAGAGGGATGTAAGCACTGGAGGCATTTATCATGGTTTTAACCCGCTGGTAACGGGAGCAGTAATGGAAGAGTTGCTTTACTAATAGATGTGGTTAGAATTCATATGCAGCCAGCTTCATATGAAGGGAAAGGCAAGGGGGACTGATGAATTGCTGAGGATATATTTTACCAGCCACTACAATATTAAGTTATGTTCCCTGTTATGCACCTGGCCAGTTAAGATGACCGAAGTTCACAAAGTCAGTGACTTTAATCCATCAGCAGCCTTCAGACAAACTAAACATGCCAACATTTGGATTTCAAAATAAGGGAGGTTTTTCCTGCTCTCTGGCTGGTAAGGAGATGTCTAAAAACAAAACTATAAATATATAGAAATATTATAACAGAAATAACTGCATCTTTGGTCATTTAAGTACATTTATTTCATTAAGTTTTATTATTTTTTTTTCTTTGAAATCAGAGTTAAATTGTTGTTCTGTTCTGGCTCTGCAAAATTATGGTCAAAAATGTAAATTGTTATAAGGAAAAAGTAAAAAACAATACCACAGTGTTTCAAATTTATTTAAAAAAGTAAAACAGTAATTTTATTTTAAAAATAGATAAAAATTAGCCATAAAATAATCCACAAATTTATAATAAAGTCTCAAACATACAAGAAAAGTCAATTTTACAAGAGGAAATTACAAATTTGAGGAGAATGGTTTCAAATTTAGATAAATTTACAGAGAAAAGTAGAAAACTACAAGGAAATTGTGATAAATTTTCGAGAAAAATCCCAAATCTTCAAGACTGAAATCATTACTCAAGTTTTTAAGTAGGTGCTCTTAAAGGCCAAATGTCACGTAATTTTTTTTTCTAAATGACAACGAATTTAGATAAAATACACATAGCTTAAACCAAATATTCATACTGGAGACCATATCACCCACCTGTATTTACATAATTGTACAAAATACACCAGGTGAAGGCCCCACCTTGCTTGCTGGCTTGTGACAGCCAGTCCAGACCACGCCCATGTTTTTGACATCACCAGTTGTACCCTGGCTGCCCTGCCTATCCACATTCACACTTATCAACATTGGACAATCATGACGGAAAGTGACAGCGATTGTGAACAAATTAGTTTAGTTTTGTCTTTTTTTTTGTCAGTGGTTCAGACAGTGACAGAGGCATTGAACCTTACAGGTTCGAGCCGTCCGAGACGGAATCAGATGCTTTGTCTGATCACAACAGTTCCAACGATGACCAGAGAGCAGAACCAGTGGAAAATGTCATTGAACTGGACATTAATCGCCTCCAGAATTGCAAAGCCGAAGGGGGTCTGTCGAGGGCGCCCCATAAATATTGATTTTTCGGAAGCCATTATTATTACAGTGGAGGAGAGCCGCTGCTGTCAAGAAATTGACCAGATCAATATGAAAATGGAGGCGCATACCTGTCAAGTGAGACGTTTTCGCCGTATTTTGGTGCCAAGCACGGCTGTGGGGGACGGCGGAGTGGTGGAGGACACTTTTCTGGGAAATGTTTTAAATGTAGTTCGTGTTGTTATTGTCAAATATTTTAAGGAAAATACGGGGAAAATGCAATTTTAGCAAAAACGGGCGTATTGCCATTTCTGTACGCCCAAAAGAAAAATATACGGGAAAAAAAATTGAGTGTGTTGTGGAGCACGTCCTGTGTGTGATCCCCCACAGCTGGTGCTGGCAGATGGCTCAGCCTGAGCTATTATCACTACAATGAGAAGTGTGGGGTCAATCATTAGTCAGATTGTCAGGGCGGGCTGATCGCTCAGCGTGAGCTATTCTCACTACAATGAGAAGTCATTAGGACAATGGTTTAACACGTTCGGCTGTGCAGCGGTTGCGGAACAGAGAGAGATCGCCTGACAAATACAGAATTCTGCTTTTTTTTTTTATTTTGCGCCGGACGCTGAGTTGTGTTGTTATTGTCAAATATCCATGAATCCTTAAAATATTTGACAGTAACAACACGAGTTGCATTTGGGGCATTTCCCAGAGAGGTGTCCCTTGTTGCTCCGCCGTCCCTTATAGCCGCTTTTTACGGTGTTGAAGTACGGCGAAAACGTCTCACTTGACAGGTATGAAAACATTTCCCAGAGAAGTGTCCCTTATTACCCAGCTGTCCCTGATAGTCCCGTTTTAAGGTATGGGTGAAATATCCAATTTTTTCTTTCTTGTTGCTCACTTCAACCTTCCAGTCTCCATATAAACAATCAATTGAAATACCCCAAGCATCAAACTAGGGTACAATCGATTTAGTCACTTCCGCCTTCTTCCCCAGGTGATTCCAGGGGCCGTGTCAGGCCAAGCGCGGCAGTTTTAAATTAACGAATATTCCGTTGTTACTGAAGCATATGCACCAAGACCCGAACGGATCGGTTCCCTTTTATATCTAGTTTCAAGATATTTAAAGTACCCTGTTACGTGACATTTGGCCTTTAACTTTTAACTCAACTAGAAATTTTTGGTTGTCTATGTGGTAGACTGCAAGTCTAATTTAAAACATTACTGGCACATGCCTCTAGGGGGAACTACCTGTATTGTTCAGCACTACTATTAAGGGGACACATTAGAATAAGAGTGTGAAAAACCCCGCGCAGAATCCATGTTCAGTCTTATTATGTGTGTTGCAGAATAAACGGCAGAGTTAGCCAAAGAAATAACTCAAGTGTGATCATTGCTACACGGTAGGATATCACACAATTGGCGACGAGGATTAAAAGAAAAAAATCAGCGGCGAGAAACAGAGAACATTGCAAGTGTGGCGAACTCAAGTGACTCCAGTAGTTCGAGTGCAAGTTCAGAGGAGGAAAAACGAGGTTTCCCCACCACGACGAGCAATGGCGGCTGTAATCGGAACGGTAACCCCTTTTGATAACTCGACTCAGTCATGGGAAGAATATAGTGAAATGTTGGACTTTTTCTTCGAAGCTAATGACATTGAGGAGCCAGACAAAAGGAAGGCTGTACTGTTGAGTGGAGTTGGTGCAACTACTTACAGCTTGTTGAGAAATTTAATAAGCCCTGCATTACCGAAAGATAAAACGTACGACCAGCTTACTGCTGAGCTTCAGAAGCACTTCAGCCCCAAACCGAGTGAAATCGTGCAACGATTCAAATTTAATTCACGCATAAGGAGGAACACTGAGTCCATAGCAGAGTATGTGGCAGAATTGAGGAAATTAACACTGCACTGTGATTACAAAGACTCATTGGAAGAAATGTTAAGAGACAGACTTGTGTGTGGAGTGAATGATGACCGAATGCAACGGCGACTTTTATTTGAAACAAAACTCACTTTTGTGAAGGCTTTGGAATTATGCCAAGCGATGGAAACAGCATCTAAAGATGTGAGAGAGATGCAAGGGAAGCTAACAGAGGACACAGCAACGCATGTTCGTGTGCCTAAGACCCAAGTAGGTGTCCACAAAGTGTCGACTGACAAAACTCAGCACAAATTCCCCAGTTGTTATCGCTGCAAAGGCCAGCACAATGCTGCCGAGTGCAAATTTGCCACTGAGCTGTGTCATAATTGTGGCAAGCGAGGGCACATTAAGAAAGCATGTAGAATAAAGGTGGACAGCGCACAGGTGCTGAAAGCGACAGTTAATGGGCAAAAGTATGAAAACAAGGGCCCAGGAAAGGAACAGCGAGCGAATCAACTGAGAGGGGAGGGAGAAAGTGATACAGAAGACATGGATTTTCACACAATTTACAACACGTCAGAGGAGCTGACCAAGGTAGCGCCCATCACGCGTACCATGAATGTTAATGGAATGAAAGTAACATTTGAAGTTGATACAGGCTGTGGAGTAACCATATTAAGTAAACAGCAATATACACAACTGTGGAAGAAAACAGACACAGCAGAATTAAATCCCTGTTCATTAAAATTAAAAACATACACAGGAGAGAAGCTAGACGTGCTAGGCATGGCACAAGTGAAGGTGCAGCACGAAAACAAAGAAAAGGACTTACCTGTAGTAGTAGTTGGGAGCGAAGGACCAAATCTACTAGGGCGAAGTTGGCTACAAGAACTGGCCATGATTGATCAGTTGGTGAATAAAGTGGAATCTCAGCCCAAATTGCAGCTGGAGGAGATCCTCGAAAGACACGCTGAGGTGTTCAAAGAAGGCTTAGGACAGCTAAAAGGTGTCACTGCAAAGATTAATGTGGACAAGGAGGCCCAACCACGATTCTGCAAACCCCGACCGGTGCCCTATGCAGTCAAGCCACTGGTCGAAAGCGAGCTACAGAGGCTGCTGGATGACAAGATCATTGAGCCAGTGCAGGTTGCAGAATGGGCGGCGCCCATAGTCCCAGTGAGAAAGCCGGATGGCTCCATTAGAATATGTGGAGATTACAAACTCACTGTCAATCGAGCATCACGGGTGGATCAGTATCCAATTCCTAAAGTGGAGGACCTCTTCGCACAGCTGAACGGCGGCGGACACTTCACGAAATTAGACATGAGTCACGCCTACCAACAAGTAGTCCTGGAAGAAGAATCAAGAAAGTATGTAACCATCAATACACACAAAGGCTTATATACCTACACACGCTTACCATTTGGAGTAGCTTCCAGTCCTGCTATATTCCAGAGAACTATGGAGGGCATCCTAGGTGGAATTCCGAATGTTGCCATTTATTTGGATGACATCCTTTGTACAGGACCAAATGAACAAGAACATCTGAAAACGCTGGAGGAAGTGCTTCAACGGTTGGAGAAAAGCGGTCTGAGGTTGAAAAGAAGCAAGTGTGAGTTCATGGGAAAAGAGGTGGTGTTCCTAGGCCACAAGATCAACGCCAGTGGTCTACACCCTCTAACAGACAAAGTGGAAGCCATTGCGGAGGCGCCTGAGCCACAAAATGTTACTGAGTTAAAAGCCTACCTGGGCTTGTTGAACTATTACCATAGGTTCCTCCCAAAGCTCTCCACGCTGCTGGCACCACTACATACCTTACTTAAGAAGGAAGAAAAATGGTCATGGGGGGTCAAGCAGCAGAAGGCGTTTGAAGAGTCCAAAGCGCTACTTCAGTCCTGTAGTGTGTTAGTGCACTATGATTCAAACAAACCACTCATCCTGGCGTGTGACGCATCACCCTACGGTGTGGGTGCTGTACTCTCTCATCGTATGGAGGATGGCTCAGAGAGACCCATAGGGTTCGTCTCAAGAACTCTTAGTGCAGCTGAGAAAAACTACTCCCAGCTAGACAAGGAGGGCCTTGCAGTAGTATTTGGTGTAAAAAAGTTCCACAAATACCTGTATGGGAGACAGTTCGCTATAGTGACTGACCACAAGCCACTAATTTCACTGTTCAGTGAAATGAGAGCCATACCCCAGATGACATCTCAGAGAATTCAGAGATGGGCCGTTACATTAGCAGCGTATGAGTACACCATCGTTTACAAAGCCGGACGGGACCATACGAATGCTGACGCGATGAGTAGGCTACCCTTGGATGGAGGAAGAGACAGCACGCCTGAGGAGGAGGAGAGAGTGCTATTGTTTGAAGATATCGGCGTGCCCCTGGTGAACGCACAACAAATAAAGAAGTGGACAGACAAAGACCCTGTTCTAGCAAGAGTGCGAGAATACATCTTGCGAGGATGGCCGAAGATGAACAGTCCTGAGTTCATTCCCTATGCCCGACGACAGGATGAGCTCAGCACCCAGGAAGGTTGTATCCTGTGGGGAGGACGCGTGGTTGTTCCACCACCTGGTAGGAATGTCTTACTGCAACAACTACACCAAGCACACCCTGGCATCACTCGCATGAAAGCGTTGGCGAGGAGTTACATGTGGTGGCCCAACATGGATGCAGAGGTGGAGGCGCTTGTGAAGTCATGTGCGGCATGCCAGGAGAACAGGAACAGTCCTCCAGCAGCCCCACTACATCCCTGGGAAGTTCCAGATAAACCATGGAGAAGAATTCACATTGACTACGCAGGTCCATGGATGGGAAGAATGTTCCTGATCATAGTTGACGCATACTCAAAGTGGATCGATGCATATTCTGTGAGTAGCTCTACTTCTACTGTTACCATTGAATGTCTTAGAAAGAGTTTCAGCCAACATGGGCTACCTGAAATCATAGTATCAGATAACGGTACATGTTTTACGAGTGAACAGTTCCAAGAGTTTTCTGAAAAGAATGGCATACGTCACATCACGACTGCGCCATACCATCCTTCTTCTAACGGCTTAGCCGAGAGGGCCGTGCAGACGTTCAAGTCACTCATGAAAAAGATGACAGGAGACTCTATTGAAACCCGAATGTCGAGAGCTCTGTTCAGCTATCGAATAACACCCCAATCTACAACTGGCAAGTCACCAGCTGAGCTGTTGTGTGGAAGGAAGTTGAGGTCAACATTTGACTTAATACATCCAGACTTCAGAAACAAAGTGCATGATAAACAAGAGAAACAAAAAGGTTATCATGACATGCATGCTAGAGAGAGAATACTGAGAGAAGGAGACGTGGTCTACACCCGCAACTTTGGCTCAGGACCAGCCTGGGTACCAGGAGAAATAACAGAAAAGACAGGCCCTGTGTCATTCAAGGTGACATTAGGTCATGGACAAGTGGTGAGGCGACACATCGACCAAGTTCGTGGTAGGAGCTCCATTCCCCTGCCGATGGCACCAGAGGTGTTGTCTGACACCCATCCTGAGGAGAGCATCAACGAACCACCACTTCAGGTGAAACCTGAGGTAACCGTCTCTGCAGATTCTACGGGCAGCACTGCAGCAGCCGAAACAGTGGAGCAGTCTGAGTCTTCACCTGCAGTTGGCTCACCCGCCGTGAGAAGATCTCAGCGAGCTAGGAAAGCTCCAGACTACTTGAAGGACTATACTTAGTCAGTAGTGAGTTCCCCAGCCACAGGACAAGAATGCGTCCTGGAACCTCACTGGGATGCGGTAGTCAAACCAAATCCCCAGTTAGACTGTTATGTGTGTTATACATGTGAAAAAAAAAAAAAAAAAAAAGAAAAGAAAAGAGAAAGAAATTATATGTATGGCACATGTGTTTAAGAAGTTAAAAGTAACTGTGATTGTTTAGGATTAAATGGGAGTTCCAGGATGTCTAGCATACTTGGCTAGTGTAATTAAAAGTAGTTTAATCTAGAGGGGAGGGATGTGGTAGACTGCAAGTCTAATTTAAAACATTACTGGCACATGCCTCTAGGGGGAACTACCTGTATTGTTCAGCACTACTATTAAGGGGACACATTAGAATAAGAGTGTGAAAAACCCCGCGCAGAATCCATGTTCAGTCTTATTATGTGTGTTGCAGAATAAACGGCAGAGTTAGCCAAAGAAATAACTCAAGTGTGATCATTGCTACACGGTAGGATATCACAGTCTACTTTTAATTATTAATTTCAAAGCACTGCTTTTACATGAGTAGAATTTCTGGCTATAATTACCCACCACTGATCATATAATTTAAGTATGCATGAATGAATTACTATAATGAATTTTTTTTCCCTTCCCTACTCTCTCAATGAAAAAAAAAAAAAGAAAAGAAACACTAGAATAAAAATACAAAAAATATACATATTTTTGTCATTTATGTAAACCATGCCAAAAAAAAAAAAATCCTGCAGGACAAAACATGACACTTGATATTTTCTAACCTGTTTGTATACCACCATAGACCGAGAGACAACCTGAATTAGACAGGGCTCAGAGAGGGAAAGATGAGACAGAAGAGGAAAGTGTTCAGGCAGAGGGTCCAGGAGAGGTGAGAGCAGAGGAAGGAGAGAAGGATGACACCACTAAAAAGTACAAACACAGGTCGTCTGGGTGGGACTCCAACTGGCCCAATATTCCAACATTCAAGCCTCGGTTGTACAGTACTTCAAGTGGTACGTCCCATATGCAAAGTTACTGTGCAAAATTTTAAAAAGAAATAAATAGTACAAAATTAACATAGTGTCATGTGCCCCCCCCCCTCCCGGAAATGTTATGTTGCCACCACGCCAAGGTCTTTAAGCCAGAGGAAACACTGGATTTACATATAAAACAAAGTAACACAATTACCGTATGAGTCATAGTTCTATATACCCCACCAGTCTTTAGAAGTTAAAGATGGAACATCCAAATGAAAAGAGGAGTACAGAATATATAACTGCAATCAAGCTCAAATAAACTAAAGTGAAATTTCTCATGCACAGGTTAAAGTGAATGTGTGATGCATGTAATTATATGCAATTGAGTCAATAAAGGATCAGGGGTTAAAAGTCACCTTGGAACTGAGCTGGTGGTCTTGATTGTCGTGTCAAGTGCCATGTGGCAGAAGGGTGAGAGTGACAGTTGAGCGAGGTTTGGTTTGATAGAGGGGCCTGTTGTTCCTTCAGATCTGAAGCGTTATGAAGCATGAGATTGCGAAGGGCCTGGGGACTTTGTTCTTGGCTACTGGTTTCTCAGGTGATGGGAGGGCAGCTGGTGGTGGCGTTTCCTGGGCTACAGTAGGGGGCCCTGGTGATGGAGCTGAACGAGCCTGCGTCGGAAGCAGAATGGGTTCAATTGACTTGGACTTGGGTGATGGGGTAGCAGAGATGTCAGTTGGTGCTGTGCCAGCTGCTCTGGTTGGAGGGTTACGTTTTTGGCCTGTGTTGAATAAGAGCGGTGCTGCGCAGGGTGATGGGCCAGTTGCCATCAGGAGAGGTGCTCGTTCAATAACCGGGATGTATTTTTGCAGGAACTTTCAGTTACGTAAAGGGACTCTACCAGAGCCATCAATCCTCTTGACGTATTGTTCGAACTGCCTCACTTCTACAACAATTCCAGTCTTGTCCCAATTTGTGGGGTTGGAACCAGTTTGATTCTGGATTGTGCCACACTCTTCAATGACCAGCAGTGGGAGAGGATGTGTGTGTTCGGAGAGGCGCTCAGAGGCACACGCGTTGGTTACGTAAGGCTTCTTTTCTAGATGCGAGTGTCTCGCGCCATGTGCTGTGTGGTTGATACTTTCCAGGATGAATTGATATGAAATTGCAGATTGGGTGTCCAAAAACACACATGGCAGGGAAGAGAAGAGTGTCACAATCAGTTGTGTTACGGTACTGGAGTATCGCACGTTGAAAGGCATCAGTGTTGAGTGAGCCCTCAGCGTCACTGTTGTCAGTGAGGAGACATTTCACGGTCTTAACTAGTTGAGGTTTTCTGTCGCAGAAAAAGTTTACATGCTTCGGTCCATCTTCTGCTGTCACAGAAGGTAAATATTTCCCTTCAGAAGCTAAATAATCCCTTTTAGAATCATAATTGGTACTGGAGCAAATGCTTCCTCCCTGTTGAAATATGTGTTGCGCAATTGTTTATACATCTCTTCTTCTGCGCCCCGGAAGTGATATCAGATTCAAAGAAGTTTTGGTGGGCTGAACTGAATCCTCCAGTGAAGAACAGTAAGCTGTATGTGTCTGCCATCTAGTGATGTGAAATGCTTGGTACATCTAGGTTTATTTTGGGGTTTTCTCATACTTTTTGACCTACCACGTGACAGGTGCGTATCTGCGACACCAGCCGCAGGAGAGGTAGATCATGTAATCAAATTTAATCCTTAAGAAGTTAACACTCACTTCTGCATGGCAATTGCTGTGAGGGAACGCAACAGATGATAGCGGCCTGTTTGACAATCGGCCATTTACTGTACCTGTCCACTACGACCAGGTAGTTCTGGCTATGATAGGTTTAAGTAGTCTGCAGCAATGCACTGTAACAGATACTCAGGCTGGGCAGGAAGAGTGGGTGATGAGCTCAGCTGTGAAGGTGCCATGCAATTGTAGGATGAGCAGCAGGCCCGTATTTCAGTGATGGCAGGAGTCATGCCTGGCCAGAAGAATGAAGACTCTTCTCGTGAGCACATCATGGTAACGCTTTGGTGGGCTGAATGTAGTGTCTGTAGTACCTGGTCACGGGTTGATGGGGGATGATGACGCAGTCCTTGGAGAGGCATACCCCATCAAATTCAGTGAGGTTCTCTCGAAATTGGTAATATGTACAGAGGTCATTGGGCAGTTCACTGGTGAGGTCGGGGAAGCCCTGCTGAATTAGCTCAGCTAATCTGCACATGGTTGAGTCACTGGATGTGGCAACACAGACATCATCCCATGTGACTGATTTGATTACCTCTGTTGGGGAGAAGCTGACTGACTGCAGACTTGGGCGGTATCCAAGACATGGGTGCGGATGGCAGCGAGGATGTCATGTGGCAGTTCAGGTGGCTGGCAGGAGCTGTCAAGTGTACTGACAGGTGCAACATCATCAGGGAGATGAAGCTGTGTGGCCTCTCCAACTGAGTGTCTAGATACTCCGGCTGCAGCATGACACACTCCCGGGATGTGGACCATGTGGAAAAGATACTGGAGTGACTTCTCCTTAAGGTTGCAGAGTCTTGATTTTGGTATGTCATCAAGTGATCGGTCGCCAAACACCTTCAGGAGGGGTTTGTGGTACACTGCGATGAAAAGGTTGGAACAGCCAAGGATGAAGTGATGTGCCTTGTCCAGTGCATTTACAACTGCAAGTGCTTCTCCCTCCACTGGGGCATAGCGAGAATTGGCGCCTTAAGTAAAGCGACTTCCGATGAGGGTGATCTTCCAGCCAGTCCTGCAGCAGAAGGGTGTGGTGGATGAGCAGGTACAGTGCTTTTGGGAAAGCCAAAACCCGATGTCATTTTTGATCCACTCTGTTGTAAGGCAGTTTGGTTTGCTTTTGTCAAAGATTTCCATTCCTTTATGGATTTCACTGATAATGATGGATTTTGATTCCTCAAATAGGTGGTTGAGTTGGTTCATCCACTGAAAGTTAGTGCCGGGTTTGCATGCGGAAGGGCTTCATATGCTTGGTTGATGCGAAGGTGTACAATACTTGACTGATGAGGCCAAACCAACTGTGAACGTCTGTAGTGTTGCAAGGGGTGGGGAAGTTTTGAATTGCCTTAAGGTATTGAGAGCAGGGGCACACGGTTGTTGGGGTGATCTCAAAGCCGACAAACTCTACATCTTGGTCATCTTGGTGAATGAGAATTTGGCAGGGTTGACAGTGATGCCTTTGTTGCCACACGTGTAAAGCCATTCGGCTGCCTGGAAGAATGCTTCCTCAATGGTATTGGACCACATCAGGGTATCATCCACACACTTGGTCTTTCGTGGGATGTCAGAGATGATTTCTTGGGGGGCAACATGGTAATGATAGCAGCCCCAAGGCATGATAAACGTAGTGAGGTTGTGATCGTTTTCATGTAGGGCAATGCTGTGGTACCCATTCCATGCATCAAAGACAGTTTTGCGAGTGTGTGGTGGGATTGCATGTGCTTTTTTTTTTTTTTTTTTTTTTTTTTTGTTACTTATTTGTACCCGTAGGTAGACTTGGTTTGCAGTCTGGTGACAAGCCACCGGTTGCTGGTTGCTGGTCGCTGCGTGCGCGAGCGCCCTAAACCTACATGTTTTTGGTGTGCGGGAGGAAACCGGAGAAATCCCGGAGTAAACCCACGCAACACGGGGAGAACATGCAAACTCCACACAGCTCACTGTTGGTCGGGGGCTGGGATCGAACCCACGATCTCATGATCCCCGCGATCCCCCAGCCGAGGGTAAAACTGTGCTGCCACAGTGCTAAACCACTGCGCCACCGTGCAGCCCATGTGCTTGACGGAAAGGGGACTGTATGTGATGGGTCTTTCGAACAGCATGGTGATTTAGCGGTTGGAAGTCGACTGTCTGCCTAGGTTTGCCAGATTTCTTAGCGCTTGTGGCACCATGTGACTGGGGTGCTGACTGGGACTGGTTTAATGACCCGAAGTCGTACATCTTGGTCGAGACCTGACTCCACCTCATCTTGCCAGTGCACAGGGACAGGAATGGGGGTATGGGAGGTGACAGGTTGAGCATTAGGGTCCACCATGAGTCGTAGTTGGGGACCATTGGTAATGGTTGGTGCTCACATACATTGAATGTGCTTGACTTGTAGCGTTCAAGCAACCAGGTCTCCCATTTCTCCACCACTTCTCCTCAGTTTATTAGTGGAGCCGTGATGCTGTGGACCATGTAGGATTCCACTGTTTCTTTTTGAAACCCTTCATTTTATTTTTTATTTTCTTTTTTTGTACTTTTACCAGATAACCCGCAAACTGTCAAACCCACCGCTGCCCACAACGCACATACACCGGCGGAGCCCCAGGGTTGATCCGGCTCATCCACCTGTAGCGTCCAAACCAAGCAGCGAACATCAGAGAAAGCATCGGGGTTGACAGCAGTTTGACCATGAGATGCCGTTATCATCGATGAGTACAACTGTTTAGGCTATCATTTCAGAATTCTTTTATTAATCAGCTAATGATAACAACATCTGAAACACATAAAAGAAAGTAACACAATTACAGCATGAGTAGTAGATTTACATATAAAACAAAGTAACACAATTACTGTATGAGTCATAGTTCTATATATTGTAACTTCATTTCTTGTAAATTTGCCTCTTCTTCTAAGTTTTTAATTTTTTCTCTAAATTTTGTGATATGGATGATAGGTTCCAGGTCAGAAAAGTAAGGCTAAAAATAAATTTGACTATAGAAATCTACTGAAAAATCCCATTAGATTTCATGCAGTACCAGGGTGACTTCAAGGTTAACTTTATATCTCTGATGGGGGGAAAATTTTGTCATTGTTCATTAACTAATTTTTCACATAAAAAATATATATATATATATATATATATATATGCAATATTAATTTAAGGATACCTTCCCCAAGCTTCATGGACTGGTGGGAGGGAGGGGGAATTAGAATGAATAGAATTTAAAAAAAAAAAAAACCTCACCTGCGAGTTATCTCATGCTTTCCATTCCTCCATCTCCTTTGGCCAGCTGGCTGACCGCGAGTAAGTAAGTAAGTAAAATTTATTTATCCAGCACTTCTCACAGAAAGAATCACAAAAGTGCTTCACAATAAAATAAAACACACAATCACAAATACAACAATAAAAGCACTAAAAACAAGTATAAAGACATTAAAAACATAAAAACCATAATCCATAATCAAACTAAAAAGGCTGTTTAAACAGGAGCGTCTTCAGCTGCTTTTTAAAAGCGTCAACAGAGTCTACTGAGTGCAAAGACAGTGGTAGAGTATTCCACAATTTTGGTGCCACTGCCTGAAAGGCTGTATCACCTCGAGTTTTAAAATGGGTTCGAGGGGCAGCCAGTAAAAGTTGATCCAAGGATCTCAGAGACTGTGAGGGGTTGTACACTTTAAGCAGCTTGGTGATGTATTTAGGGACCTGGTCATGAATACCTCTAAAAACAAGAACTAAAATTTTAAACTGAATCCTAAAACCAACTGGGAGCCAATGAAGTGCTGCTAAAATTGGTGTAATGTGAGCCCTTTTCTTAGTGTGAGTTAAAAGTCTAGCAGCCGAATTTTGAACAACCTGGAGGTGTTGAAGATGCTTTTGGCTCAGACAGGTAAAAAGACTATTAAAATAGTCTTAAGCAAGAAGAAATAAAAGCATGTATAGTCATCTCAAGTTCCGCCTTCGACACCAGAGTTTTCAACTTAGAAATATTCTTCAGAAGGAAGAAACTATTTCTAATTAATTGATTAATGTGGTGATCTAGAGACATAGCCGAGTCAAAACTAACACCAAGATTCCAAAGTCTTACCTGGACAGAGGAACCTAGAGTACCCATGTGGTGCTTAATAAGTGGAATCTTATTTTCAGGAGCGATAATTAATGTTTCTGTCTTGTCTGAGTTAAGCTGTAAAAAGTTTGCACTTAACCACTGTTTGATGTTAGACAAGCAGTTAACGATGACAGCATGCGAAACTCAAATTCTTTATTCTGATTCTATTCTGTAAGCACCTAAGGGCCCCAGTGGCCGGTTGCTAAACCATTAGGGCAAAGCCAAGGCTCCACCATTCCGGACACCCCATCCAGGATGACCCCGAGACCATGAGCCTCTGGTAACGACCGAGAACCATGTGCCCAGGGGAGCCCCTCCTCCTAATACGATTCAAACTCTTTTGGAAGCAAAGATTCCTTACAGGTTTAAATTTCGAGTATTACACCAATTAGGCTACTGATGAGGCATGTGTGTCAAGACTGGCAAACAGACAGTACAGAAAGGAAGTCAGGCACATGAAGAGAGCGAATATTTGGTAATTCTTCAAAATAAAACACAGACTTTGATAACACTGGTCAACACCAAATTTATTGTCTAAGTTTTTTTAGCTGATTTAGGACAATTTTGATGTGCTGAATTCAAAAATCACATTGGTTTTGCTCAATCAGGTTAACTTTTTGATCTATGGCCACATGTTTTTTACATTTTTGTTTACATGTACGGGTATTTTCACTTCATATGATGCAAAATTCTTTTTTATTTCTTGAAATTCTCTGAATTTTGAACAATGATGATGTAACATTCAATTTACATGTACTTACCTTTATCAATGTCTACTATTCAATTTACAGTACAACTGTACAACTGCTTACAACTTAGCATAAAAACCTGACTTGATCGAGAGAAATGGATGTCATTTTCGGATTCAGCAGTGCAAAATTGTCTTAAATCAGTTGAAAAAACAGACAGCTTACAAAAAAAATATTTTTGTTATGTTGTGTAATCAATGCAGAGGAACGGAATAAATTATTTGGCTAAAAGATCTCAAAAAACAACATTTGATAAGATGATTAAAGCATATGATAAAAAGCAACATATACGATGTAAAGAAATTCAAGAACAGATGAGAAACAAAAACCCAAAATAACATATGAAGAAATACAGGCCTTACTTGCCTCAGTTTGGACACTGGTCCATGATTCAACAATAAGAAAGAGACTGAGCAAAAATGGCATTGATGGGAGAGTTCCAAGGCGAAAGCCACTGCTTACCAAAAAGAACACAAAGACTTCTCTCACATTTGCCAAAAAACATCTTGATGATCCCCAAGATTTTTGGAAAAATATTCTCTGGACTGATGAGACAAAAGTTTAAATTTTTGGAAGGTGTGTGTCCCATTACATCTGATATTAAACTAGCACAGCATTTCATAAAAAGAACATCATACCAACAGTCAAGCATAGTGGTGGTAGTATCATGGTCTGCGGCTGCTTTGCTGTTTTAGGACCTGGACAACTTGCTGTAATTGATGGAACCATGGCCGAATCTCAGTCTCCTCCCTAAGCCCTCAAGCCCTGAGCCCTTGTAGACTTCGGCGACAGCCATTAGTAGTGTGTGAGTGTGCGAGTCTGTGAGGGCTTGAAATGGTATAAAAGGAATGGGACACTTTATGACATGTCACTTAGACATAAGGACTACAGCTCCTGACCAGATAGAATGAAGTATGTGGTGGTAATGCACCTGTAAACTGGTTGCCAACTGCCAATCAAATCTAAAAGAAGAAGAAGAAGAAGATGACATGTCACTTTGCCTTGACAACAGTGTATGACAAACATGCTGCTTAGTATTGTGGGATTCAGACTTTTTATTTTAAGAATGATTTTATCTTCAAGGCCAAGGAACAGAAGGAATCAATTGCCTGATCTAAATATCTTGCAGGCACTAGCTTTACAGAGTGAAAGAGAGGTAATTATAAAAAAAAATTATTTTACTTAATAATCATAACCAATAATCAATCAATACACCAGCTGAATACTTACTTGAAACCTTGAGCAGATGTGTTTCTGTGGCCTGTGAATTTGGAGTCATGTTCAATACAAAGCTCAATAAATTGTAATGTTTGTTCATTGCTCCCTGTTTGTAAATAAAAAAAATGTTTTATTATGTAACTATACACTCACCGGCCACTTTATTAGGTACACCTGTCCAACTGCTCGTTAACACTTAATTTCTAATCAGCCAATCACATGGCGGCAACTCAGTGCATTTAGGCATGTAGACATGGTCAAGACAATCTCCTGCAGTTCAAACCGAGCATCAGTATGGGGAAGAAAGGTGATTTGAGTGACTTTGAACGTGGCATGGTTGTTGGTGCCAGAAGGGCTGGTCTGAGTATTTCAGAAACTGCTGATCTACTGGGATTTTCACACACAACCATCTCTAGGGTTTACAGAGAATGGTCCGAAAAAGAAAAAATATCCAGTGAGCGGCAGTTCTGTGGGCGGAAATGCCTTGTTGATGCCAGAGGTCAGAGGAGAATGGCCAGACTGGTTCGAGCTGATAGAAAGGCAACAGTGACTCAAATAACCACCCGTTACAACCAAGGTAGGCAGAAGAGCATCTCTGAACGCACAGTACATCGAACTTTGAGGCAGATGGGCTACAGCAGCAGAAGACCACGCTGGGTGCCACTCCTTTGAGCTAAGAACAGGAAACTGAGGCTACAATTTGCACAAGCTCATTGAAATTGGACAATAGAAGATTGGAAAAACGTTGCCTGGTCTGATGAGTCTCGATTTCTGCTGCGACATTCGGATGGTAGGGTCAGAATTTGGCATCAACAACATGAAAGCATGGATCCATCCTGCCTTGTATCAATGGTTCAGGCTGGTGGTGGT
Source organism: Pholidichthys leucotaenia (assembly GCA_020510985.1). NCBI lineage: Eukaryota > Metazoa > Chordata > Actinopteri > Cichliformes > Pholidichthyidae > Pholidichthys > Pholidichthys leucotaenia. Next base: position 230,251,831 of record CM035843.1, on the reverse strand, counting down.
GGTGTAATGGTGTGGGGAATATTTTCTTGGCACTCTTTGGGCCCCTTGGTACCAATTGAGCATCGTTGCAACGCTACAGCCTACCTGAGTATTGTTGCTGACCATGTCCATCCCTTTATGACCACAATGTACCCAACTTCTGATGGCTACTTTCAGCAGGATAATGCGCCATGTCATAAAGCTGGAATCATCTCAGACTGGTTTCTTGAACATGACAATGAGTTCACTGTACTCAAATGGCCTCCACAGTCACCAGATCTCAATCCAATAGAGCATCTTTGGGATGTGGTGGAACGGGAGATTCGCATCATGGATGTGCAGCCGACAAATCTGCGCCAACTGTGTGATGCCATCATGTCAATATGGACCAAACTCTCTGAGGAATGCTTCCAGCACCTTGTTGAATCTATGCCACGAAGAATTGAGGCAGTTCTGAAGGCAAAAGGGGGTCCAACCCGTTACTAGCATGGTGTACCTAATAAAGTGGCCGGTGAGTGTAGACACACTGCAGACCAGTGAGCTACATTATACTTACATGTAAACATCTTCTTTTTAATGATGTTTGGAGTTGTTCTTTCCATGCTTCTGTGTTTGCATGGGTTTTTTGTTTTGTTTTTTTGTGGGGTGGAGCAGGGGTGAAGGGGTGGTCAGTGATGAACAGGGGACGAATCAGGAGCTTTTCCTTGAGAAACCCCGGCATGGCGCTCTGAACTGTGGGTATGCTATGCTGACTTTAGTTGGAGTTGGAGAAACTTTATGGATTTATTAGGACAACTTGATAAAAGTGAATTACAGTAGTCAAACCTAGAGGTGATAAATGCATGGACAAGTTACACTGCATCTTTATGAGACAGGATGGACCTCTAATTTTAGAAATATTACGCAGATGGAAGAAGGCAGTCTTAATGGTTTGCTGTATATGAGAGTTGAAAGACATATCTTGGTCAAAGACAACTCCAAGATTCCTAACAGAAAACGTAGAAGCCAGTGCAATGCCATGGTGTAACCCAGCTGAGAAAATGACCCTTTTTCTCACATTTCATTTGCGTTAATGCATTTGTGTGATTTTATTTTGAAAAATGTTTATTTTGAAAAGAGGAAGCGTGATCCTCTTTATCCAACTTTTGTTTTCCTGTTTCATGGTCACGTTGGGTGATCTTGACCTTTTTATTTGTTAAGAGCGATATTAGTCCCGCCTTCTGAGCACAGCACTGAGTCACGTACCAGTTTTTCAGTTTTTTTTTGCACTCTGAGAATGAACGAGAGAGGCTGTAGACGGTCCGTGTAAAAACCTGTGGGTCGTCTTGGTGAGTTTAATGTAGAAAAGTGTTATAAATAAATCTAAACACTGTCCAGATGCTAATTTGAAACATTTATTGTCCCAAGTTGATGGGAGCACGAGCTTGAGAGGCCGTGTGGCTGTGTCCCTTGCTGTGTTCTCACTGATACCTCATCTTGGTGAGTGAAAACCAAGTGCGTGCTAAAGAAAGCATGCTAGCGCCATGCTAATGTTAGCGTTATGCTAATGCTTATCGCAAGTGGATCTTTTCTGTTTAAAAGCAATGGAAAAGGCTATTTTTGTGTCTGTATGGTTTTCCTAAAAGTGATTTCAGTTCCCAACAGCATGCTGAAGTACTTTTAGTTCTTATGCACTATTTCTGTCGAATGTAATGTGTAGTTTGATGCTAAAAGCACATGGTGTTGGTTTCCTATGTAAATTCATAGGTTATGCTAAACCCAGTAGCTCAGACAGGGTTTTACCGATTTTAAAAGGGAATATTGGAAGTAATGGGACAGTATATTCCCTGGTTATGTGATAGATTAATTGTATTTCAATTCATGATTTACAAAGACAAGGTTAAAAAGGATTAATCATAATTTCATGGTTAAATGATGTAAAGATAAAAAGAGAGATTCATTTAATTGGTTACATGAGAAAAAAAGTATTTCATGCACTACCAGAGAGATTTTGAGAAAAGAAAACATGCCTGAAAGGTGTGAAATGTGAATTGTAAGATCTTACTATATTACTGGATTGTAATAATAGTAATATGAGAGAAGAATTTAAACACTAAGCTATGGTGTTATATAAGGAGGGATTGGAAAACGAATTACTCTAGCTGTAAACAATAATACCATTATTATTGTGCAGGCTAGGTTTTTTTGGTTGCCGATCAAAAACCTTCTGGATCCTGGATTCTCTCCGAATGGAGATGGTGAGCCTGACCCGAGACTGAACCGAGATCTGACCAAGATCTCGATTGAAGGACATCCTTCCTCTCTCCAGTGCACAACATTGAAGTGGTAACAACTCAAGCTGCCACTTTAAAAGAGGAAAAGAAACCTGAGTCTGGAGATACAAGATATCTTGACTGGTCAAACGACTAAACCAAACAGACAAACAAACACTGAGCTCAGTAGGACATTTTTGGGGTTTTATTTCATACCGGCCGTTGTTATATTTGTATAGTTGTAAATTGTTTGTATATATTGTTCGCTTTATCCCTACAAATAACAACCATTATTGCTCTTTTCTTGCCTCCAGCTATTTCATTCCACACTCATTTTAATTCCCTATTGTAACCCTTACAAACCTAGCAACTGGTCCACACTTACTAACTTCCCTTACCTAATTAACATAAGGCAAGGGTTACACTTCACTAGTACCAACCCTCTATTCTAAGGGCCTATAGGAGACAGATATCTAGGGACAATTTAGAACAACCAGTTAACCTAACATGCATGTCTTTGGATTGTGGGAGGAAACCGGAGCGCCCAGAGTAAACCCACGCAGCACAGGGAGAACATACACACTCCACACAGAAAGGTTCCTACCCCTGCCAGCCTGGGGATTCAAACCTGGAACCTTCTAGCTGTTAGGCAACAGTGCTAACCACTGCACCACCGTGCTGCCCATACACAGTGGTCTGCCCGCTGGTCGCTTCGGCATCAGCCATTTTGTGTACATCACAACCTTTTTGTAAGTCTTTATGTTTTGAACTGTTCCATGTCAATAAATGTGTGTTTGGTGAAACCCAGCATTTAAATCCTTATTCTTCCTTCTCTCCACTGTGCACAACAAAGGGCGCACGGGGGAGTTTATGACAGAATGACCTAACCAGTAAAAAGGATTTAGCGAGTTCACCCACACATCCTTTTTTTTCTCTCTCTCTTTTTTGTCATTTTCTGAACTGTGTTTTCATCCACCGGTTTTGCCCCACTATGCCTTCAGCATGCCGCTCCCATGCCGGCCGGAGGAGATTAGCGGTGAGGCATCCCACGGTGGAGGAAGAATGGGCGGCGACCTTTATCCAGGACTTTAAGATAAGATAAGATAAGATAAGCCTTTATTAGTCCCACAATGGGGAAATTTCAGGATTGCAACAGCACAGGGATAGTAACACTAAGAGCAACAATCAGAAGGCAAGAAAAAAACAAGAACAGCTAGTATACATATGTACATATTACTATAAATATATACAGTGGGGCAAAAAAGTATTTAGTCAGCCACCAATTGTGCAAGTTCTCCCACTTAAAAGATGAGCGAGGTCTCCAATTTTCATCATAGGTATACCTCAACTATGAGAGACAAAATGAGAAAAAAAAAATCCAGAAAATCACATTGAAGGATTTTTAATGAATTAATTGGTAAATTCCTCAGTAAAATAAGTATTTGGTCACCTACAAACAAGCAAGATTTCTGGCTCTCACAGACCTGTAACTTCTTCTTTAAGAGGCTCCTCTGTCCTCCACTTGTTACCTGTATTAATGGCACCTGTTTGAACTCGTTATCAGTATTAAAGACACCCGTCCACAACCTCAAACAGTCAGACTCCAAACTCCACTATGGCCAAGACCAAAGAGCTGTCAAAGGACACCAGGAACGAAATTGTAGACCTGCACCAGGCTGGGAAGACTGAATCTGCAATAGGTAAGCAGCTTGGTGCGAAGAAATCAACTGTGGGAGCAATTATTAGAAAATGGAAGACATGCAAGACCACTGATAATCTCCCTCGATCTGGGGCTCCACGCAAGACCTCACCCCGTGGGGTCAAAATTATCACAAGAACGGTGAGCAAAAATCCCAGAACCACACAGGGGGACCTAGTGAATGACCTGCAGAGAGCTGGGACCAAAGTAACAAAGGCTACATCAGAAACACACTACGCCGCCAGGGACTCAAATCCTGCAGTGCCAGACGTGTCCCCCTGCTTAAGCCAGTACATGTGCAGGCCCGTCTGAAGTTTGCTAGAGAGCATTTGGATGATCCAGAAGAGGATTGGGAGAATGTCATATGGTCAGATGAAACCAAAATAGAACTTTTTGGTAAAAACTCAACTTGTCGTGTTTGGAGGAGAAAGAACACCATACCTACTGTGAAGCATGGGGGTGGAAACATCATACTTTGGGGTTGTTTTTCTGCAAAGGGACCAGAACGACTGATCCGTGTAAAGGAAAGAATGAATGGGGCCATGTATCGTGAGATTTTGAGTGAAAACCTCCTTCCCCCAGCAAGGGCATTGAAGATGAAACGTGGCTGGGTCTTTCAGCATGACAATGATCCCAAACACACCGCCCGGGCAATGAAGGAGTGGCTTCGTAAGAAGCATTTCAAGGTCCTGGAGTGGCCTAGTCAGTCTCCAGATCTCAACCCCATAGAAAATCTTTGGAGGGAGTTGAAAGTCTGTGTTGCCCAGCGACAGCCCCAAAACATCATTGCTCTAGAGGAGCTCTGCATGGAGGAATGGGCCAAAATACCAGCAACAGTGTGTAAAAACCTTGTGAAAACTTACAGAAAACGTTTGACCTCTGTCATTGCCAACAAAGGGTATATAACAAAGTATTGAGATGAACTTTTGTTATTGACCAGATGCTTATTTTTCCGAGGAATTTACCAATTAATTCATTAAAAATCCTTCAATGTGATTTTCTGGATTTTTTTTTTCTTATTTTGTCTTTCATAGTTGAGGTATACCTATGATGAAAATTGGAGACCTCTCTCATCTTTTAAGTGGGAGAACTTGCACAATTGGTGGCTGACTAAATACTTTTTTATCCCACTGTATATATATATATATATATATATATAGACACACAGTGCGGAGCATTGTGGTTGGTGAATGTGCAGCAGAAAGTCTAAGCTCTCTCTCCCTCTGCGGGTGCGGCGGGCCAGCTGGATGTCTTTGGGCATGATGGTGGTGACCATCTTGGCATGGATGGCGCACAGGTTGGTGTCCACGAAGAGACCCACCAGGTAGGCCTCGCTGGCCTCCTGCAGAGCCATGACGGCGGAGCTCTGGAAGCGCAGGTCGGTCTTGAAGTCCTGAGCGATCTCCCTCACCAGGCGCTGGAAGGGCAGCCTACGGATAAGCAGCTCCGTGGATTTCTGGTAGCGAAGGATCTCTCTCAGAGCCACGGTACCGGGCCTGTAACGGTGAGGCTTCTTCACTCCGCCGGTGGCCGGAGCGCTTTTTTCGAGCAGCCTTGGTGGCTAGCTGATTCCTGGGGGGCTTTTCCTCCAGTAGATTTACGGGCTCTTTATTATTCTGTCTTATATTTCTTGCACGCCGCCTAAACTCCAGCCCGGCACCCACGTCGTTTTCACCACAGTTCCTCGGCATGTCGAGCTTCTCCGTTAGCACCGGGTGGCGGTTGGAGCTAGCTAGCCAGCTAGCTAGCTCTTCCCTGCTGTATCGTCCCCCGCTGCAAACAGTGGCTCCGTCCGCCGACTCGGGAGACCCTTGGGGCGATCTGTGTGTCCGTGATATATATATATAGAGTGAAAGGTGTAGAAAGAAGAAGGAAGATAAGAAAAAGGCAGTTGCAAAGGGCAGCCAACTCGTGTGGCGCCGCCGGTCCGGCGGAACCGGAACCGGATGAGGTTTATGGATGAGGCCCATAGAGCCCGCGGACCCAAGGCGAAGTGGAGCAGCCTGGACACAGCAGAGGGAATTCTGGAAGTGCATCCTAGTCTCTGGGATTACCCTCAGTACACGGACCTGATCGCTTTGGTCTACGTGCTGCAGCACATGTTTCCTGGTGTGGGGAGAGCGGTGTTCCTCGTGGAGCCCACGTGGGAGCACACTCCAAAGTCTGCAGCCGTTCTCTCCCCCGCTTCGCCATCAGTGTCAGCCGTCCATAGGCAACGTCATCCTGCTAGGAGGCGCCAGGAAAAGCCCTCCTCTTCATCAGCGGCCATCATCGCTTCAGCCGTCGAGAGGTCCGCTGGATTCATTCCGGCCACACCTACCTCCGTCGTCAAGGAGACCGCTCCTTCAATAGTCTGCGGGGGGTGGGGGGTGCACGTCATCGCTGGCACGGAGAGGGATGAGTTTCTGCCCTTTGCAGCTGTGCAGGTCATCAACCGGGATGACAGACAAGTATCTTTTCATTCTAAATCATTTATTAACACTGAACCTTGCCTGTCTCCCGAGGGGGAGGCCCAGTATCAGCAGTCCACTGGGTTCTCTCCTCCAGCTGCAATAAATGATTGTTTTCTTCCCCTCTCCATGTCTCCTCCCATTCCCCCTGAGGGCCTGCCGGACCAAGAACCGGGCCGCCAGACGATGGAGGAGGTTGAGGCCCTGGATGATCCTGCCCAGGAGCCCGCACGGAGGCGTTTCCCCACAACCACACCGACAGATGAGGAGTGGGCGAATCTGCTCGCCATGCTGAACCGCCGGGTTGAGGAGGAACGCTGAGAGAGGGAGGTCCACGGACGCGCTTCACCGGCAGTGAGGGTCTCACCTCCTACGCTTGCTCAGCCCACGGATTCACCCTCAGATGAGGAGTGGGCTAATCTGCTCGCCACAGTCAACTGCCGGGTCGAGGAAGAGCGTCGTAGGACTAGGACTGCCAACACCAATCCGCCAGCTAGGAGACATCGGGAGAACTCCTCATCACCTTTGGCAGCCCTCTGCCCTCCAGTTGCCATGAGGCCCACTGAGCTCACCCCGGCAACGCCCTCCTCCATCGTCGTGGAGGTGGCTCCTCCACAAGCTGTCGAAGGGGCCCACGTCACCACGGATGCGGAGAGGGAGGAGTGTCTCCTGCCTGCAGCTGGGAACTATAAGGACCGGGATGACAGGCAAGTGTTTCTTCATCGTTCTCCATCTAATGACACTGAATCTTGCCTGTCTCCCGAGGGAGGGGCCCAGCATAAGCAGTCCACTGGGGCCTCTCCTCCAGCTGCGTGCACTAACCCATTTTTTCCCCTCTCCGTGTCTCCTCCAATTCACCCCGAGGACCTGTCGGCCCAAGGTCAGGGCCATCAGATGGTGGAGGAGCCAGTGGCTTCAGATGATTCCTGCCTGCACGGAGAGGTCCTCAGAACTCAGAACTCAGAAAAGATTTATTGCCAAGTACATTAACAGTAAACAACTGATAACATACGAGGGATTTGACTTCACACAGAAAACGACCTGCATTTCCGGTGACGTGACAGCGTCTGAAAAACGCGCCTGTCATCAGATGGGTACAGGATGCATAGGGAGGAAAAGGATAACACAATAGGAAAGAGCAAAAAACCATTGATTGTCAGAATACCGGTCATATATGATCAATATTATGATTACAAGAAAAAAAGCCCTCAATGCACAGCTAGCAGACAAGAATGTACACAAGGACACAAAGAGAGCAGTGAGTGAGTGATCTTTTTCATCAGTTTTTGAGTCAGTGTGGGTGTAGTGTTGAGTGTAGGTGTTGTATCAGTTAAGAACAACAAAGTCTCTTTGGCAGGAGATGTTTTGTCTTAGCTGCTGGCATTTGTCCTTGAGCCATGCAGCTGACTGTCTGTAGAGTCAATGCAGCTCAAATGTTTTGGAAACAAAAAACTGCAGATAATCTGGAGGACTTGTGTGAGGGGGTCAGATTAGTCGAATAGTACTGATCCCAGAGAAAGAAACTTTATATTCTCTTAAAGATTCAGTACTTTAATCCTTCAGTGCTGGACGTTGAATCCTTCATGGACGGCTCTCAGCGTGATCATGATGTAATCCATTTTCCTAGACAGTTCTCCATTTCCCGCTGTCAGAGTCCTCTCCATTTTTTCAATTTGATGGTTAAGCCTCGCCTGGCCAGCATTTTGATAGGCTATGTCCATCTTCATCAATTTACAGTACACCAGGACAATCCCAGATCCAATCAGAACGATCCCGATGACCATTACTACGAAGACGTACAAATCTTCGACATCTTTGATGGAAAGATCAGACAGGCACAAGAGTTTCCAATTACTTGTGTCCCTCAAATAGCCCGCAGCAGCCGTTCCTGGGGGGCAAACAACCTCCCCCGGGGCACTTTTCCTCGTTGAAAAAACAGTGTCAATTGCATTCAAAGCCCAGCTTATTAAATCCATAATTTCGTTCGATAATCAGCAGTAGAGACACGCAGACAGACGATAGCAAGCTGGGATCCAGTTAGTTAGAGGAGGAAGGAGATGAAAAGTCAGAGCTGGAGAGAAGAAAAAAGCGTCTGCTCTCTTTGGCAGGCGGAAGTCCCCCTGTAGCCTCGCCGGAGGAATCCCCAGCGTTGGAGTTGCTGCAGGTGGACAACAGGACTGCCACCACCATCTTGCCAGCTGCTGAGGCGTTTGCGGTGGACTGGGAGCCTAAGCTGGCCCTCCTGGAGGCCGGGCCCAAGGATTCATCACCAGGATCTACGGAGTCCTGGACTGTGGTGGTGCTCAAGCTCAGGCAAGTACTCTCTCTGGTTTTTCTGATCATAGTGTTGGAGAGATCTTGTCTGGCTCTAGGTGGTGAGAGTCAGGTGCAGTGCACAGCTGCGTCTGAACTTCCCAGGCCCCGCCGCTGCCGGCGACCCTAACGACCCTGTTTCTTCTCCCGCTCCTGAGCTATGTTCTAGAGTCACCGGGGAGGAACAACCATCTTCGAGGGTCCTCGTGGAGCTGGTCTCACTGTGCGATGATGTCGTGGCTCCAGCTTCCCTGAGGTCTGAGGTCGTTATCTGGTTTCCTCCGCAGGCCGCGCCGCCTTGGGTCCAGCAGGCTGGCTTTGGGCCATCATGGGGGCTGCGCCCCAGGATTAGCCCAACATGGGTGCTGCGCTCCTGCTTGGACCTGTCATGGAAGCAACCCTCCAGCGTGGGTTCCACCACAGGTGCTGTAGAGGCTCAGCCGGAGGCCACCGCGAGTGCTGCAGAGCCGTCCTGGTTGGGGGCCACCATGGGGACAGCTAGGCTCCCGCTGGAGCCCATCATGGGTGCAGCGGAGCCGGCCCAGTCAGGGGCCATCGTGGGTGCAGTTAGGCTCCCGCTGGAGTCCATCGTGGGTGCAGCGGAGCCGGTCCGGTCGGGGGCCATCGTGGGTGCAGTTAGGCTCCCACTGGAGTCCATCGTGGGTGCAGCGGAGCCAGCCCGGTTGGGGGCCGTCGTGGGTGTAGCTGAGAATCAGCCAGAGGTCACCACGGGTGCAGCGAGGCTCCCGCTGGAGTCCATCATGGGTGCAGCGGAGCCAGCCCAGTCAGGGGCCGCCAAGAGCACTATGAACCACCCTGAAGACGACATGGTCCCCTTATCCCTGCTCTATGCTGTGAAGGTCCCCTGTCCCTGGTCCTGTTGCCCAAAAGTAAGCCTTCCAGTGGGCAGGCCGCCTTCTGCTTCACCACTCCAGTCCTGGTGGCTGAGCAGTATTGGCCAGCTGCCAGAAGAATGGACTCCCCAGGTCAGGTGGCCCACGTTTTCCAGCAGGCCGCCAGATGCCGTCCACCGGACCTTCTGCTGGGCCTGGGACTCTGGGCGGCCTCCTGAGCCCCAACGCCCGTGGACTTGGGGGGGGGGATAATTGTGGGCCCTGGGCGGGGCATTCTGTTCCCTCCTTCCTGTTCCCCCTTCCGCCCACCCGGGTTCAGGTTGTTTGTTGTGGTCACAACTGTTGGGGGGGGGGGCTTCTTGATGTTACCTGGGTGTCTGGGATCCACCCCTTAGAGGAGGGGCTCTGTCATCGCTCATCATCATCATCATCATCATCATCATCGCTCATCGCTAGACAAACGCCCTTGGGTCATTGAACGAGTCACTCCAGCTCTTCACGGAGTGATCGCCACGTCAAGGAGGATTTGTTTGCACTCGCTAGGTGAACTGGACTTTTTGGGACTGCTCCAACCTGTGAGTAAACTGTTAGTATTTCTTTGTGTGATTTGCCGCTACGCTGAACCAGAGGCGTTTCTTCCCCTGCAGTATTCTGCTACGCTTCTGGCAGCGTTTCCTTCCCGCAGCACAACTGCAACGCTTAGGCAGTGCTCATTTTGCGTTCCTCCTGGGTTGTTGAGCTACCCGCTGTCTTCCCTGTTCTTCCGACCGCACCTATATTGTATAGTATTATTTTGCTGTGGCCACAGTATACAGTGGTCTGCCTGCTGGTCACTTTGGCGTCAGCCATTTTGTGTACATCACAACCTTTTTGTAAGTCTTTATGTTTTGAACTGTTTCATGTCAATAACTGTGTGTTTGGTGAAACCCAGCATTTAAATCCTCATTCTTCCTTCTCTCCACTGTGTGCAACGAAGGGCACACGGGGAAGTTTATGACACTTCTAGCATGTTTGGGGCCAAAACAATGGCTTCAGTTTTATCTGTATTCAGCAATAGAAAGTTGTTGTTCATCCAGGTTTTAATACCCTTAAGACACTCCTGGAGTGAACCCAAATGACTGGGATCATCTGGATTGATGGATAAATATAATTGAGTGTCATCAGGGTAACAATGAAAATGAAGAGAATGTTTCCTCATAATGTCTCCCAAAGGCAGCATGTATAATGTAAACAGTACTGGTCCAAGTACCAATCCCTGTGGAACTCCATAGCTAACCGTGGTCTGGGTAGAGGACTTGTTATGGACATGAACAAACTGGGAATGGTCTGATAGATAAGACTGGAACCATCTTAGCGTTGTTCCTTTCAAACCAATTTGCTGTTCAAGTCTCTCTAGCAGAATATGGTGGTCAATGGTGTCAAAGGCAGCACTAAGGTCCAATAAGACAAGGACGGAGACAAGTCTTTTGTCAAATGCCATAAGGAGGTCATCAGTAACTTTCACTAGGGCTGTCTCTGTGCTGTGGTGTTTCCTAAAACCTGACTGAAATTTCTCAAATATAGAATTATTTTCTAAAAAAGTGCACAGTTGATTGGCGACTACTTTTTCGAGGATCTTGGAAAGGTAGGAGAGGTTAGATATTGGTCTATAATTGGCCAAAATCCCAGAATCAAGCGAAGGTTTTTTAAGTAGAGGTTTAATTACTGCCACTTTAAAAGACTGCGGTACATGTCCTGTCAATAGAGACATATTAATTATGTTCAAAAGTGGTGGACTAATCAGAGATGGCAATTCCTTCAGGAGTCTAGCGGGGATTGGGTCTAAGAGACAGGTAGTTGGTTTAGAGGCTGACACTACTAGGGCTAGATCAGAATGACTAATATGAGAAAATTCAGAAGAGTGGAGTTCTGAGCCTGTGGACACAGCAGTGTTAGGCAGAATGTTGGTATTTTTAAGGGGGGAGTATTTTTTGGAATATTATTCCTAATACTGACAATTTTATCATTAAAAAATTTCAAAAAGTTGTCAGCACTAAGAGTTGGGGGAATGTAGGGATCTATGGCATTTTGGCTGTTGGTTAGCTGAGCCACAGTGTTAAAAAGAAATCTATGGTTGTTTTTATTTTCTTCTATCAAGGATGAATAGTACTGTCGCCTAACGCTACGGAGAGATTCCTTATAGATGATAAAGCTGGCATTCCAGGCTGAACATGATTCTTCTGTCTTATTTGCACACCAAAGCCTTTCACAGAATCTAACTTTCTGTTTTAACTCACGAGTGTGGGAGTTGTACCATGGAGCTAATCTCCTATTTTTAATAGTTTTCTTTTTAAGAGGGGCTATGGAGTCAAGTGTTGTCTGCAGTGAGGCTGCAGTACTATCAACTAAGAGGTCTAATTCTATTGGATTCAAGCGGTCAGTGCTGTCTGCTATATTGAGACATGGTAATAGAATAAGTGCTGAAGGGATTAATTCTTTAATGTGAACCACAGCACTATCAGGTAAGTATCTGGTAACCATATTTCTGCTTGATGCTGTAAAATCAGATAACACAAATTTGAAAGTTGTGGAGGGAGGAATAACCAGGCCGAGCGTTCAGAGCAGAGGGAACTTTATTCTTCAGTCCTTCACATCCACCAGAATCAAAAGCAATAATCACTCAGGTTGCAGGCACTCTTTTATATCACAACACTAACACTCCTCTGCTACCTGAGGTGCTGCATTAACATATCAACCCCCATGACAATTCCCCTTGTCCCCCAGCACCTTTGATCTGCCCTGCCTTTCAGTCTGAGGGAAAACTACTGAGTAGGTTCTCCACAAAGTTATCAAATAATGGTCAGTCAGTGTAGGATTTTGAGGGATGACAAGCAGCTCATCAATTTCTACACCATAGGCCAAGACTAGGTCAAGGGTGTGATTATGCTGATGAGCTGGTTTACTAACACACTGAGAAAAAACAGTTGAATTTAAGAGGGTGAGAAATGCTACACTATCACTATCATTATCAACGTCTACTGTACAGAATATGAATATTAAAGTCACCAGCTATGATAATCTTGTCTGAACTGAGAACTAAGGTTGTTAAGAACTCAGAGAATTCAGACATACAGTGGGGTAAAAAAGTATTTAGTCAGCCACCAATTGTGCAAGTTCTCCCGCTTAAAAGATGAGAGAGGTCTCCAATTTTCATCATAGGTATACCTCAACTATGAGAGACAAAATGAGAAAAAAAAAATATCCAGAAAATTGCATTGAATGATTTTTAATGAATTAATTGGTAAATTCCTCGGTAAAATAAGTATTTGGTCAATAACAAAAGTTCATCTCAATACTTTGTTATATACCCTTTGTTGGCAATGAGAGAGGTCAAACATTTTCTGTAAGTTTTCACAAGGTTTTTACACACTGTTGCTGGTATTTTGGCCCATTCCTCCATGCAGATCTCCTCTAGAGCAGTGATGTTTTGGGGCTGTCGCTGGTCAACACAGACTTTCAACTCCCTCCAAAGATTTTCTATGGGGTTGAGATCTGGAGACTGGCTAGGCCACTCCAGGACCTTGAAATGCTTCTTACGAAGCCACTCCTTCATTGCCCGGGCGGTGTGTTTGGGATCATTGTCATGCTGAAAGACCCAGCCACGTTTCATCTTCAATGCCCTTGCTGGTGGAAGGAGGTTTTCACTCAAAATCTCACGAAACAAGGCCCCATTCATTCTTTCCTTTACACGGATCAGTCGTCCTGGTCCCTTTGCAGAAAAACAGCCCCAAAGTATGATGTTTCCACCCCCATGCTTCACAGTAGGTATGGTGTTCTTTCTCCTCCAAACACGACAAGTTGAGTTTTTACCAAAAAGTTCTATTTTGGTTTCATCTGACCATATGACATTCTCCCAATCCTCTTCTGGATCATCCAAATGCTCTCTAGCAAACTTCAGACGGGCCTGGACATGTACTGGTTTAAGCAGGGGGACACGTCTGGCACTGCAGGATTTGAGTCACTGGTGGCGTAGTGTGTTTCTGATGTAGCCTTTGTTACTTTGGTCCCAACTCTCTGCAGGTCATTCACTAGGTCCCCCCATGTGGTTCTGGGATTTTTGCTCACCGTTCTCGTGATCATTTTGACCCCACGGGGTGAGATCTTGCGTGGAGCCCCAGATCGAAGGAGATTATCAGTGGTCTTGTATGTCTTCCATTTTCTAATAATTGCTCCTGCAGTTGATTTCTTCACACCAAGCTGCTTACTTATTGCAGATTCAGTCTTCCCAGCCTGGTGCAGGTCGACAGTTTTGTTTCTGGTGTCCTTTGACAGCTCTTTGGTCTTGGCCATAGTGGAGTTTGGAGTCTGACTGTTTGAGGTTGTGGACAGGTGTCTTTTATACTGATAATGAGTTCAAACAGGTGCCATTAATACAGGTAACAAGTGGAGGACAGAGGAGCCTCTTAAAGAAGAAGTTACAGGTCTGTGAGAGCCAGAAATCTTGCTTGTTTGTAGGTGACCAAATACTTATTTTACTGAGGAATTTACCAATTAATTCATTAAAAATCCTTCAATGTGATTTTCTGGATTTTTCTTTTCTCACTTTGTCTCTCATAGTTGAGGTATACCTATGATGAAAACTGGAGACCTCTCTCATCTTTTAAGTGGGAGAACTTGCACAGTTGGTGGCTGACTAAATACTTTTTTGCCCCACTGTAAATTCAGCAAAAGAAGCACTGGGAAGGCGATATATTGTGATAAATAAAATAGGCTGTTGTGACCTCCAGGATGGGTGTGCTAAGCTAAAAATTAAGCATTCAAAAGAGTTATAATTTGAGTTTAGCTTAGGCTGAGGGTTCATTGGTAATGTGGATTCATATATTACCCTGACATCACCACCACAGCCAGTGTTTCTAGGAATATGAATATTACCATAGCTGGGGGGTGGTGGCCTCATTGATACTAACAAAGTCATCAGGGAGTAGCCATATTTCTGTAAGACAGAGTATATTTATATTGTAATCCATGATCATATCATTAATTAAAGTGCTGATGACACGTTCTTGAGTTCCTCTAATTTTTCAACACATAATACAATATTACGAAATCGGTTGGTCTGTGCAGTTCTAAGTCAAACAGGCTTTTTTTCACATGAACATCCGACGTTTTCATGAGTGCAACGTCACCCATTGCGTCAGTCATGTTGTAACGTCATCAACGGAACACAGCGCTTGGCTGCCCTTTGTACACACAGGATGGAAGTGGTTGAAAACATCAACCATGATTCCAGCACATGTAGTCTGGAATTGGTTTGTGTTGTCCAATCTTCAGACGATTATCGTTCCAAAGAATGGGATGACAATGAAGAATCTGGGGGCATCAAACCGTATAGGTTTGAGCCGTGCCAAGCGGGCATTGTGCCTAGCGAGTCAGACTCAGTGACAGTCAGCTGTTCATGTGTTGTGTGCATCATCTGCCGTGTTGTCAGACAGCCAACATTGCCAACACTATCACGACGTGTTAGCCACTCCACACAGCCGTGGTTCTGTTGCGCCCCTTGTAGCAATGTCGGCCCGGGGCGCAACCGTGGTTAACACATTCCCTCTCCATGTTTGCTGGGCGATGTCAGCCCCGAACGCCTACTGTTTGTGTTTCTGTGTATTTTTTGTAAGTCTTCACCTTTTTGGGAATTGTCTGTCATTCTCTATTAAATGTGCTGTGGTGAATCCTGCGCTTAAATCCTCGTGTAAATCCTCGTTATTTACATGTAAATCCTCCCTCTCCATGCGCTCTTACTACCTAATTACCGTATATACTGCACTGCTGTCCTTTGCACTTCTGATTGGATGCTAAACTGTGTTTCATTACCTTGTATTCATACATGTGTAATGACAATAAAGTTGAGTCTAATCTAATCTAATCTAATCTAATCTTACGCAGGGCAAGGAGAGGGCGCATGAAATAATGAGGATTTGCGTGCAGGGTTCACCGCAGCACATTTAATATAGAATGACAGACGATTCCCAAAAAGGTGAAGACTTACAAATAATAAACAGAAACACAAGCAGTAGGTGTTCAGGGCCGACATCGCCCATGGAACATGGAGAAGAGACGTCTTAGCCACAGGTGCGCCCCAGAGCCGACATCGCTTCAAGGGCGCACGAGAACCACGGCGAACATGGAGTGATTAACACGTCGTGAGAGGGCTGAAAATACTGGCAGACTAACAGCACAGATGACAATACTATTGACCAGCAGTGTGTTAATGGCAAATGGCCGCCAAAATGTACACGCACTGCTGGTGATGGTGTGATGACAAGCACCTGGGCGAGGACCGGGAAACATGATCAGCGGGAGGGGAATCAGCTGTTGATAATGAGAGAGGGGATGTGCCTGGACCGGCGTGCGATCAGAGAAAGTAGGTCAAAGCTGCACGTAAATCCATTAATCCTTCCCCTCCTCCGTGCACTCCTCCTGCCTAAAAGCGCACCAGAAGGCTTATGACAGTTGGAGCTGAAGCGTGTGATGTGGTCCTGCAGTTTATCTATGCCTGTGACACAACGTGAAGGCATAGCCGTAAGACTAAAACAAGAAACCAGAGAAACTGTGAGCTACAAAGCTGCTGTCATTCTAGTTAACAACACCAGAGTCCATTCTGTCAATTACGTAATTGGGGTGCTGCCCTTAATTTGGTGGGCGGCACCACAGTCCAGTCAGTGGCTGCGGTTTTTTGATGATAACTAGTTTATGCAGGTGCTGTTGTAAATATTACATTGATCGTAGACAATGACTTGGGTTTACACTACATGCTAAAAAATGTCAAAAACATGTGATCAGCACTTTAAGGTCACTGTATCGGACAGAGATCTTATATTCAGCAGTCCGCTTTTAATTATTTTATTTTTCTGTGGTAGATTAATGGTTTTAATCTTTATCAAGTTATGTTGTATTTGTCTTGGGTTATAATGTTTTGGGTATCGGGGGACAGACACAATCTCTGTGGTGTTGTGAATTGAAGCCTGATCCAAACAGAGAGAATTATTTGGATTAACAAGGGTAATATGAGAGGTGGAAGCAAAAGAAAGCTGGTTGGCAGACCCAGGCACTTTGAGGTGAGGTGGCACACCAGCTTTCAGTCACTGTACTAAAAAATGCTGAATCAAATAAAACAGATTGTCCCTTAAAACACATGCACCGAGTCTGTTTGGATGGATGCTGTCTGGCCTCATAGTAAATGATGGGTGGTTCCAAAACAGGTTGAAATTGTCTATAAAACCAATGTTAAAAGTAGGGCATGTTGAGCACAACCGGGAATTAAGACTAAGAGTTCTGCTGCAATAATTGCAACCTCTTCTAAAAGGAGCAAGTGATCCAGAGATAAACACACGTCTGCCACAGTTCTTAAGAGTGGATAGAAGGCTCCTGAAGTCTCTCTTTAAGATCTCAGACGCTTCATCTGGCATGTTGTTGCATCCGACATGCACAATAACAGTTTTAGCGTGGGGTATTCATGTAATAGGTCAGGGGTAAGAGCCTCAATGTCTTACACTTTAGCCCCAGGAAAAAATTTTGTAACACAGTACCTGCTTCTGACGTTCCTCATAATGGAATCACCAAATACCAGTGTCATCTGGGGGGGACTTTGTTGGTGGCTTCTGTAGTGGTAAATAGTTTTGCTGCTGTTGTTGTTGCTGCTGAGGTGGCGGAACGCCGGTGCGGGTGTGACGCGGGGAATTACGCGGGGGTTTACGCTCTCTTCTTTTTGGAGCTGATGTAAAGTTCGGCACACCTAGGGTAGTTTTAATCTGGGGCTTGTGGGTTTGGGCCACTGCTGAAGGAGAAGGGGCGGCCATGGGGGGAAGATCAGCATCCAGATGGGGAAAATCTTCCAAGGATAAGATGTTGAATCTGTTTTCCAATGAGAGGGGAAGGGAGGAGGCACAGCCATGCCTGGTCGACCCCTGATGTTTGCTGTTGGACCCGACCATGGTCCAGGGCTGAGAAGAACCACCCAGGGCTTTAGGTTTAGCTCCGAGCTGAAGCCAGTGTTTAGTGCTGCAGTCCTTGACAGCTGAGGTGACCGTAGTAGGGGTGGAGGTGGATGGCGATATGTTAATTTCACCCAGGTAGGTAGCCGTCTCTGCTAGCTGTGAGTCCGTCGCTGGCGCCAACGTCCGACCAAAAATGATCATGTCCAGATGATTTTCAGCCTCCCAAATCTTATAGAGGTTAGAGAGTCTCAGTTCCAACTCGGAAACCTTCTTAGAGAGGGAAACACAGCTGTCACAGGTCAGAGAGGGAGCCATGGCTTTCCAGGCCAGGGGTGGCTAACCAAAGCAAACAGGTTAGCCTAGCTTGTTGACCAAGAAAGATCAAGTGGCAAGAATCCTCGGTCCAGTAAAATTATAAGTGAGTAAAAATTGTTGAGAATGATGTTGCAGTAATTCCAATTGTTTGACAGCATCTGACAGCACCTGACTTCAGGGCTGCACAACAAAAACAAAGAAAAAAAATTCCAATTGTTTGACAGCGTCTAGCAGCATCTGAGAGCGCCTGACTTCAGGCACTAAGTCAGAGGATCAAAGATACAAGCGTTCCTCCATCCACAGTGTATACGCGGGCATGTGAATAATCACAAATGTACTTTTAAAACACTGTGAAGTTACCTAGAAATCCAGCATGTGTACAGTGTGATATTTTTGTGACGATTGTGTGTCTAGCTAACATGTCATTGACCCCACAGATGTTGCCCATGCCCCAACTCTGCTAGTACCTGTTCAGCAGCCATCTGAGTTCACCTCTAGGCTGTAGCAGGTGGGTTATTGTTGGCATCCAACTATATACATGTTTGCCCTTCCTGGCAGCATTCAGGGTGGCTTCAATGTCCATCCACTGCTTCAGGGTTGGTTCTAGTTTTGTACAGTTTGACTCCTGTAAAAGCGCCAAATGCAAAATGATGGACACTATAACAACACTGTTACTATTTAAGCCTTTTTTATATATACTTATATATACACAAAGCAATGTACAGAAGTCCATGTGAACCCCTTTCATTTTACACAGACAGTTCAGAAAGTAAATGCCTTTGGGCTTTTCTGCCTCCTTTGAAGAGACAATAGCCGTGATTGACAGGTGATCCTGGCAACCCTAGTAGGCTAGGTGTTTATGCATGCATGGGATGAATCCCCATGCCTGTGTGGGTTTGTGTATCTGAAGGTGGATGAGTGTAACAAAGAAAGCAATGTGAATCACGAAGGTAGAACATGTGCAGCTGGGTGAAGGCTGAGCGGATGATTTCAGATCCAGGGGCACTCTCCTCACAGAGGTTGGTTTCAGTGGGAGAACAGCCTGTGATTGGATCAATAATGCTCCCATTCTCAGATGTGATTCAATACCCTGAAAAGATGATTAAAACTACAGTATATCTACTGCTCACTTCTTGCTAGTATTTTTGTCACATACCAGTAATGTTCTAATAGGACCCCACATGGAGGTGGGGGATGTATAGAATAGAATAGAATAGAATAGACTTTATTGTCATTGTACAGTTGTACAGTACAACAAAATTGTAGGTGCTCCACCAGGCTACTGCATAATAAAGTAAGAGAGAAGAATTTGATAAAACACAGTTACAGAATACACAATTAAAGATACGCCTGAAATGAAAATAAAAATAGCCCACAGGTACAGTGGTGTGAAAAAGTGTTTGTCCCCTTCCTGATTTCTAATTTTTTTGTATGTTTGTCACACTTAAATGTTTCAGATCATCAAACAAATTTAAATATTAGACAAAGATAATACAAGTAAACACAAAATGCAGTTTTTAAATGAAGGTGTTTATTATTAAAGGTAAAAAAAATCCAAACCTATATGGCCCTGTGTGAAAAAGTGATTGCCCCCCTGTTAAAACATAAATTAACTGTGGTTTATCACATCTTTGGAAAGCTGAGTTCAATTTCTCGAGACACACCCAAGCCTGATTACTGCCACACCTGTTCTCAATCAAGAAATCACTTAAATAGAACCTGCCAGACCAAGTGAAGAAGACCAAAATATCCTCAAAAGCTAGACATTATGCTGCGATCCAAAGGAAATTCAGGAACAAATGAGAACAAATGAGAAACAAAGTAATTGAGATCTATCAGTCTGGAAAAGGTTATAAGGCCATTTCTAAAGCTTTGGGCCTCCAGCGAACCACAGTGAGAGCCATTATCCACAAATGACGAAAACATGGAACAGTGGTGAACTTTCCCAGGAGTGGCTGGCCAACCAAAATTACCCCAAGAGCTCAGCAACGACTCATCCAAGAGATCACAAAAGACCCCACAACAACATCCAAACAACTGCAGACCTCACTTGCCTCAGTTAAGGTCAGTGTTTGTGACTCCACCATAAGAAAGAGACTGGGCAAAAATGGCCAGCATGGCAGAGTTTCAAGACAAAAACCACTACTGAGCAAAAAGAACATAAAGACTTGTCTCAGTTTTGCCAGAAAACATCTTGTTGATCCCCAAGACTTTAGGGAAAATACTCTGTGGACTGACGAAACAAACGTTGAACTTTTAGGAAGGTGTGTGTCCCATTACATCCGGCGTAAAAGTAACACAGCATTTCAGAAAAGGAACATCATACCAACAGTAAAATATGGTGGTGGTAGTGTGATGGTCTGGGGCTGTTTTGCTGCTTCAGGACCTGGAAGACTTGCTGTGGTAAATGGAACCATGAATTCTGCTGTCTACCAAAAAATCCTGAAGGAGAATGTCCGGCCATCTGTTCATGACCTCAAACTGAAGCACACTTGGGTTCTGCAGCAGGACAATGATCCAAAACACACCAGCAAGTCCACCTCTGAATGGCTTAAGAAAAACAAAATGAAGACTTTGGAGCGGCCTAGTCAAAGTCCTGACGTGAATTTGATTGAGATGCTGTGGCATGACCTTAAATAGGCGACTGAAGCTTGAAAACCCTCCAGTGTGGCTGAATTACAACAATTCTGCAAAGATGAGTGGGCCAAAATTCCTTCACAGCTATGTAAAAGACTCATTGCCAGTTATCACAAATGCGTGATTGCAGTTGTTGCTGCTAAGGATGGCCCAACCAGTTATTAGGTTTAGGGGGCAATCACTTTTTCACACTACTTTTTCATGTAGGTTTGGATTCCCCCCCCCCCTTAGTAATAAACACCTTCCTTTAAAAACTGCATTTTGTGTTTACTTGTGTTATCTTTGTCTAATATTTAAATTTGTTTGATGATCTGAAACATTTAAGTGTGATAAACATACAAAAAAATGAGAAATCAGGAAGAGGGCAAACACTTTTTCACACCACTGTATATACACAGGCATGGTAGTGGCTTAACGGATGAAACTATGTACATAAGAGTGTGGAGTGCAGAACACATGATTGAATAGGATTATGGAAAATATACATAGTGGTGGTTTCACGGATGGGTCAATGTACATGAAAGTGCGGAGTTCAAAGACAGGTGTGTTATTATAATTTTAAAAGGTCCTCAGTACTGTGCATGAGAGCGTTTGGCAGGAGGGAGGTGGGACCTCTTACTGTTTGCAGTTTGGATAGCCTAGGGGAAGAAGCTGTGTGCCACTTTGGAGGTGTGGGACCTGGTTGGTTTGAACCGTCGTCCAGAGGGGAGCAGGTCAAACAGGTGGTGGGCGGGATGTGAGGGATCACCTGTCATGGCCTTGATCTTTCTGAGACAGGAGCATCTGGAGATGTCCTCCAGGGAGGGCAGAGGGCAGCCGATAATTTTTTTTAGCGGTGTTGATGACCCTCTGCACAGCCTTCCTGTTTTCGGCTGTGGAGCCGGCGTACTACACACCCAGGCAGTAGATGAGCACGCTCTCCACTAAGCAGTGATAGGACACCAAAACTTAACTGTCTAACATCCCCACCTGAGGCCAATAATACGTGTCCACTGGATTCCTGGTTTCTCCACTTCACATTCATTGTCTATATGAAATGCTTTACAATGCATTCTATTAGTCTCATGGTGCCATTTTGTGGGGCGTGAAATAATCTTCACTTGCACAAAATTCAGTCCAGCCAACACATAATCCGGTCTTCAGTTTCAACCTATCACTGTGCTGTTGGCTGTGATATCAATTCATTCCCTTCCCAGAGTTTCTTAATACAAATCGTTAGCTTCAGAGCTAACAAAGCAACTGTGAACTTCCTGAGCACAGTTTGTATTGTTATTTTCTTTAAATTCTAGTCATCCCTTTAGCCATTCCTGTTCCCACCTTGTTCACTAATCCACAGTTGATAATGTATCTGGCATCATTCAGGCTTATTTTGATAAATTTTCACTGTGATAGTTGGTAGATTGGACCATTAGCCTTATCTTGGCTAGGCAGCAGGATTGGTCTGTCTAAGTGCATTAGAGCTCCGCTTAGTGGGTAGAGACTGACAAGCCAGGCCTCCTAGCTTTAGCTTAACTGTTGGATCGCGATTGGTTTTGTTCTCTAATTTCTATCAGTTTTATCCACCCCACTTGATATCCTTGTTCATCCACAAACACCTGACCATATGTCATTCTTAGATATTAATTTAGCTTATTTTAACCCTCAGATCCATCCATCCAACCATCCATCTTCTACCGCTTTTCCGGAGGTCCGGGTCGCGGAGGCAGCAGTTCAAGCAGAGAAGCCCAGACTTCCCTCTCCCCAGCCACCTGCTCCAGCTCTTCAGAGAGGATACCAAGGCGTTCCCAGACCAGCTAGGAGACATAGTCCCTCCACCGAGTCCTGGGTCTGCCCCGGGGTCTCCTCCCAGTGGGACGTACCTGAAACACCTCAAGTGGGAGGCGTCCAGGAGGCATCCTAATCAGATGCCCATACCACCTCAACTGACTCCTTTCAATGTGGAGGAGCAGCGGTTCTACTTTGAGCCTCTCCCGGATGACTGAGGTCCTCACCCTATCTCTGAGGGTGAGTCCAGCAATCCTACGGAGAAAGCTCATTTCAGCCGCTTGTATCCGCGATCTTGTTCTTTCGGTCATTACCCAAAGCTCGTGACCATAGGTGAGAGTAGGAACGTAGATTGACCGACCTGCGCTTCCAGAGCTCCGCCGTCATGGCTCTGCAGGAGGCCAGCGAGGCCTACCTGGTGGGTCTCTTCGAGGACACCAACCTGTGCGCCATCCACGCCAAGAGGGTCACCATCATGCCCAAAGACATCCAGCTGGCCCGCCGCATCCGCGGAGAGAGAGCTTAGACGTTCTGCTGCACATCCACCAACAACAATGCTTCGCACTGTGTGTCTATATATATATATATACTGTATATATATATATATATATATATATATATATATATATATATACTGTATATATATACTGTATATATATATTAATATGTACATATGTATACTAGCTGCTCTTGTTTTTTCTTGCCTTCCGATTGTTGCTCTGAGTGTTGCTATCCCTGTGCTGTTGCAATCCTGGAATTTCCCCATTGTGGGACTAATAAAGGCTTATCTTATCTTATCTTATCTTATCTTATCTTATCTTAAATCGACAGCTTTGCCTTAGAACTAAGCTGCCTCTTCACCACAACAGACCGGTACAACGTCCGCATCACTGCAGATGCTGCTCCAATCCATCTGTCAATCTCTCGCTCCATTTCTCGCTCAATGCTCTGCACTGTGTGTGTTTATATATTTACATATTTATTCCATCTAGCTACAATGCTCTGCACTGGGTGTGTTTATATTTATATATCTATATATTTATTCCATCTAGCTACATTGCTCCGCACTGTGTGTGTTTATATACTTGCATATTTATTCCACCTAGCTGCAATGCTCCGTACTGTGGGTGTTTATATATTTACATATTTATTCCATCTAGCTACAATGCTCTGCACTGTGTGTTCATATATTCATATATTTAGTCCATCCAGCTACAATGCTCTGCACTGTGTGTCTGTGTGTGTGTGTGTGTGTATATATATATTTTATAGTAATATGTACATATGTATATTAGCTGCTCTTGCTTGCTTGTTTTTTTTTTTGTTTTTTTTCTTGCCTTCTGATTGTTGCTCTGAGTGTTGCTATCCCTGTGCTGTTGCAATCCTGGAATTTCCCCGTTGTGGGACTAATAAAGGCTTATCTTATCTTATCTTATTTTCCCCTCACTCGTGAACAAGACTCCAAGATACTTAAACTCTTCCACTTGGCAGGAGCCTGTCCCCAACCCAGAGAGGACAATCCACCTTTTTCCAGCTGAGGACCATGGACTCGGAGTTGGAGGTGCTGATTCTCATCCCAGCTGCTTCACACTCAGCGGCAAACCGTCCCAGCAAGAGCTGTAGGTCATTGCTGGATGAAGCCAACAGGACAACATCATCTGCAACCAACAGAGATGAGATCCTGTGGTCACCAAGCATGACACCCTCCATTCCCTGGCTGTGCCTAGAAATCCTGTCCATAAAAATTATGAACAAGATCGGTGACAAAGGGCAGCCCTGGCGGAGTCCAACTCTCACTGGGAATGACTCCAACCGAGTCAGAATCAGAATCAGAATCAGATTTATTGCCATTGTTCATGTAGTACACAAACTAGGAATTTGTCTCGGTGCAATGCTGCAACATTAAACATGATAAGATAAAAGAATAAAAACTATACATGCAATAAGTGTAGAATAAGAATGAGTAATACTAGTCAAAGCAGTTTTTAAATATATTAGCGAGCAGCAGATATTGTGGAGTACCACATAGTGCAGTCGGTAATGCAACAGAAACAGTGATGATTGACATGAGTCTGGTTGAGCTGCTGTACATAGTGCACGAGAGTCAATAAGTCACTTAGTGTTCAGTAGTCTGATGGCAGAGGGGAAGAAGCTGTTCGTGTGCCGGGAGGTTTTAGTCTGAATGGACCGAAGTCTTCTACCTGAGGGGAGGGGGGCAAACAGTACGTGACCAGGGTGTGAAGGATCGGCTATGATCCGGCCTGCACGCCTCCGGGTCCTGGAGATGTACAGATCCTGGAGAGATGGGAGCTTGCAGCCGATCACCTTCTCAGCAGTGTGCACGACGTGCTGCAGCCTTAGTCTGTCCCTGGCAGTGGCTCCTGCGTACCACACGGTTATGGAGGTGGTGAGGATGGACTCGATGATGGCTGTGTAGAACTGCACTAACATCTTGGTGGGTAGCTTGAGCTTCCTCAGCTGCCGCAGGAAGAACATCCTCTGCTGGGCCTTTTTGATGAGGGAGCTGATGGTCGGCTCCCATTTGAGGTCCCAGGTGATGGTGGTGCCCAAGAAGCGGAAGGAATCTGCAGTGGTGATGGGAGGGCCTGTGAGGGTGAGGGGGGACAGAGGGGTTGTGACTTTCCTGAAGTCCACAATCATCTCCACTGTCTTCAGAGCGTTCAGCTGCAGGTTGTTGTGGCTGCACCAGGACGCCAGCTGGGCCACCTCTCTTCTGTAGACGGACTCGTCGCCGTTGGAGATGAGCCCGATGAGGGTGGTGTCGTCCGCAAACTTGATCAGCTTAACAGACTGGTGGCTGGAGGTGCAGGAGTTGGTATAAAGGGAGAAGAGTGGGGGGAAAGTACACAGCCTTGGGGTGATCCGGTGCTGATGCTGACAGAGTCTGAGACAGTCTTCCCCAGCCGCACATGCTGCCTCCGGTCCGTCAGGAAGTCGGTGATCCACCTGCAGAGGGAGTCAGGCACGCCGAGCATGGACAGCTTGTCCTGGAGCAGAGCGGGGCGGATGGTGTTGAATGCAGAGCTGAAGTCCACAAACAGGATCCTGGCGTAGGTTCCCGGGGAGTCCAGGTGCTGCAGGATGGAGTGGAGGGCCAGGTTGACTGCGTCGTCCACAGACCTGTTGGCTCGGTAGGCAAACTGCAGTGGGTCCAGGAGGGGAGTGGTGATGGACTTGAGGTGGGGCAGGACCAGGCACTCAAAGGACTTCATGACTACAGAGGTGAGTGCTACAGGTCTGTAGTCATTAAGTCCAGTGATCCGTGGCTTCTTGGGGACAGGGATGATGGTGGAGGATTTGAGGCATATCGGCACGTGGCATAGCTTAAGGGAGGTGTTAAAAATGTCTGTGAAGACAGGAGCCAGCTCTTTCGCACAGTGTCTCAGGGTGGAGGGGGACACGCCGTCCGGACCGGGGGCCTTGTGCGGGTTCAGTCTGGAGAACTGTCTGTGCACATCCTGCTCGCTGATGACAAGGGCAGGGGGGGAGGAGGGGGGACCACTTTTGATGAAGTAGGGACCGAGGAGGCAGTGGAGCTGGGGGGAGGGGGGGAGTTGGACACAGCTGACGAGGTGTCAAAACAGGCGTAATGTTGGGACAGTCTTTTACAAAGGGCTTTGTCATCCTGACCTTTAGAAGCCTGAGGCCGATAGTTGGTGATTTGCCTCAGTCCTCTCCACACAGAAGCCGAGTCGTTAGCAGTGAACTGCTGCTGGAGTCTCTCAGAATACACAGATTTAACTCTCTTCAGCTGTCTGTTAAACCGGTATTTAACCTCCCTGTAGCAGTCCCTGTCTCCACTTTTCAACGCTGCTTCCTTCTCCTTCCTGATCTGTCTGAGCTTAGCTGTGAACCAGGGCTTATCATTAGAGTAACTCACCCTGGTGCGCGATGGAAGGATGCTCTCCTCACAAAAGTGGATATATGAGTACACAGTGTCCGTGTACTCATCCAGATCATGCGTGGCTCCTTTAAACATGCCCCAGTCAGTTATTTCCATGCACGTTTCCAGCTTCTCCTCAGCTTCACTGGTCCATTTCTTCGTAGTGGTCACAACAGGTTTAGTGAGCTTCAGTCTCTGTCTGTATGTGGGAATGAGGTGAACCATCACGTGATCAGATAGTCCGAGCACAGCGCGGGGAACAGCGCGATACGCGTCCTTCACTGTAGTGTAACAGTGATCCAGCGTGTTTTTTCCTCTGGTTGGGCATTTAATAAACTGTTTGTATCGGGGGAGATCGTGGCTCAGATTGCGCTGGTTAAAGTCGCCAACCACAATAACCAGAGAGTCCGGGAAAGTCCGCTCCCCGTATGTTGGATGTGATCCGCGAGCACGCGCTGAGCCTCGCGCGCGTCCGCGTCGGGCGGGACGTAGACAGCAGCCAGGATGAATGAGGCGAACTCCCGCGGGGAATAAAATGGCTTGCAGTTGATGAATAAAAATTCCAGAGCAGGAGAACAGTGTTGGGAAATCACCGTTACATCAGAGCACCAGCTGCTGTTAATGTAAAAGCAGACTCCTCCTCCCGAGGACTTACCGGAGAGCTCTGTGACGCGATCAGCACGAAACAGCTGAAATCCCTCTCAGTGAAGCGCGCTGTCCGGTATATTCCCCCTGAGCCAGGTCTCAGAGAAACAGAGAGCAGACGAGGAAGCGAGGTCCTTAAATCGCATCAGCAGTCTCAATTCATCTACCTTGTTTGAGAGAGAGTTGGCATTGGAGTGTTGGCAATACAAACCAAACTCTCACAACGGTCGTACAGAGACCGAATAGCTCGTAACAACAAGCCCAATACCCCATACTCCCGAAGCACCCCCCACAAAAAACCACGAGGGACGCGGTCAAATGCTTTCTCGAAGTCCACAAAACACATGTAAACTGGTTGGGCAAACTCCCACAAACCCTCAAGAATTCTCGAGAGGGTAAAGAGCTGGTCCGATGTGCCACGGCCAGGACGAAAACCACATTGCTCCTCCTGAATCCGAGGTTCGACCAACGGCCGGACTCTCCTCTCCAGTACCTTGGTATAGACCTTCCCAGGGAGGCTGAGGAGTGTGATCCCTCTAAAGTTGGAGCACACCCTCCGGTCCCCTTTTTTGAAGAGAGGAACCACCACCCCAGTTTGCCATGCCAAAGGCACTGCCCCCAACCTCCACACAATGTTGCAGAGGCGTGTCAACCATGACAGCCCAACAACATCCAGGGCCTTGAGGTACTCAGGGCGAATCTCGTCCACCCCCGGGGCCCGGGCACCAAGGAGATTTTTAACCACCTTTGCGACCTCAGCCCCTGTGATAGGCGAGTCATCCCCCTCGTCCCCAAACCCTGCTTCCTCTGTGGAAGGCGTATCAGTGGGATTGAGGAGATCCTCAAAGTATTCCTTCCACCGGCCGACGATATCCCCAGTCGAAGTCAACAGTGTCCCATCCGCACCATACACAGTGTGGACAGGGAGCTGCTTTCCCCTCCTGAGCCGCCAGACAGTTTGCCAGAATCTCTTGGAGGCTGACTGAAAGTCTTGTTCCATGGCCTCACTGAACTCCTCCCATACACGGGTTTTTGCTTCAGCAACCACTCGAGCTGCACTCCGCTTGGCCTGCCGGTACACCTCAGCTGCTTCGGGAGTCCCACAAGCCAACCAAGCTTGATAGGACTCCTTCTTCAGCTTAATGGCCCCCCTCACCACTGGTGTCCACCACTTGGTTCGAGGGTTGCCACCACGAGATGCACCAACCACCTTGCGGCCGCAGCTCTGGGCCGCCGCTTCAACAACAGAGGTGGAGAACATGGCCCATTCAGACTCCATGTCTCCAGACTCCCTCGGAATGTGGTTGAAGTTCTTCCGGAGGTGGGAGTTGAAGACCTCCCGGACAGGGGCCTCAGCCAGACGTTCCCAGCACACCCTCACTATACGTTTGGGTCTACCAGGTCTGAATGGCTTCCTCCCCTGCCATCGGATCCAACTCACCACCAGGTGGTGATCAGTTGATAGCTCTGCACCTCTCTTTACCCGGGTGTCCAAGACATACGGTCGCAGGTCTGATGACACGATAACAAAATCGATCATCGACCTGCGACCTAGGGTGTCCTGGTGCCAGGTGCACATATGGACACCCTTATGCTTGAACATGGTGTTCGTTATGGACAAACTGTCGTTAGCACAGAAGTCCAATAACTGAACACCACTCGGGTTCAGATCGGGCAGGCTGTTCCTCCCAGTCACCCCCCTCCAGGTTTCACTGTCGTTGCCCACGTGCGCATTGAAGTCCCCCAGTAAGACAATGGAGTCTCCAAGAGGAGCACCCTCCAGCACCCCAGTCACAGACTCCAAAAAGGGTGGGTACTCTGAAACATCATTTGGTGCATAGGCACAAATGATGGTCAGGACCCGTTTCCCAACCCGAAGACTCAGGGAAGCAACCCTTTCGTCCACCGGGAAAACTCCAATATAGAGGCAGCAAGGTGGGGGGATACAAGGATACCCACCCCTGCTCGTCGCCTCTCGCCCAGGGCAACTCTAGAAAAGGCCAAGCTCCAGCCCCTCTCCAGGAGACTGGTTCCGGAACCAGAGCTGTGTGTTGAGGTGAGGCCGACTATATCTAGCCGGTATCTCTCAACCTCGTACACCAGCTCAGGCTCCTTCCCCGCCAGAGTGGTGACATTCCACATCCCAAAAGCCAGTTTAGAAAGCTTGGGATCAGTCCGCCAAGGTTTCCACCTTTGACCGCCACCTAATCCACATAGCACCGGACCCCCATGATCCCTCCTGCAGGTGGTGAGCCCACTGGAGGGCGGACCCATGTAACTCCTTCGGGCTGAGCCCGTCCGGGTCCCATGGGTGGAAACCCAACCACCAGACGCTAGCCTTCGAGACCCTCCCCCAGGCCTGGCTCCAGGGTGGGGCCCCGGTAACCTCATACCGGGCGGGGTACACTGAATCCTTGATATAGAATTTATCATGAGAGTCTGTTGGATTGTTCTTAATCTGGCCCTTCACCCAGGACCAGTTTGTCTTGGGTGACCCTATCAGAGGCAAATTGCCCCGGACAACATAGCTCCTGGGATCACTGGGGCACGCAAACCCCCCACCACGATAAGGTGACGATCCATGAGGGGGACCCTCAGATGACAGTTTAATTTACTGCCCTCTTAAGACATTAAGGACAAAAATGTCTACTTCCAAAAGACTGCTGTAAAAATTTTACAGATTATTTTATTCTGCATACAAGATCTCTTAAACAACTTCAGCCCTGCTCAAAACTACCAAACATTCAAAAATTTTGAGGATTTTAATTGTTTAAATGTCAGTTTGATTGCTTGACATCACTGTTGTTATTTTTGAAAAATGCATACACACACAGCACACACACACACACACACAATATCAGCAATGAGTCTTGGATATGTCAAAGATTGGCCAAAGTATTGACTTTGGTGCATCATTAGTTTTTGTGTAGCATCAGATTTAAAATTTGCTACCCTCTTGAGTCATTAAGGACAAAAATGTCCACTTCCAAAAACTGCTATAAAAATAGTACAGATTCATAATTTTTTCTGTTTTTTTGGGTTTGTGAAGAAAGGAAGCAGGCGAGGCAATGAGGTGGATGACACAGAAACTTAATTCCATCTCCAACATACAGTACAGTAAAAGAGCTGCCGGGTCTCTGTGCCTTCCTGTTTTATATCTTCAATACCATGCATTGAGACCCTGAACTTCTGACCATCATACATTGTGTTTAGAACAAAGCCTGTGTGGCACATTAACATTACATAACGCCGGCGCCACTCTCACACCCTTCTTCTTCCAGCGGCTCTGGAATTTACTCCTCTCTCCGCGGGGCACCCAGTCCTTACTGTCCCATCTGATACCCCCTGGTGACACCTCCTCTTGAGCACTTCATATTTTCCTTGGGCTGGCGGCTCCTTGAGAAGGCTCATCACCTGTTGCATGGTGTGTGCATCCAGTGCAGCGACCACGTAGTAATATTTGGTATCGTCCGTTGTTATGCTGCGGAGTGCGAACTGGGCTTCTATGTGCAAGAACCACACGGCCGGGTTGTGAAGCCAGAAGTCTGGGATCTTGACTGAGACCACGCACACGACGCTGGTGCTCTCCCTTCAGGCAGTCTCCGGGGCGGTGCTCGGCTTGCTTTCCATGGCACGTCTTAGGGTCACCAATGTGGAGAAAGGAAGCAGGCGAGACAACGAGCTGGACAACACAGAAACTTTATTCCATCTCCAACATACAGTACAGTATACCAATGTAATACCATACATTGAGACCCGGAACATACGACCATCATACATTGTGTTTAGAACAAAGCCTGTGTAGGCACACTAACATTACATAACGCCGGCGCCACTCTCACACCCTTCTTCTTCCAGCGGCTCTGGAATTTACTCCTCTCCCTGCGGGGTGCCTAGTCCTTACTGTCCCGTCTGATACCCCCCAGTGACACCTCCTCTTTCGGTCCATTGTTCCCCCCTTCCCCAGCTGTCTTCTTCTCTGGGTGGAGAAGTCCCACACCATGCCCCCACACAGCCACCCCAAACACCCAGAAAGGGCACCAACCCCCCCCCCCCCCCTTGGGCTTGAGGTGGCATCTATAGCAGCTGTAGCAGGGGGTCACCGATCCAGTGGAACTGCCCTACTCGCAGGGTGTACAGGAGGGCATGTCAGTCTGTGGAGGGAAAAAGGGAGGGGGAGAAAACACATCCACTTCGCAAACGCAGGTCCCTGCCGAGGGCTCGCCAACTTACGGAGCCACCAACGGTGGGTGTCCACGCTGGGCAGCTTGCGCCAACACTACCTGCTCATCTGCTAACACAAAAGCAGGCTTCAGCCTGTCGATGCAGACGGTTTCACTACGTCCTCCCAAGTCTAACACAAAATGCTTCGCCCCAGGTTCCAACACCCTGAACGGTCCGTTGTACGGTGGGCGTAGTGGGGTCCGGTGGGCAACGTGCCTGACAAAAACAAAACTGGCATTCTGCAAGCTTTTTAGGACGAAGGTGTGGGAAAACAATGGTGGGCCAGGCCCGGTACGTCAAAAGCCTCCATACTGGGCAAAAATTGCCTGGGCAGATCAGCCTCGGGTGCAGGGTTTTCCAGTAAAAACTCCCCAGGGATCCGTAGCGGCTGAGAAAAAACGAGTTCTGCCGGGGAGGCTTCCAAATCCTCCTTTGGTTCGGAGTGCACCCTAATAGAACCCAGGCCAGGCAGTCGACCCAATTTGCATCCGTGAGCGAAGCTCTGAGCGCTGCTTTAAGCGACCTATGAAAACGTTCGCATAACCCGTTAGCTTGGGGGTTGTACGTAGTAGTGCAGTGAATTTTGACCCCCAGGCTGTGGGCCATCGCAGACTAGAGTTCCGAAACGAATTGTTGGACCCGTGTCGGAAGTGATATTCAACGGGGATCTGAACCGTGCAACCCAAGCCGACAAAAAAGCACGAGCCACTTTTGTCGACGTGATAGAAGCCAGCAGGACCGCTTCAGGCCAGCATGTGGTGTGGTCCACGATTGTTAAAAGGTGCGTAAAACCTTGCAACGGTGGAAGGGGTCCCACCAAATCCACGTGGACGTGGTCAAACCTCCTGGCCAGCATTTGGAACGGCTCGAGGGGGGCTCTGGTGTGCTTGTGCACTTTGGCCTGCTGGCATGTGACGCAAGCTGCAGCCCACTCTTTCATGTCCTTGCGCAAGCACGGCCAGATGAATTTCATACCCACTAGCTTCACCGAAGCGCGCACTCCCGGATGCAAAAGGGAGTGGACGACTCAAAAACACGATGGCGCCAAGAACTCGGAACCATCGCAGAGCAAGGGAGGGCACCCTTCTTGCACCACCCTGCTCTCCAGCCTTAACCCAGTAGGCGCAGACTGGAGCGCACAAATGTCCGCATCCCCGGCTTGCCATCGTGGCATGGCCATCGTGGGGAAATCTATTCCCATGCAGAACGGGGAGACTAACGTGCGTGACAGACAATCGGCAATGATGTTGAGCTTACCGGCGGTGTGTTGAATGCTGGTAGTAAACTCCGAAATCGCAGCCTAATGCTGTTGCTGCCAGGCCGACCACGGTTCCGAGACCTTGGCCATGACGTACGTCAGCAGCTTATGGTCCACGAATGCGGTGAACTCGTGCCCCTCTAACCAAAACTGGAAATAGTGCATCGCCAGGTGGAAAGGAGTTATTACCGTTGTTTTTGGAACATCTTTCACGCGCATCGGGACCTGATGATATCCACGGATCAGATCCACTTTCGAAAAAACACGCACCCCAGCCAGGTGCATGGAAAATTCCTGGATGTGCGGAATGGGATAAATATTGTGTCCCGTGGCGTTATTCAAGTGCCGGAAATCGCCGTGGAGTCACCACGACCTGTCGGATTTAGGCACCATGTGTAGCGGGGATGCCCACGGGCTATTGGAGCGCCTAACAATGCCCAGCTGCTCTAAGTTGGCAAACTACTCTCACGCACTGGCCAGTTTAGCTGCCTTCCAAATGCCGAGGTCGCATGAGCACCGGCGGGGCTTTTGTTGTTGTTATGTTGGTATATTAAATTTAAATTAAATCACCCTTATTGTCATTCAACCGTACAGTAGAACGAGATTGTGCTTTACCTATCTACAGTGTCAATCACACACACCCCAGTGCAGAATCAGAGGGCCGCTGCCATGCAAGGCGCCGCCACAGATTTCCCTCCTCCATTCCATTATTGCTGAGCACCAAGCTGGATGGCAGGAAGTTCCACTTTTATATGGTCTTTTGCCATGACCCGGCCGGGATTTGAACCCCTGCCTCCCGGGTGTGGGGCGGATGCTCTACCAACTGAGCCACCACTCCGGTACTTTGGTACTTACCCCCTGGAGCAATAATGTTAGCCAGTGTTGTCGACCTAGCTCCCCGAGCTGTGCAGGGCAGTGAGGTAAAAGAGACAGCATCCACTAATCTCCTATTAGCAAAATCGACTAACAACCCATAAGCACATAACAAATCTGCTCCTAAAATGGGGCCGGAACATGCAGCTATCACAAAGTTCCACTGAAAGTTGCATCCGTGTAAGCATATCATCAGTGTCTGCTCGCCAAATGTCCTGATAGTGGATCCGTTGGCGGCCGTGAGTTCAGGGCCACTGCATCCTGCTACCCTGTCTGCATTGACCGGCAGGATGAGGCTCTTCTAGGAGCCGGAGTTCCCCAAAAACCGTCTCCCCAAACGTGTGTCCATGACATAAAGCCATCTGTTCCTGCCGCCATCGGTTGCAGCTGCCACTGAATTTCGAAGGTGCCATCTTCCTGGCTTCTTGAATTGGCATGGCGACAGGCAGCATTGGGCATTCGAGCCGAGTAATAAACAGATCGCCCCATTCCTTCATCTCCTGGTGTCCGTCCCGGCTACCACCAATGACTCCTCAACCTCGCTGGAGTCCCTCATAGATGCTGGTGCCACTGTCTGCACGCTGAGAGTTCTGGTCGCCAAAATGATGCTTTCCACTTCCTGTGCTAGGGCGCGGTAGTCCTTAGCAACCAGATGCGGCGAGTTGGCCAGGATCGCCCTCGCTGTAGCCGGTAGGTTCCTGAGGAACAAGTGGGCGAACAGGAAAGATTCGTCGTCCTCCCCCCTCAGCGCAACATGCTCTCCATGAGCTCCACTGCTGATCTGTCCCCTAACCCCGAACGCGTTAGTCTCTCTGCCCTCTCACTGTCAGAAAGGGTATAGTGCTGGAGAAGCATCCTCTTGAGCACTTCATATTTTCCTTGGGTTGGTGGCTCCTTGAGAAGGCTCATCACCTGTTGCATGGCGTGTGCATCCAGTGCAGCGACCACGTAGTAATATTTGGTATCGTCCGTTGTTATGCTGCGGAGTGCGAACTGGGCTTCTATGTGCAAGAACCACACGGCCAGGTTGTGAAGCCAGAAGTCTGGGATCTTGACTGAGACCACGCACACGGCGTTGGTGCTCTCCCTTCAGGCAGTCTCCGGGGTGGTGCTCGGCTTGCTTTCCATGGCACGTCTTAGGGTCACCAATGTGGAGAAAGGAAACAGGCGAGACAACGAGCTGGACAACACAGAAACTTTATTCCATCTCCAACATACAGTACAGTATACCAATGTAATACCATACATTGAGACCCGGAACATACGACCATCATACATTGTGTTTAGAACAAAGCCTGTGTAGCACATTAACATTACATAACGCCGACGCCGCTCTCACACCCTTCTTCTTCCAGCGGCTCCAGCATTTACTCCTCTCCCCGGGGGGCGCCTAGTCCTTACTGTCCCGTCTGATACCCCACAGTGACACCTCCTCTTTCGGTCCATTGTTCCGCCCTTCCCCAGCTGCCTTCTTCTCTGGGTGGAGAAGTCCCACACCATGCCTCCACAGGTTAAATCTTTTGATCAACTTCATTCTTGATCAAAACTATCAAATGTAAGTTAAAATCCCCAATTCTTCCAGTTTCCTATCCCTTCCTCTTTAACCTGACTATAATCCCTATTACTTGTCCTCATCCCCTAGTTCCACTTGGAGAATATAACAAACTACACTCCCCTATCTACCAGGTGCTTTTTTCATCCATTCATTCTTTAAGATGAATTTGGGAGTTAGCTCAGGCTGTGCTTGTTACCTAGGAACTAGCCAACTAACATTGGCAATATGGTATCAACAACTGACCTCATAAGTGATAAAAGAGGGAGGGTGGGGTTAAATGGGGCTCATGAGCATTTAAACAGTCATGCACTGAAATAAGCCATTCTGAGGAAGGCTGCAGAAGACACAGTGGTGTGAAAATGAACGGGTTTATGATTAAGGGAAAAAATCCAAACCTACATGGCACCACCATATTTTACTGTTGGTATGATGTTCCTTTTCTGAATTGCTGTGTTACTTTTACGCCAGATGTAATGGGACACACACCTTCCTAAAAGTTCAACTTTTGTCTCGTCAGTCCATAGAATATTTCCCCAAAAGTCTTGGGGATCATCAAGATGTTTTCTGGCAAAACTGAGACGAGCCTTTATGTGTTTTTTTTTCTCAGTAGTGGTTTTTGTCTTGGAACTCTGCCATGCAGGCCATTTTTGCCCAGTCGCTTTCTTATGGTGGAGTCATGAACACTGACCTTAACTGAGGCAAGTGAGGCCTGCAGTTCTTTGAATGTTGTTGTGGGGTCTTTTGTGACCTCTTGGATGAGTCGTTGCTGCGCTCTTGGGGTAGTTTTGGTCGGCCGGCCACTCCTGGGAAGGTTCACCACTGTTTCATGTTTTCGCCATTTGTGGATAATGGCTCTCACTGTGGTTCACTGGAGTCCCAAAGCTTTAGAAATGACTAGAAAATTGAACTCAGCTTTCCAAAGATGTGATAAACCACAGTTAATTTATGTTTTAACAGGGGGGCAATCACTTTTTCACACAGGGCCATGTAGGTTTGGATTTTTTTTTCCCTTCATAATAAACACCTTCAATTAAAAACTGAATTCTGTGTTTACTTGTGTTATCTTTGTCTAATATTTAAATTTGTTTGATGATCTGAAACATTTAAGTGTGACAAACATACAAAAAAAATGAGAAATGAGGAAGGGGCAAACACTTTTTCACACCACTGTAGGTGAAAATGGTAGCGCAATGATTAAAGCCGGAGACATTGTAACCAAAGTGTTTCCCAGACGTTTCACTAAAACCTGTGGAAACCATGTCAACATGTGCAAAGTATTCAACTGGGAATGACTCATATTTGGAATCACCCGTAAGTGGCTGTTTGAGGTACTGCAGTTTCCTGTCTCCCAGTGTTGTTTCCTTTCAGCTTTGGAAAATTCCTCTTGAAGATGTTTCACTTTACTGTTTTTGTGTAACAAGTGTGTTTTTTCCCAAGCATGACACTCTTCATAACTGAATGAATTTGGCTAGTTTTGATGACAGATTTGATGTGACACTGAGATGCGGCCTTATGAGAGGAAGTGAGATGAATCATCGGCTGAACAAACACCAATGTTGTCTTCTGCATTAAGAAACATCATTACCTGACACATCATCAGCAGAGCAATCAGGTATCACATCAGAATTAATCTGTCACAAATTTTGATTTACATTTTAAATGATGCAAATGTCATTCTGCTCCTTTAACCAAATTCATTGTAAGTGACTCACATTAAAACTAAGAGAAGAAAAATAATATATGGTTTCAGCCTGCTGACATACATGTAATTTTTTTTACCATATTTATCTCACCTAATTAAGCATGAGAGCGTGCTAACAGCAGTTATTTTACAGTGAGCTCAAAGGGCAGCAGGAGATAATTTGTGTCATTAATTTAACAGATATTTGCACATAAATTATATTTCAGAAGAATGAATTGATCTTTTAATAGTGATGGATGAAAAAATATTTACTGGACAAGCCATCAGAAGCTCATCAAGACTTATCACTTTAAACTAGAAATGTCAACATGGTGAACGATTTTAGACTAAAGTGAGTGGGAGGTGTGTATATGTGTTATAGTGTTCTTGTACATAGATGCTAGTTCAACATAATTACCTCCCCAGAGGTTATGAAACTAATCTGGTTCTAGAATTAATGCAAAAGATATTTTTACAAGAGGTAGATTTTGGTATATCTAAGGTTATATAACAGTTCTGACCGAGCAATCTTGATTGGACAGTAGAGATTCTGGGAGATATTCCCTGATAAATGCACTCAGATGTTTCACTGAATATGTGTCACTCTGCTTTAACTGTGTTTTAATAATCAATAAAGTTAATATTAGCAGCTTCTTATATGTGAGAATTGTAATACTGTGTTAGACATCTTAATTCCACAGTGAGGCACTGTTTGAAAAGAGACGGTCTTAAAAATCCAGACCTCAGTAACCTGGAAGTCCCAGGTAAAATTCTAAAATTTTAAAATTAACCTAGTCATGTATGTTTACAACAAAATAGGCAAGCTAGAGTTGGATTTATTGTCTCAACTAGCAAACGATCATACCTTTGTGGTGATGGTCTCTTTATTTCATCTAAAAATGCCAAGGAAAAGTGAGCACAGTGTGCAGAAGCTGACACGGAAATGCACCAAAGCTACTAAGCTAACAACAAACTAGCCACCGGTGAGTCAACGGGACCCACAAAACCTTCTCAACAGTACATACCTTGACAGGTATGTACTGTGCGTAAGATAAGATAAGCCTTTATTAGTCCCACAATGGGGAAATTCCAGGATTACAGCAGCACAGGGATAGTAGCACTCAAACCCCATAGTTAATAAGATAATAAGAACTGGTTAGCCAAAAACAGTAAATGAATATACATATACGTATACATAGATATATACACAGTGCAGGAGCATTGCAGCTAGATGGTATAAATAGCATCACGGTTTGTTAAGTTACCCCACAGATAATGAATATGTACACAGACAGTATATGGGCTGCACGGTGGCGCAGTGGTTAGCACTGCGGCAGCACAGTTTACCCTTGGCCGGGGGATTGTGGGGATCGTGGGATCGTGGGTTCGATCCCAGCCCCCGACCAACAGTGATCTGTGTGGAGTTTGCATGTTCTCCCCGTGTTGCGTGGGTTTACTCCGGGATTTCTCCGGTTTCCTCCCACATGCCAAAAACATGCATGTTAGGTTAATTGGCTGTTCTAAATTGTCCCTAGATATCTGTTTCCTATAGGCCCTTAGAATAGAGGGTTAGTATTAATGAAAGCGCTTTGAGTGGTCTTTGTGACTAGAAAAGCGCTATATAAGTGCAGGTTAGTTAGTAGTTAGTTAGTATATTTCATATTTGAATCAACAGTGTTGTTGTCACTCTCAGTAATGATTGGTATTGTCCTAGTTGTATAATGGAGGGGACGATGTATTATGCAAGATTGTTACGTTTAGTACATTCAATACGACCTCTACGAGCAGCCCTGGTTAGGTTATAAAGTCTGACAGCCGTAGGTAGAAAGGACCTGCGGAACCTCTCTGTTGTGCACCTATAGCACAACCTACCGCTAAATGAGCTCCTCAGTGCATTCAGCATGTCCGGCATGGGGTGGGACTCAGAATTCAGCAGAGATAACAGCTTAGCCACCATCCTCCTCTCTCCTATCTCCTTCACTGGGTTGAGGCATCACCCCAGAACAGAGCTGGCTTTTTTGATCAGTCTGTTCAGTGTCTTCCTGTTGGCTGCCGTGATGCCGCTGCCCCAGCAGACCACTCCAAATGTGATGGCTGATGCCACCACCGAATCATAGAAGGTCTTCAGGAGTGCCCCTTGCACTCGTAAGACCTGAGTCTCCTCAGGAGGAACAACCTGCGCTGCCTCTTCTTGTAGAGTGCATTGGTGTTGTGTGACCAGTCGAGTTTATTGTTCAGGAGTAAACATATTGACTTCTGCACTGGACAATATTTAATTTGGCTACATGTATGTGAAGTGACAATAAGTGTCTTTACTATATTATGCTCATTGAGATGCATAGCAACAGTCCATTCAGAAGGAACTATTTTTCTGGGTGGATCAAAATAACAAACAAAAATCATAATATTTTGTCCTTTATTGTTGTTATTTACTAAACTGTGCTTGTGGAACTGCTGTATAAAAGCAATATTACACTTGAGGTTGTATGGTATTGTGAATATATACAGTGGGGCAAAAAAGTATTTAGTCAGCCACCAATTGTGCAAGTTCTCCCACTTAAAAGATGAGCGAGGTCTCCAATTTTCGTCATAGGTATACCTCAACTATGAGAGACAAAATGAGAAAAAAAAAAATCCAGAAAATCACATTGAAGGATTTTTAATGAATTAATTGGTAAATTCCTTGGTAAAATAAGTATTTGGTCACCTACAAACAAGCAAGATTTCTGGCTCTAACAGACCTGTAACTTCTTCTTTAAGAGGCTCCTCTGTCCTCCACTCGTTACCTGTATTAATGGCACCTGTTTGAACTCATTATCAGTATAAAAGACACCTGTCCACAACCTCAAACAGTCAGACTCCAAACTCCACTATGGCCAAGACCAAAGAGCTGTCAAAGGACACCAGAAACAAAATTGTAGACCTGCACCAGGCTGGGAAGACTGAATCTGCAATAGGTAAGCAGCTTGGTGTGAAGAAATCAACTGTGGGAGCAATTATTAGAAAATAGAAGACGTACAAGACCACTGATAATCTCCCTCGATCTGGGGCTCCACGCAAAATCTCACCCCGTGAGGTCAAAATGATCATGAGAACGGTGAGCAAAAATCCCAGAACCACACGGGGGGACCTAGTGAATGACCTGCAGAGAGCTGGGACCAAAGTAACAAAGGCTACACACTACGCCGCCAGGGACTCAAATCCTGCAGTGCCAGATGTGTCCCCCTGCTTAAGCCAGTACATGTCCAGGCCCGTCTGAAGTTTGCTAGAGAGCATTTAGATAATCCAGAAGAGGATTGGGAGAATGTCATATGGTCAGATGAAACCAAAATAGAACTTTTTGGTAAAAACTGAACTTGTCGTGTTTGGAGGAGAAAGGACACCATACCTACTGTGAAGCATGGGGGTGAAAACATCATACTTTGGGGCTGTTTTTCTGCAAAGGGACCAAGACGACTGATCCGTGTAAAGGAAAGAATGAATGGGGCCATGTATCGTGAGATTTTGAGTGAAAACTTCCTTCCATCAGCAAGGGCATTGAAGATGAAACGTGGCTGGGTCTTTCAGCATGACAATGATCCCAAACACACTGCCCAGGCAATGAAGGAGTGGCTTCGTAAGAAGCATTTCAAGGTCCTGGAGTGGCCTAGGCAGTCTCCAGATCTCAACCCCATAGAAAATCTTTGGAGGGAGTTGAAAGTCCGTGTTGCCCAGCGACAGCCCCAAAACATCACTGCTCTAGAGGAGATCTGCATGGAGGAATGGGCCAAAATACCAGCAACAGTGTGTGAAAACCTTGTGAAGACTTACAGAAAACGTTTGACCTCTGTCATTGCCAGCAAAGGGTATATAACAAAGTATTGAGATGAACTTTTGTTATTGACCAAATACTTATTTTACCGAGGAATTTACCAATTAATTCATTAAAAATCCTTCAGTGTGACTTTCTGGATTTTTTTTTCTCATTTTGTCTCTTATAGTTGAGGTATACCTATGATGAAAATTGGAGACCTCTCTCATCTATTAAGTGGGATAACTTGCACAATTGGTGGCTGACTAAATACTTTTTTTCCCACTGTATATCACTGCGGTGATGTCTTCAATGAATCACTGCAGTGATATATTTGAATTTTGAATATTGTATACTTTATTGATTCCCAGAGGGGAAATTGAGGGCATCCACCTGGATGGATGAAGCAGCCACGATACGGCGCTATCCCTTAACCATTCACACACACATTCACACCTAGGGCCACTTTAGAGTCTCCAATTAACCTAACTTGCATGTTTTTGGCCTGTGGGAGGAAACCGGAAAAATCCCGGAGTAAACCCACGCAGATACGGGGAGAAATATGCAAACTCCACACAGATCACTGTTGGTCAGGGGCTGGGATTGAACCAGGGATCCCATGGACAAGGGTGAGTTGCTGTGCTGGTGCACCGCCCGTCATATAGTCATTGATACCGTACTCCGTCTTCGGTAATATAGCTTAAATATTACAGCAGTAAATGTTCTGGTTGATCTAGAACCGGAAATTAATTGATTTTCTTTTTCTAAAAGGAAAATAAAAGACATGGTGAAAAAAGGAGCTAAGAGACTTGTACATTACATAACATTCAAACGATCGATACAAACTGAGAGAGATATTTTAAATTATTCAGTGTTTCCTCTGGCTTAAAGACCTTGGCGCAGTGGCAACATATTTTTCCGGAGGGGGGGTGTAGAAAACACATATGTATGAATATATTAATTTTATACTATTTATTTCTTTTTTTTAAATTAAATTAACTTTGCATATAATAATGCATCAGATTTACATACTGTAGCGCTTTATTGTAGACACTCAAAGACACTTTTTACAGATACATTATCCATTCACTCCAGACAGACAATGGTAGTGGCAAGCTACTACTGTAGCCACAGCTGCCCTGGGGCAGGCTGACGGAAATGTGGCTGCCAGTCTGGGCCAACGAACATTTATACACATTCATACCCAGTGTTATGGACACTGGAGGCAAGGTGGGTAAAGTGTCTTGCCCAGGGACACAATGGCAGGATATCTGGGGAGAGCGGGATTTGAACCGCCAACCATCCGGTTATTGGATGACCCGCTTTACCTCCTGAGCCACTGCCGTGCATATGGAACTTACAATTTGAAGTATTGTACAACCAAGGCTTGAATGTTGGAATATTGGGCCATTTCGGGTCCCACCCAGACATCCTGCATTTGGACTTTTTACTGGTGTCATCCTTCTCTCTTCCCTCTGCCCTCACCTCTCCTGGACCCTCTGCCTGAACACTTTCC
The DNA here is from genome assembly GCA_020510985.1 of Pholidichthys leucotaenia. Lineage (NCBI taxonomy): Eukaryota > Metazoa > Chordata > Actinopteri > Cichliformes > Pholidichthyidae > Pholidichthys > Pholidichthys leucotaenia. Next base: position 230,210,152 of record CM035843.1, on the reverse strand, counting down.
TCTCCTTGGCTCATCTCTTCTGTCTAATCTTGTCCTCTCTGAGCCCTGTCTAATTCAGGTTCTCTCTCTGTCTATGGTGGTATACAGGCAGGTTAGAAAATATCAAGTGCCACGTAAATTAAAGGAGACAACCAAAAATTTCTAGTTAAGGGTACAAAGAGCACCCACTTAAAAACTTGAGTAATGACTTCAGTCTTGAAGGTTTGAGGTTTTTCTCCAAAATTTATAATAATTTTCTTATAGTTTTCTACTCTTCTCTGTAAATTTATCTAAATTTGAAAGTATTTTCCTCAAATTTGTAATTTCTTCTTGTAAAATTGACTTTTCTTGTACATTTGAAACTTTATTATAAATTTGTGGATTATTTTATGGCTTATTTTTGTCTGTTTTTTAAAATAAAATTACTGTTTTGTAAATAAATGTGAAACAGACTGTGGTATTTTTTTTTATTTACTTTTTCCTTATAACAATTTATATTTTGACCATAATTTTGCAGTCAGAACAGAACAATAATTTAACTCTCATTACAAAGAAAAGAATATTAATAAAATTGTATTTAATTATTTAAATTAACCTAAATGACCAAAGATGCCTTTATTTCTGTTATAATATTTCTACCACCACCAAGAAAAACCTCCCTTATTTTGAATTCCAAATGCTGCCACGTTTAGTTTGTCTGAAGGCTGCTGATGGATTAAAGTCATTGACTTCGTGAATTTCGGTCATCTTAACTTGCCAGGTACATAATTGTGAACATAACTTAATATTGAAGTGGCTGGTGAAATATATCCTCAGCAATTCAGTAGTCCCCCTTGCCTTTCCCATCATATGAAGCCAGCTGCATTTGAATTCTAACCACATCTCTTAGCTAAGCGACTCTTCTGTTATTGCTCCCGTTTCCAGCAGGTTAAAACCATGATAAATGCCTCCAGTGCTTACATACCTCTTCTGATTTTTTTTTCCCACATTGAAAGTACTTTTAATAAAATCATGTTTCTGTTGGACAGTCAAGCCTTATTCATGCTGCATTTCCCTTCTAGTCCACCTTGGTCCGCGTACACTTTGGACGAGCCCAGTACGCAAGCGGCGCTGTACATGCTCACTTTTTTCATCTACCCAGGCCAAGCGGCTGACGCATGCACACAACCATCATTTGTAGTTTTACTCCTGCCCGACAGGTAGCGCCAAGGTGCTGATGCGCCAGGATTTTCACCAACAAAGAAACAGTGGACTTCTTCACAATGTTTCTCTTCAAATAGAGTCCATTTCTGCTGTTTGACTTCCCGGTTTTGACTCCTTTTCCACAAAGATGCTGCTGTGCTAGCGAGACACAGCCTGCTGACTGACTGGAAAGCTCGCGTGGGCGGGGCGCTTCTAAACTCCGCGCGGATGACGGCCACATGCGCTGTTCATGTGCGCACTTGCGGAAAGTCATTGCTTCATGTATTTTTCTTAAATTCATATCTCCTTATTGGTGTGGCGGTAAATTTTCTGGCGGGGCGGGCCACCACCCAGAAATGTTACCTGAGGGAACCCTGTTATTAAAGAGAATAGTCCGGATTTTTTTCTTTATGAAAGGGTTAATACTTTTTCTTTGTGCGGAGTAATGTTCCAGCCTTCATAGAGGAATTCAATATTAGAACATTGTTGTTTGAAATGTTATCTAATGCCAATACACCGTGCAGTTAATGTTTACTGTCAAACTGTGAAAAGATAATCAAGCCAGTGTGTCCCACAGAGGAAAAGTGTGTTTGTGATGGTGGCAAAGTAGGTGTGAGCACACAGGCACACAGAATTTTGCTCACTAAAGGAACACCACTCACATTTTCTCAGATGAAGTCTTAAATGACAGATTATTTCATGGTAATAAATAATAATAATCCACCAGGGAATCCCTCATTGTTGAATGATTTTTACCTCCGCCAGGCCGCAGGCGGTAATGTTTTTGCCGGGGTTTGTCTGTCTGTTTGTTTGTCTGTTTGTCTGTCTGTCTGTCTGTTGGTTAGCAAGATAACTCAAAAAGTTTTGGACGGATTTCGATGAAACTTTCAGGCGTTGTTGGAAATGGTACAAGGAAGAACTGATTAAATTTTGGGGATGATCCGGATCACCGTCTGGATCCAGGAATTTTTTAAAGGATTCTTTAACATTGTGAGATAGGGCCATTTTCAACATGTGTGCAGGTGCAATGGAGGGCGCTGGTCGTCGTGTCTGACGAACACGAACTCCGCGTTCTTCAAAGTTTTAGGCACAAAAGCACGCGGAAAACAGTGGTGGGCCGGGCCCGGCAGCGTGCCTGTGTTTCCGCTATGCTGCAAAAGCTGAGACGGGCAGCTGACCCGCGCGGGATTATTTGGCAGAAATTCCCCGGGCAGCCATAGGGGCTGTGCAAAAACAAGCTCTCTGCCGGGGAAGCTTCCAAATCCTCTTTTGGCGCAGAGCGCAACCCCAATAAAACCCACGCCAACCTGTCTACCCAATTTGCATCCATCAGTGAACCCCTGAGTGCTGCTTTCAGTGATCTATGAAAACGCTTGCATAACCCATTGGCCTGTGGGTTGTACGCGGTTGTGCGATGAATTGCAACGCCCGCAGCCTGGGAGGTTGGAGATGTAGGAGATGGACACAACAGCAACACTTGAGTTTATTACCTCCGCCAAGGAGGTAATGCTTTTACTGGCATTTGTCTGTCTGTCTGTTACCAACATAACTCAAAAAGTTATGAACGGATTTTGACAAAATTTTCAGGAAAGGTGTGTAATGGCACAGGGAACAGATGATTAGACTTTGGTGATGATCTGAGAGTGCATACCTCCACCAAGGGCTTTGTTTGTATTTGTGCAGCAGGATTACACAAAAACTACTGGGTGGATTTGGATGAAATTTTCACCAGAGGTGGTTCTTGGCCTACAGAGGAACCCATTACATTTTGGGAATGATCTGCGAATGCATACCTCAGCCAAGGCTCTTCTCACAGTGTGTCAGCCACAAAACTCCAAAACTAATGGACAGACTTGGATGCAATTTTCACCACAAGTGGCGATAGGCCTACACACAAGCCCATTACATTTTGGAGGTGATCCATGACAAACGGAAGGAGCCTTGGCGGAGATATGCGCTCTATGAGTGCTTTTCTAGTTATGTTTTGTTTTGCCCTGCAGCCTTTTTAAAGACTTTATAGTGACATAAAATTGGTTGTTACTGCACAGGCATGTGCACACATAGACCCCAGGTGGTGCCCTCACACCTGTCCCTTTGCCCTCTGAAGTGCCCTTCTGGAGAAGGTGGGTTTTTTTTAATTGTTATTGTTTAAAGCATTACAGATTTTAATTTTTCCCCACAGAGACACAAATTGCCAATCAGATGTGTTTTAATGTCTGATAACTACATTTTAATGTCCAATTAATTCTGTGTGACTGGTACATGAGACCCAAATGCTCACTTCCCCCTTTTGTAATAAGTTTTGTATTTTTTTTCCGGAAAAATTTGCCATGTTTTATGATCAGCTTATTACCTTTCCCACCACACAAATTTACTGCAGTATACTCATAAATTTGCATATTTTTCCCTCAAATTTTCTTGATTTTTCTTGTACATTTGCCACTATAATCTGACTGATATACTAAGTTGCGTTGTATAAACTAGCCGTGCAGTCTTTATGGGGATGGAGGGCAGACTAATAAGAGGGAATGCTTTTCGGTCCTTTTGCTGACAAGGAGAATGGCCTTTTGGGGATTTTTGCAAAAATTTATTTATTTTGAAAAAAGGGAATTTTCAATGGAAGTTGCCCAATTTTATCATTGACCTTCTGTTATGTAAATAAATAATTAATGATGAAGACTGTGGTCTCCAAGTGAGTTGATAATTTTGTAGAAATCTATGCAGTATTAAAGGTAAACAGGATAAGTTATTTTATGAAAACAAAGATTTAAAAAAAATACATCAACAAGGTGTTTGTGGCAGCGCCTTGCATGGCAGCGACCCCTCTGATTCTACATGTGATTAACGTTGTAGATAGAAGAAACGTAATTTCATTCTACTATACATGATTGGCTGTATGGACTGAATAACAACAGAGATGGCTTCTTCTTCAAAGTGTTCAGAAAGGTGGAAAATTAAAGCCTTAATATTCTTGAAAAATTATATATTGATGAAAAAATACTTTTAAAAATTTTTATGGGATGGAAATAATCAAAATATTTGCTTCTGAGCAGCTGGATGAATGAGATTTCAGTGTCCAGTACTATAGATACAGTATATGATGCAGTAGATAGGACATGACTAACATTTTCATGGCAAACGGAGGTGCTATATTCTTTAGGTAATGATAGTGATTAACAGAAGCTTCAGCATTGTGATAACAGGATATACAAACAATTGTTTATTGTATTTATTGTAATCATGTGTAGCATCCAGTCAATATTGAGAAGGCCAGAACTGATGGTTAAATGACTTTATTGCCGTCTGTGTCATCAACCAACATAAGAGCTATGGCAAGAACAAAATTGACAATAATTACCATATGACTGTTTCAACCATTACATTGCTCATACATTAGTAACCTTTCCTGTTAGCATAAGTAATTTACAACTTTACAATAAACATTTTCTGTACAATCACTAACCTTGTTCCCTTATCGACTGAAGCTAAAATCTTTGCCGTTTTTATCCTTTTCTGTAGTCTTTTCTCCGTTTTGCCCTTAACCTTTTCTTGCTTTGCTTTGCTTTTTTCTTTTGTACGACAAGTTGATTTCCGTTACCTGACTTCCGCTCATGAGGAAGTTACCAAAATAAAAGCATATCCTTGCATCATAATTACTATACATGTAAATAAAGCTAACCTTACTGTCTACCTTTACACTCCCACCAAATTATTTGCTGTCACACATATAAAACACAAATAATTTCTTCAAATTACTTAACAAAAACAATAACTTTGTAAACATGTTATAAGTACAACTTTCAACATTTCAAAACACCCTTTAGCATTCTACATTTACTTTTCCTAATCTTCTAATAGCAGAACTAACTTATGAACTGGGCGTTCTACTATAGACATTTTATTCACACACTGACCCTTTTTGGTAAGATTTCTGTCTGCAAAAGCGATTTTGACCTTTCTGACAAGTCAATCTGTGTCTTTTGCAGTGTCAAAGATTCGTCCAAGTTTCCACTGATATCGCGGTTGCGTTTCATCTTTGTCCATTACTATGTCTCCTATTTGCATGTTCCTTTTTGGCGTGTGCCATCTTTGTCTGACCATGATTTTTTGAAGGTACTCCTTTTTCCATCTGCTCCAAAACTGTTTAAGTACTGTACTTGATGCCATCGTTTTTGTGCATACAAGTCTTCCTTAACGAAGTGTCCGGCGGGAGGCAGAGCAGTTGAGGTTTTCATTGTGACAAGATGATTTGGAGTTAGTGGCTTCAAACTGTTTGGATCATCGAGATTGTCTGTTGTTAAGGGGCGGCTGTTTACTATTGCAGCTGCTTCATAGAAGAAGGTTCTGAGTGAAGAATCATTGAGTCAACCTGGTGTGAGAACCAATGTTGCATTAAAAATGCTTCTCACAGTCCGTATTTGCCGTTCCCATACTCCACCTGCGTGACTAGCATGAGGTGTGTTTAGGACAAAATCACATTGTTTCTCTTTTGTATTCCTTTCATGCTTGTTAGGTCAGGAACAGGCCAAAAACATCCATACCACAGTATGTGAAAGGTGGAGAGAGCTCAATTCTTTCTGTGGGCAGATCTCTCATTTTTTGCCCTTCCACAGGTCTCCTTTGTTTCCGACAAAACACACACTGGCGAATGTAGGATGCAACTGTTTGACTTAACCATGGAATCCAATAGCCACTGGATCGTATCTCATTCATTGTGAAACCTTTTCCGTGATGGTTGACCCTTTCGTGACAGTGAGTAATTATCAGTTTTGTGATGTGATGTTCTCTGCGAATGATTGTTGGATGTTTGAATGCGTTGGGAAGAGATGAATGTCGTAGCCTTCCTCCCACCTTCAGCACATTGTCCTTGTCCAAGAAAACATCCAAGTTATACATTTTGTTGTTCTTTGGTAGTTGTTTGCCTTTGCTTAATGTCTCTATTTCGTTTTGATATGCTTGTCTTTGTAAATCTTTGATAATCACAGTTTCTGCATTTTGTTTTTCAGTTACAGTAGTAAGTGTCTTTGATTTGTTTTTGAGCAGATAACGTCTAAGATGTGCTACTGCACTGACTGCACGGGACCAGGATGAGAACTTTGTGAGGCAGTCACTAAGACTTGGATGTTCAACAGTTTGTGTGCTTAGTGTCTGTACTTTTCTCACCTCTGAGTCTCCTACTGGAAGTTCAATAGTCTCTTTTGTGGGAAGCCATATCTCCTTTTCCCACAGGAACGGAGGGCCTGTGAGCCAGTTGGATGAAAGCAGTTCATTTACTGATGTACCCCTGGATGCCATTTCTGCAGGGTTTTCGCTAGTAGGCACATAAAACCATTGTTGTGGAGTGGTACTGTTGCGGATTTTCTGCACTCTATTAGCAACAAACGTGTGAAAGCATCTCGCTTCGTTATTTATGTATCCTAGAGTGACCTTTGAGTCTGTCCAAAAGAACTCCTCAACGTTGTTATAGAGCAGTTCCTCTTTTAGTATGTTGCTCACGGCGACTGACACTGTGGCTGCGGTAAGTTCTAACCTTGGGATTGTGGTGACCTTTGTGGGAGAGATACGTGCTTTGCCCATGATGAAGGTACAGTGAACGTCTTTGTTTTTGTTTATGAGTCTGAAATAAGAACATTGTCCATATCCCGTGGTGCTTGCATCGGAAAAGTGATATATTTCTCTTTTCACTACATCTCCAAAATCTGCAGGAACATAACATCTGTTTATTTGCAGTTTTTTTTTTCAGATTGTGTAGATCTCCTTTCCAGCACTCCCACCGTGGCCTAAGAAGTTCAGGTAGTGGATCATCCCAATCCGTTCCTTGACGACACATCTCTTGGAGAATTCCTTTGCCATTGAGCACATAGGGAGCAATGAATCCAAGGGGGTTGTATATTGCTGTGACTGTGGACAAGATGCCACGCCTGGTTGGTGGTTGGTCTTTCAGCGTGATGTTGAATGTAAAGCAATCTTTCTCCACATTCCAATAAATGCCAAGTGCTCTTTCTGTTTGTGTTTCACCAAATGTTAAGTCTTTTGTTTTAGTATTCGTTGCATGCTCTGAAGTCGGAATACTGTTTAGAACGTCAGTGTTGTTGGACACAAACTTGTGTAACCTTAGTCCACCCTTTGCACATAGTTCACGTGCTTCCTTCACCAGTTCAGTAGCGTCGTTTACCATCTCTGCGCTGGTGACTCCGTCATCTACATAGAAGTCTCTGGTTATGAATTGTGAGCCTACAGAATATGCAAGGCTGTTCTCTTTGGCTAAACGTTTGAGTCCATAGTTCACACAGCCAGGCGATGAGACGGCGCCAAAGAGGTGTACTGTCATCCTGTATGCTTGTGGTTGGCTGTTTATGTCTCCATCTTTCCACCATAAGAAGCGCAAGTAGTTGCGATCATTTTCTTTGACTTGGAACTGGTGAAACATTTTTTCAGTGTCGCACATCAGAGCTACTTGGTGCTTTCTGAAGCGCACAAGAACACCAGTTAGATTGTTAATCATGTCGGGACCATTCTGTAAGTGTTCGTTAAGACAGGTACCTTTGTGCTTTGCAGAGCAGTCGAAGACAACGCGCAACCTATCAGGTTTCTTTGGATGATAGATGCTGTGGTGCGGTATGTACCATGTCTCACGAGGCGGTCCATAATCATCAGTCTCTTCGGCATCACCTCCTCTGATGATGTCAATCATGTATTTCATGTAATCCTCTTTGTATTTTTCATCCTTCATGAATTTGCATTTGATCTTGTTGAGTCTGTTTTCAGTGAGTTGTCTGTTATCTGGCATTTGTGGCCTTTCTTTAAACGACAATGGCGTTTTATAATGTCCATTTTCAGTTTGTGTTATGCCTCGCTTAAGTTTCTGGAGGAACACTAAATCTTCTTGTGACACTGTTTTTTTCATTTCTGTCAGTCTTTTTAAAATCTCTTTCCAAAGCACGTATTGCATCTGCTGGAGTGGAGGGAGGGATTTCCTTAGCGGTCACTCGATGACAGAGACTGCTTGCCATGTCTGTTTCATTGCAAGGTACCGAGTTGCCAACTATGCTCCATCCTAAGTCAGTTTGAATGGCATAGGGCTCATTTTCTTTGCCTAAGATTACTTGTTTGGGTGCGAGAGCTCTAGGACAAGTATAACCAATGAGGAGACTTACTTCACAACTGAGGAGTGGGGGGACCTCATCTACAATAGGCAGCAAGTGACTCCACAGTTTTGCTGTTTCACATGTTGGTATGTGTTCTCTGTTGGCAGGTATGTAGTCTTTTGTGTATGCAGTGGGGAGCTTTATGACTGTGACTGAGTTATAACCTCTCACCAAGAGATCAGATACCTTTCCACGGCTTACAACTGCATTTTTACCCATCATAGTAGTCAGTTTCAGCTTTACTGGACAAACATTTGTCCGCAGTTCATCTGTCACATCTTGATCAACGAAGCCAGTGTCGCTCTGCATGTCTAATAACATATAGACCAATTTTTCCTTGTGTGGATTGGTAGCAGTTGACAGCCACACTGGAACTATCATTGAGGTGCTGACTGTCTGCTCAAATCTGGCAACATTAAGTGACATGGCTGTTGCTGTTTCAGGTGAGTTACTTTGAGTTGTGTTATGTGTACTCACGTGTGTTTCTCTTTGTTGAATGTTACTGTAGTTCTCATCGTGAAGACAGGTTGGGTGTCTCTTTGTGCAGGTTTCACAAGTGAGGCAGCATTTGCAGTCCTTAGCACTGTGTCCTTGTTTTAAACAACTATAACAAAGTTTATTGTCTTTCACATGTTTCTTTCTGTTTTCTAGAGGCATTTTCAAGAGGTCTGGGCACTTGTGGAGCTGATGAGCATCCTGGCATAATGTGCAAGGAGAGCAGTTAGGTGTTTTTGTTATTGTCCATCTGCCACTTTGTTCAGTGGTGTTTGTGTTAAATACAGTTGCATTGTTCCTTTTGATTTCCTTTATGTTCCTTTTATCACTGTTTGTTTCAGTGCCGCGAAGTGCGTGAATGGAGGTGACTGGGTTGCAAGCGACTTAAGCTTCTAATGAGAGGAAGGATGCAAAATCACTGAAGCTTGGAAACTCACCACCTTCCATTAAAGTCTTTGTAACCTGCCTGTTCCATCTTGCGTTTATCCAGTCCGGTAGCTTGTGCAACAGTTTTTGATTTTCTTCGCAGTCGTTGAGTATTTGTAATCCTTTTACATGTGGCATAGCGAGCATGCATGCATTTATGAAATCTGCAAAGGTCCTTAATCCTTCAGCATCTCTAAGGCTGCACCTTTGGCCAGTTTGAAAGCTTTTCTCTAAATGCCTTCTGTATCACAAATGGCTGGCCGTATCTTTGGTTTAGTTTGTTCCAAGCATCATTATATGTCTCTTCATCGTTTCTAAAGAAAGTTCCTTCAAGGCGTTTGTGAGCTGGGCCAGTTACATATCGTTTCAAATAGTACAGTTTATCTGCTGCTGAGATTCCCCTTTGTTCAATCAGTGATGTAAATGTAGATTTCCATTCAATAAACCCTATTGGTTCACCACTAAACACTGTTGGCTCTGGTGTAGAAAGTCTGTTCATTTTTATGCTGTCTTGAACTGCTTGTGCGAGTTGAGTGACACTAGGGGTTGCTGTTTGCTCAGGAATGAAAGTGGGTGCTGGTGTGGGAGGTTTGGGTGTGAATTTTGGGCTCACCTGTTCGCCTTTTATTGACTGTACATCACCCACCTGTGATAACTCTCTGTCATATGCTTCAAACCTGGCTCGAGATGCTTTCATATCCTTCTGTGCTTTCAAACGTTCCAACTCTGATGTTTGAATTGCAATCCTTTCTCTTTGCCTTTGTTCTTCTTTTGCAAACTCATACTCAGCCTCTTTTGCTGCTAGTTCTGCCACTGCATCGGCTCGTTTTACGGTGAGGTGTGAAGCTGAGGATTGCTGACTGTGATTTGATGCTGTGGCTGATCCATATATGGACAGAGCGTAGTCGTGCTCTAAAAGTCCACGTAAACGAATTTTTTCATGCTCTGCCTCAAAATCTCCATTGACACCACTTATTCTTTCCCGAATTATTCTCACAATGTTATAAGTAACTGCATCACATGCATCAGTCTTTCTCCTTATATCAGCTGAAGGTGCCATTTGGTTTCTTATTCTGAGTACAGCTTTAGGACATCATCTCTCTTTAGTTCTAACATGTCTGCAAGTTCTGCCATCTCCCTTTCAGTGATATCGGACTTTAACTTTTCTCTTGTTTCACGTACCTGCATTTTCCATTGTTCATAAAGAGTTAATAGCCTTTTTTCCTTTTTACTCATTTCTTCCTTTTGATATGTTATCATCTTCTCTGTTTGTATTTTAGCTCTTTCAGAATGTCTTGGCAGATCTGGCATGCTGATCTCTTCATTTATGTCCATTTGACTTACTGATGCAGCTTGTAAACCTTCCATTTTGAGCTCTTTTCTTTGAACCGTTTTATTTTCTGACCAACTTCTGCCGTCTGCTGGACGTCGCGGGTATTACCATGGGAACCTTGAGACCACATTGTGCAGCATGTGGCGGCAGTCAAGCTCTTACTTTAGCATCCAATCAATATTGAGAAAGCCAGAACTGATGGTTAAATGACTTTATTGCCGTCCGTGTCATCAACCAATGTAAGAGCTATGGCAAGAACAAAACTGACAATAATTACCATATGACTGTTTCAACCGTTACATAGCTCATACATTAGTAAGTAACCTTTTCTGTTAGCATAAGTAATTTACAACTTTACAATAAACATTTTCTTTACAATCACTAACCTTGTTCCCTTATCGACTGAAGGTAAAATCTTTGCCGTTTTTATCCTTTTCCATAGTCTTTTCTCCGTTTTGCTCTTAACCTTTTCTTGCTTTTCTTTGCTTCTTTCTTTTGTGCGTCAAGTTGATTTCCATTACCTGACTTCCGCTCATGAGGAAGTTACCATAATAAAAGCATATCCTTGCATCATAATTACTATACATGTAAATAGAGCTAACCTTACTGTCTACCTTTACATCATGTGAGTAAGCTATCTATATAGAATGTGAGTAGCCTAGCGGCTAGCCATGTCCTATCTAGTATTCACATATCGGCAAAGATGTCACAGCTTGTCACAGCCAACAGCATGACTAGGTGATGTCACGTGTCTCTACAGAGCAGTTGTGCAAAAGCAAGTGCGACACCTACCGGCCAGGAGGTTAGAATCTTGTCTTGATTACTTTAGAGCAGGGACAGGCAAGTGGCAGCCCCCGACATCATCCACTGCGGCCCGCCAGTCCATTTCCAAAAATCAATTATTTATTTATATCCCGTTTGAATGTACATGTATTTGGAACTGCATTCTTAAATGCAGTTATAGAGTCCACCAGTAGAGGGAGCGCTAATTGAAACCTAGGTGGAAATGGTTGAGTGAGAGTGAGGGAGCAAGAGCTAGAGGGAGCAGTATGCCCCAGAGTACGTCTTTTAAGGTATATTTGTGTTGCACGCTGAGACCACATTAATAGACTGTTAACAGCAGTAAATGTAGAGTAGTCAATCATAGCAGTCTGTCGTGGGTGACAATGACTGTTTCATTTAGGTCTGATCAGAGTAGGCTGCTTTTAAACAACAATAAATGCTACAGCTCCTCACTGAGGAATATTTACAGTAACAAGTCTCAAAATGAAAGGCAAATTTATATAAGAAACGGCAAATTTGCAACAGAAAAACTCACTAATTTAGAAAAAAAGCCCAGTACAACTGAAAAGTTATATTTTTTTAAATAAAACGATGCAAATTTGTCAGTTGATGCTTGAACATCTAATACCCAAATAAAATATTGATTTGCAAAAATAATGGCAAATTTAAACCAGAAATGTAGCATATTTATCAGTAAAACTATTTTTTACTTTAATCATTTTCCTCAAATAGACCTACTATTTTAACCTTGCTTTTGATTAATTTCCTATTTTAATTGTCTTAATTTATGATTTTAAACCTATTTTATGTCACAGTTACTTAGCTTACTGTGAATTATTAATACTTCTGAATATATATCAGTTTGACTGTATTTTAGTGTTGTTTTATTCTTCTAGTCATCTTAACTATTTAGCTAGTTAGTCAGAGCTAACACTACAGCTAGTCGTAGCTAACACCGACACAAAGGAGCGACTCTGCCCCCGGTCCATCTCACGACCCGGCATGGGCCTGGTAGATGACGGCTGAGCCTCCCACACAGATTCTTAGAATTTTGTGATTGGGGCTCGGCGGAAGAGCTAACCAAGGCCCCAGCTGGATAGGAGCCGGAGCTGAGCTCAACTACAGCGGCGGTAGGCGGCGGAGCTTGGCGGAGGAACTATCCGAGGCCTCAGCTGGGTAGGAGCCAGATCGGAGCTCAACTACAGCGGCGGCAGGTAGCGGAGCACAGCGGAGGAGCGGAGGCGCTAATCGAGGCCCCAGCTGGATCGGAGCGCAACTACAGCAGCAGTAAGCGCAGGGCTACCGACGGAGGGGCTAGCTGAGGCCCCAGCCGGATCCGAGGTCAGCTGGACCAGATTCCGACAACATCAGCAGAAATAATCCTGCTATCATCAGGTCAGTAAAAAATGCCACCAAAGAAAGAGGAAATGGAAGAGATTAAAAAAAAACTCTGAACCTCATGTCAGAAGAACTTACCAAAGTAGCCAATCAGCAGTCCAAATTATTAGGGCTAAAGAAGGAAGTCCGAGAGTTGAAATTAACAATTAAGGAAAGAGACAAAAAAATTGCAAACTTGGAGCGACGCATCGAGGATCTTGAACAATATACTTGTATGGATGATTTAATCATTAGAGACATCAAATATCAATCATATGCTACAGCAGGAATGAGAGGTGAGGAGGCTCCCCCAAGTGAATCATTCTCCTTGGAAAACCAGGTGCTTCAGATCCTTGAAAGCAGAAACATAAAGGTTGATGTAAATGTGACTTCAGCCTGCCATACTCTACCCAGAAAGGATAATAAAACAAAGAAACCAATTGTGATGTGCTTTGTGAACAGAAGGGTAAAAAATGACATACTGAGGCAGGCCAGAAAGCTGCGGGGAACAGAAGTTTACCTAAATGAACATTTAACAAAGACTAATGCTGAAATAGCAAGGATGTTGAAAAGGCAAAACATGATACAGGCAACATGGACAAGAAACTGTAGAGTCTGGATTAAACTAAATGGAACACCTGAGGAAGCAAAGGCCATAATAATAAGAGATCTCACTGACTTAAATAAATATAGATGAACACTGATTAAGAAAATTAAGAGACTACGATAATCCATGTCCACACACGGCAAGAACAGTCCTTTTGTGGCATAACATGATAATGTACTTTAAAAAAACAACAACTCATGACTGACTTTAGTAGACATTAATCATCCCCAATTGAAGGAAGTCATTTGACACAGAGAGAGGAAATTCAGACTCTGAAAATATCTCATTACGCTGAATACAAACTACAAGAGATGGACAATGATATTGATCTTGACAACCACTTCTTCAATAATATTCATAATCACTGTGAATATTACACTAAAAAGCAATTCAAAAGTCAAGTGCAAGTAGATGGTAAACTATCAATAATGCACTTTAACAGCAGAAGTCTTAACAAAAACTTTGCACAGATTCAGGACTATTTAAAACAGCTAGATAGAAAATTTACAGCTATCGCAGTCTCTGAAACTTGGCTCAATGAAGAGCAGGCTTCTTTGATGGCAATAGAGGGATATCAGATGTTTCATAATAACAGATCTCAAAAAAAGGGTGGTGGTGTTGCACTGTATATTGATGAACTGCATAGGTGTAAACTTGTAAATGGAATGTCCTTTGCACTACCAGGGATTCTGGAATGTGTTACTGTTGAGAATAACCATGATAAAACAAAAATCCTAATTATAAGTTGTATATATAGAATGCCGGGAACTTGCATTGAGACATTCAGAGATAAGTTAGTCAAGTTGTACAATAACATAACTAATAAGAAAATGGTTGTAATCTGTGGAGGCTTCAATATTGACTTACTAAATCCATTTCAACAAAATGTAATTACAGAGTTCATGAATTCTATGTACAGTATGAGTCTATATCCTACAATAACACATCCCAGTAGAATCATAGTCCACACTGCTACACATACTGACAACCTGAAAAGAAAGAAAATAGTGGATTATTGATAAATGACATAAGTGACCACCTGCCAGTCTTTGCACTTATCCATGGCCACACGGGGACCAATACAGAACTTTAAAATCTTTCAGATACAAATCACAAAATGCAATCAGTTCTTTTAAAGAAGACCTGTTGAAGCAAGACTGGACAAAAGTCTATGTATCAGATGCAAATGAAGCCTACGACACATTCATGAACATTGTAACCGTTCTTTATGAAAAAAAAAATATTGTCCATTAGTAAAGAAAAAGCTTAAACAGAAATTTGTCGACAAGCCATGGTTAACCAAAGGATTACAAAAAGCGTGTAAAAAGAAAAATTCACTATATAAAGCTTTTCTAAAGAAAAGGACAAAAGAAGCAGAGCAGCGGTATAAAGCATACAAAAATAAGTTAATATATATAATGAGATGTAGTAAAAGAGACTATTACAGTAAAGAACTGGAGAAAAACAGAGATAACACTAAAAATACATGGACAATACTTAACAATATTCTTGGAAATAAATACAGAAATACAAGCTACCCAACCAGTCTTTCAAAAAAAAAAAAAGACTCAGAGTGTGAATGCAGTCTCACCTGCAGATGAATTTAATACATTTTTTGTTAATATTGGTCCTAATTTGACATGAGAAATACTCATTACGGCACCTACAGGTGATACAATAAGAAAAAAACATTGCTATAAAAGACTCCATCTTCATAAAGAACACAAATGAGAGAGAAATTATTGAAATTGTTAAATCGTTAAAAAGTAAAACATCTACAGATTGTAATGGTATTGACATGCTTTTAGTCAAAACTATCATTGAATGCTTAGTGAAGCCTCTGACGTATATCTGTTACCTGTCTCTCCACAAACAGGTATATTTCCCAATGCAATGAAAATAGCCAAAGTAATTCTGATATACAAGATGGGTGACAGAGGGGAATTTTCAAACTATAGGCCTATTTCACTATTGCTGCCATTTTCTAAGATACTCGAAAAAATATTCTGTGAGAGAATTGACAACTTTATAATGAAGAATAATTTATTGTGTGAGCAGCAATATGGGTTCAGACACAAGAGGACACCTGCATTTGCTCTAATGGAATTTATAGAAAAAATATCAACTGCTGTAGTAAATAAAGAGTATTCTGTTGGGGTATTCCTGGATCTTAAGAAAGCATTTGATACAGTGGATCATATGTAAGTTATTGTTAAAGAAACTACAAAATTGTGGTATTAGGAGTATGTCCTGGTTATGTAGTTACTAAAAGAACAGATAGCAGCATGTATGTGTTGGTAGCAAAAACTCACAGTTACTGAAGGTTACTTGTGGAGTCCCACAGGGTTCAGTTTTGGGGCCATTGTTATTCAATATGTATATTAAATGATATATGTAAAGTTTCAGAAAAAAATGGATTTAATATTGTTTGCAGATGACACAAATTTATTATGCAGTGGAAGCAATTCAGAAAGGAATTAGGAAAGCTCAAACTGTGGTTTGATTCAAACAAATTAAAGCTCAATTTAAATAAGACAAAATTTATAATTTTTAACAACCATCACAACAACTCAGTATCTAAACTCAGTGTAAATGGTGTAGAGATTGAAAGGGTATCTGAAACTAAATTTCTTGGAGTAATAATTGATAATAAACTGTGTTGGAAGTCACATATTAATTATATTAAAGGTAAAATATCCAAATCAATTGCAATACTACACAGAGTGAAATATTTGCTGAATCAACCCCCACTGTATACTTTGTATCATTCATTAATACTCCCATACATGACATATTGTACTGAAGTATCAGGAAATACATATTAGACAAACATATATCCAGTCTTTATGCTTCAGAAGAGAGCTATTAGAGTAATAAACAAAGCTGCTTACAGGGAATCAACAAACCCACTTTTTCTTAAATTAAAAGCTCTCAAGTTGAAAGATCTGGTTGATTTTAAAACTGCAGTAATAATGTTTAAAGTGAAGAATCTATCACTGCCCGCAAATATCCAAAAGTTGTTCCAAATAAGGGAGAAACAATATCATTTCAGAGGAACATGTATATTTCAAAAACCTTCAGTGAGAACTACCACCAAGCAACACTGTGTCTCAGTGCAAGGAGTCAGACTGTGGAACGCTTTTGGAGCTGAATTAAAATCATGTACAATGCCTGGACAATTTAAACAAAAACTAAAGGAAGAAATACTCCAAACATACAGTATATACAAAATGACATGTAAAATCACATAAGGATTATCATATCCAGTCTGTGTTGTGCTGTTGCTTAGTTTTTTGTCACGTTTTGTCTTGGCTTTGTTCTGATTTGTAATCACTTTTATTTTATTTTCCTTTTGAATTCTTAGATGGAACATGGGTGGCAATATAAGCTGCGGCTTCAGCTGCCACCCATTTCGGATAACTTATGTTGAATTGTAAAATCCAAGGAGTTATTGTTTAATTTGACTTTGTTGGATTTTTATTTTTCCCTTTGTTATACTGTATTATTCTGTTCCTTTCTTTTAATCTTTTAATCTAATCTATCCGAAATAAAGATTCATTCATTCATTAAACTGTCTAGGCTTTTTAACAGCAAATTACCTTCTTATTTATCACTGACCATTTTTTTTTTTTTTAAGCTCTGGTTTTTCCTCATGGGGAGTCCTCTCACAGGGAATTGTGTACACTTTCTGGCTGCAGGACACTGGCCTGTGATTGTACTGGTCTAACCAGCTGAGGGGATCGTACACTGTGTCACCGCACCTGCAGTGTCAACCCCTCGGTTTGGACTTGAGTGGTCTCAGAGGTGGTGTTCCTGTAGCCATAGTCTTGGCATGTTCCCTGCTGGTGATGGCTCCCTAGGGATGGTGCTTCCACACTTGGATCCTCGGTGCCCAGCCATAAGCCATAAGTTTTACACTGACGAAAGTTTCTTTATGTGTGTGTTTGGGAAGGGGCTTCATTTTGTTTTATTTCAATGTGTGAAGCTTCCAAGGTTGTCATAGCCAGGAGCGGCACTGGGGTTAAGCTCCCAGTGCTCATAAAATGCTCCTTACGGCGTGCGTCTCGAAAAGCCTCTGACAACTAAGTCCAACTCCTAGCCTGCCCGTGTGGTTTAGTCTCTAAGCCCGGCGGAACTGCTTTTACTAATAGGAGAAGGGGCGAGGGCGGATCTCTGGCGCCTTAAAACCAGATGCTTCGGGTAGATGGTGGCTCGTCAACCTGGGAAGGTAGCCCATCTAGGGGAAGGTAAACCCTGATTTCAAACCTCCGCTGCCTTGCGGCACACCCGGTCACGGGAAAGGCTTCGGGAGTCAACCCTGAGGAAAAATCCAGAGTCGGAGCCCCTAAGGCAGTTCTCTGTTGTGCTCAACATCGTTCTGGCAGCTCCTGCGACGATGCTGGTACCAAACTATAGCAGTCCTGCTGTTCCTTTGGATTCATCAGTGACGTGGAGAGGGGGGACATGCTGCATGGGTAACATCTTGTCCCCCATATCTTCCTGCCCAGGCTTGAATCCTACCAACGCCCAACGCTGGAAGGTAGAACACCGGTGCGCATCGGCCTGTTCAGCCACAGGCGGTGCTGTTCCAGCAGAGTAGACGTTTAGGATTCTCTTCCATGGTCATCATAGACCGACGGAGGCCGACGACGAATGTGTGAAGCACTTTTTTGTGTTGCATCTTTTTGTATGAAAAGTGCTATACAAATAAAGCTTTGATTTGATTTGATTCTCCATCCACCCTTCCGCTTAATCCTTTTTCGGATGGGGGGGGGGGGGGGGCGGGGTGGAGCCTATCCAGCATCTTTGGGCGAGAGGCAGGGTACACCCTGGACAGATTGCCAGTCCATCACAGGGCCAACACAGAGAGACAGACAACCATTCACTCTCACATCCATACCTAAGGATTATTTAGAATCCCCAGTTGATGCCAGTTAACCTAACTTGCATTTGATTCTAATATTTGAAAAACATTTTCTTCATTGTCATACAGTATTTCCTTTTCTTCTTGGCTTTTTTTTTTTTACCATTCGGAGTTTCTCTTTGCTCATCATTTTGTTGGAGAGAGTTTTGATAATTAGGTCATGATATAATTTTATCAGTAATTTTAATTGTAATAAAGATGCTGGGATAGGTTCCAGCTCCCCCACCCACCCACCCGGAAGCCAAAGAAGATGGATGGATAGATGGATGATAAAACACTGAGTAGCTTTTATTTTCATTTGCATTTTCAGTTTTAATTGTAAAACTTTTGACTTTGAAGAAAATATCCCCCCCCCACCAAGGTTTACTGTGCATCCGGAAAGTATTCACAGCGCTTCACTTTTTCCACATTTTATGTTACAGCCTTATTCCAGAAGGGATTAAATTCATTGTTTTCCTTAAAATTCTACACACAATACCCCATAATGACAACATGAAAAAAAATTTTGAGACTTTTGTAAATTTATTAAAAAATAAAAAAAACTAAGAAATCACATGTACATACTGTAAGTATTCACAGCCTTTGCCATGAAGCTCAAAATTGAGCTCAGGTGCATCCTGTTTCTACTGATCATCCTTGAGATGTTTCTACAGCTTAACTGGAGTCCACCTGTGGTGAATTCAGTTGATTGGACATGATTGCAAAATGTGGCGCCCACCGTTGGCGAATGTCTTTGCTCACTCCGCTCCCGAATGCTGACTTTTCTCCTTTTTTGCATAGTTGTTCTTTCTACAGTGCATGGAGGTCATGCACTGCTAGCATGCCACTGACAAACACTACTGGATATCACCAAGTCAAGCAGCCACATGGAGTTTACTGGCTTTATACAACCCGACCTGCAATGCATTGTCCACCCCCAGCAGTGACCATCACCACCCCCAGGAAGGCCCCGAAGCACCGAGCCCACGTGAGCGTGCTGACCCAAAGAAAGCGCGTCAGAGGCGGGGTCAAAGGCGCCGAAGGCAAGGCAAGAGAGGAGGGCTACATGCTAGGTTAAAGGCTCGCTCCAACTAGCCACCGCTACCCAGTCTCTTAATTGCAAACATTTGGTCTTTGGAAAATAAGCTAGACGAACTAAGAGCAAGGATTGAAGACCAGCGGGAGACAAGAGAGTGTTGTGCCCTAATATTCTGTGAAACTTGGCTTTCAGACAGAGTCCCAGAGAGCAGTATTCAGCTACAGACCCACTCAACACACTGGGCAGACAGAACAGGAGACTGGTAAGACGAGGGGAGGGGTGTGTGTGTGTATTTATAAACCACTTGTGGTGTGGAGATGTACAAACCGTCTACAAGCACTGCTCACCCGACGTGGAGTTTTTACTGCTGAAATGCCATCCTTATTATTTACCGAGGGAATTTACCGCTGTGTTTTTGACCGCTGTATACATCTGTCCACAGAACAACTACACAGCAGTGCTAAACAAACTCCACGACGTCATCAGCATAGTAGAGACGAAACATCCTGTTGCTGTTTTTATTGTTGCTGGCGACTTTAACCAGTGCAATTTACGGACCGTACTCCCCAAATATTACCAGCATATGGACATTCCCACCCGCGATAAAAGCACATTGGATGCGGAGGGGATGATGCTGTGATCACGAGACGTCTCGAGACAATTGCGCAATAATCTAAACGGCGACTGCTGTCGACCAAGATTAAAAACAATCTTTTCCACAGGTAGTTTTTCTTTTTTTGTAATTAATTCATTAACTGATTGTCTGTGTCTTTCTTTTTTTCGTACGGAGCTGGAGGAACTAGAGAGTTATATCGACGCGTTCTACTACTGTTGCTGTGTCATGGAGCAGGCGAGTGTGTGTTCTGCCACTGCTTCTCAGTCTAAACGACTGAGACCCGCAGACTCACCAAAAATAATGCCCGAGAAATTACAGCAGGGCACCGAGGTTAGTGACATCCTTTTCCCCACTGAGAATAAACTTACCAGCATGGATGGTAGACTGGCGCTGGTTGAGCTCCTTCATAAAGAGTTCCAGAATTTGCGGGAGAGCCTAGAGTTTAGTCAAACACAGCTTGTCTCTCTCGTAGAGGAAAATAACAGCCTGAAAAAATCAGTAAACACACTAACCACATGGCTTGGCGTTGTTGAGGGAGAAAACCGGAAAATGAAGGAAACAGTTCTCATTTTGCAGTCACGCAGCATGAGAGATAACCTCGTTTTTTCTGGAATTGTTGAAAAAAATAATGAAAATCCAGAACAGCTGGTCCGTGAATTTATCTCATCACAACTAAAACTATCCCCTGAAGTCACAAATTCAATTACCTTCCACCGAGTCCACCGTACAGGGCAAAAAAATTCCCAGAATATATGTCCCAGACCTACTGTTGCCAAATTTGAGCATTTTAAGCAAAAAATTTTGGTACAGAGGCAGGGCAGGCAGCTTAAAAACACCAATTATGGTCTAAATGATCAAGTTCCACAGGAAATCTTGGAAAGAAGAAGGAAGCTTTTTCCCATTAGGAAACAAAACATCCAAGAAGGTAAACGAGCTATTGTTTCTGTGGATAGACTGTATATAGATGGCAAGCTGTTTATGGATGAAACTATAACACCCTGGTTATTCTAGAGCCTATTTTGTTTTTCTAGAGCCTATTTTGTTTTTTGTTGAGTTATTTTTTTTAATTTATTTATTTATTTATTTATTTTTAGCTACAGGTGGAAAAAGAGTGGGATTGTACGCAGGTCTCTTACTCGATCTCAGTTTAATTTGTTAACATTTGTCAAAATGTTTATTTCTTTGTTGTTGAGGTTGTTGTTTGTTTGTCTGTTGTAGTTAATTTTTTTGAAGTTCTTAGGTCATTGTTGTATGTTATCTGCATTTTTCACCACTTATTAACCTTTATGTCTGTTTTTTCTCATACGTCTGGTTTATAGGAAATAACTTGAAATACATGTACCCCATTTGCTTGCAATTGCAGGCAAATGGCACAGAGACATCATGCGCGCACACCCAATTATATATGCGTAGGTGTATACTTTACGCACAACATATATATATACATATATATGCATACATTACAGACATATAATCACATAGGCACATTTAGTTAGTTTTTTAGTACACAACCAGTTAGTGAAAACATGTCTACCTTTAAGTTTGTCACGTGGAACATACGTGGAATTGGAACCAGGGAGAAGAGGCTAAAAGTTTTTAATCGACTGAACGATCTACAGGCAGACTTTGTTTTATTGCAGGAGACACATGTCTCTAAGTCGTCTGTAGATGCGCTCACCTCCCCGGAATTCCCCCACATGTACTCAGCCGGCTTTAATTCTAGACAAAGAGGGGTAGCTATACTGGTAAACAGAAGAATACACTTTGTTGTGAATAACACCGTAATAGATCCGGAAGGTAGATTTATAATACTAAAAATCTCAGTCCAAAATTTGGATCTATGTATTGCAAGCGTTTATGGCCCAAATGCTGACGACCCATCCTATTTTCACACTTTTTTCACTTCTCTTTCTGAGCACTTGGACACCACACTCATAATAGGAGGGGACTTCAACCTGGTATTAAACCCTGCAATCGACAGGCTCAGTACATCGGGGAATTACCAAAAATGGCTGGCTACTGACACTCTCAAACAGTACATGAATGATTTTGGTCTTTGCGATGAATGGCGTTCTCTTCACCCAACTCTTGGGAATACACTTTTTTTTCATCAGTTCATAGTTCACATTCGCATCTAGGTTTCTTTTTAGCCAGTAACTCTATTGTGAGGGACATCACAGACACTGAAATATGTTCAAATCAAGCTATTAGCGATCACCATCCAGTATCTCTTACACTAGTAAATAGGAAAGCTATAAGGGAAACTAGGAGCTGGAAATTTAATATATCACTACTGAAAGATAAAGACTTTATTAACTATTTTAATAAAGAGTGGGAATTATATCTGGAATATAATGATGTGCCAGGAATTCCCCAGGTGTTCTTTGGGAAGCAGCAAAAGTGGTCATGCAAGGTAAAATAATCTCTTACTGTTCATATAAGAATAAAAAAGAAAAAGCACTGGTACTGGACTTAGAACAGAAAATTAAATCACTGGAGACAACCCGTGCCGTTTCCCCACAGGAACAGACACTTAACGATCTGAGAAAATTAAAACTGGAATTAAAAGAAATTACAAACAAAAGAGCACAGTTTTTAATGCAAAGACTGCCTCTTGAGAACTTTGAACACAGTAATAAATCGGGGCGATATCTTAAAAAGCAGCTTAGATTGAATAAAGAAAAAACAACTATCCATTCTATCAAGGATATGACTGGAAATATTACCCATGAGCCTGAAGAAATAAATAACTCCTTCAGAAAGTTTTATGGAAACCTCTACTCATCACAGTTTAACCCATCTGACTCAGAGATAAATATATTTTTGTACGATATTAATTTACCACAATTAACCTCTTGCACTCTGGGATACCGCGGGCGGTCACGTCTCTGCATCCTAGTGCATCCTAGTGCATTCTAGTGCGCACTGAGACGCACAGTGTGCACTGAAAAAAAAAGCTGCATTTCCGTTCTTCCAGTACAGACAGCCACAAACAGAAAGCCAAAGGAGTGTTTTGATTGGTTTAGATTTGATTGACCTCTCATTCGACTAATAAGAGCCTTGAATTGGGTTTCTGAAACCTTGAAGAACCAATGACTGAAAACTTAGCAAGAAGGACCCGCCTACCAACAACTGTGAATACAATGAGCCAATTGAAGCAGAGAAGTTCGACGATTGAAAGCGTGCGTCCCGTGCGTAAAATCTGTTTTGTGTAAGCCGCTGTGTGTAACGGTAGCGTTTGCCAGTCTTTTTTAATTACTACTGTTCTTATTTGTTTTGAAAAATCGTTCGCCAAAACCACAATCATGGAATCATGGTTTGACCGGGTCGCGTGACCAGAACCACGAGTCGTAACAAGCGGACCAGCGTCATGTTCATCTGAC
The DNA here is from genome assembly GCA_020510985.1 of Pholidichthys leucotaenia. Lineage (NCBI taxonomy): Eukaryota > Metazoa > Chordata > Actinopteri > Cichliformes > Pholidichthyidae > Pholidichthys > Pholidichthys leucotaenia. The sequence continues at coordinate 230,186,881 of CM035843.1, read as the reverse complement.
AATGAGGAACAGATGTTCGCCAGCGACACTGCTGTTGTGGACAGGTAAGTGTTATAAGCTAAATTATTCTTTATCACTGAAAAAATAATAAAAATTACTTTTGATCGATCAGTAAATTACAACGGTGCGTCATCGCCACATGGCGGACCATTGACGGACCGTTTTTTTGTGCACCGAGCTCTTCTGTAGCGGGGGGGGGGGGGGGTTGTTATCCTCTACATTGCAGATATTTTAGTATAATTTTTATTGCACTGTAGGTTATTTTTTCTTGTAAAAAAAAAGGCCACACATTTTTTTACGTAGCATTCTTCTTTATGTGCGGGGGGGCTTGTTTGTTCATTCATTCATTCATGAATGAATAAACAACCCCCCCCCACACACACACACACACAGCCCTGAGTGTCACCTTTCATTAGAGCCCAAGATCAAGCTTCTATGTTGAATCATTCAAAAGTTATAGACGTTTTTCCAAACTGTGCCATTTGGCACAATTTGGTACAATTCAAAAATGCCTGGGAACAACCTGAGAAAAAAGCTGTGTAATATATTCATTTTTTGCGGTATTGTTACAAATTTTGACCTCAGCTTGATAACACTTGGTTCTACATTTCTGTTGCATTTTCCAGCCAGTATCTGACAGCTGTGTGTTATTTGCAAGCATTTGTATCTAAAAAAAGACAACCAGGCAAACTTTATTTTCTTCAAGTTCAGTATGTTTAGATGACTGTTACTCAGTGGCAGGAGCACTTAGAGAGATTATGACTGTTTTGCCAAAAAATTCAAAGTGTTTTCTTTTAAATGAGACCAACCCCATGAAGATGCTGCAAAGGGTTGAAGAACAGCTTTTCATTTACTTTGGGTATGTTATTTTTAGGCGTTTTTAGGGAAATTGACCAGAGTGCAAGGGGTTAAATAATGAACAGATTGCGGCTCTGGATGCACCTCTTCAGGTGTCTGAACTCCAGGAGGCACTTAAGCACATCCCAAACAACAAAGCCCCGGGACCAGATGGTTTTCCAGTAGAATTTTATAAAGAATTTTGGCCTGTGATGGCATCTACTTTTTTTTAAAATGGTGAACCAAATTAAACAAGATAATGTAATTCCTCTGAATATGAATTTGGCTAGTATTATCCTGCTCCTTAAACCTGGAAAAGAACCTACACTTCCATCCAGCTACCGTCCCATCTCACTTATGAATGTCGATCTTAAAATAGTTTGCAAAGCTCTCGCCAAAACACTGGAAAGGATAATCCCGTTTATTATACACCCAGATCAAACAGGTTTCATCAAGGGTAGGCACTCGGCTGATAATACATGCAGGCTATTTAATTTAATAGACTACTGCAAGATCAATAATGTAGAAACTACAATCTTGTCCCTGGATGCAGAGAAAGCCTTTGACCGTGTTAACTGGAAATTTCTTTTTATGGTGTTAAACAAGTTCGGGTTTGGTTCAGCTTTCATAAACTGGATTAAAACACTATATAGGTGTCCAGTTGCGTCTGTCCGAACAAATGATCAGACTTCCCGAAGCTTTAATCTCCAGAGAGGTACTAGGCAGGGGTGTCCACTCTCTCCCTCACTTTTTACCATCTTTATTGAACCATTAGCAGCAGCCATACGACAAAATGTTGATATTAGAGGTATTCAAACTGGAGAAAGGGAACACAAGATAAGTCTTTATGCTGATGATGTATTGATTTTCCTTGAAAACTCACAAAGATCTCTTCTTCAGACGGTGGCGCTCATTGATAAATTTTCATCATTATCAGACTACTCTATTAACTGGGTAAAATCAATAGCTTTACCTATTAATTGCAATTTCTCAAACACATCTACTATTCCAATACAATCAGGAAATGTGAAATATTTAGGAATAGATATTTCCCCCAGGCTGTCAGAGTTATTGCGACTAAATCATATTCCCCTTTTAAAAACAATACAAGACAATCTTACGCGCTGGAGGACACTACCTTTATCATTAATGGGAGGAGTCGCAACCATTAAAATGATGGTCCTTCCTAAAATTAATTATTTGTTCTCATTGATCCCTACCCAACCATCAATGGCCTGGTTTAAGTCTCTAGACTCGAATATAAGTAAATTTTTATGGAAGGATAAACCATCGCGGATTAGTTTAAAAACCCTCCAAAAAGCGAAAGAGTGCGGAGGCTTAGATTTACCACATTTTTTTAATTACTTTTTAGACAATAGATTGCAGTTTGTTTCAAAATGGACAAAATCAACCCCACTAGGAAACCAATGGTTAGATGCTGAACAGGCTCTCTGTGAGTCGCTAAATATCTCTGACTTACCTTTTATAAGTCCCTGTATTAAACGCCATGACTGTTTTAAAAGTATTAATATCAGTTCCTCTCTGATGGCTTAGTGGAAATTTTTAAAAATAACAGGGTCTTCACTTGTCCCCTGTAAACTTACGCCCATTTGGAATAATCCTGATATCCTGCAACAAAAGAGGACATTAAAATTTCCACTATGGCAAGAGAAGGGAATAAATAACTTGGAACATCTTATTCAAGGTGGAAATTTTATCCAATTTCAGGATCTAGTGTCACAATACGGAATTAGTGATAAAAAGTATTTTGAATATCAACAGCTTAAATCCATAATAAAAGCAAGATTTAATCTTAATCAGACAGATTTAGAAGTACCAGTTAAGGTGGCAGAGTTTCTAAATCTCCGTTCCCCAAAATTGATATCGAAAATACATGGACTATTATCAAAGTTGGATGAGTCCATATCTCTTCCAATATCAAAAGGGGAGACAGACTTATTGATTAATAAGGAAGAAAGTTTCTGGACATAAATATGTTTAAACACTTTTAAGATGACTGAAAACTCTAACTTACAACTTATACAGTATAAAGTTCTACATAGAATTCATTACACAGGACAAAGGATGTTCAAAATGGGCCTGAGTCACACAAATATCTGCTCTCACTGCACTAGCAACGTCCCGGATAGCTATAAGCATGCTATATGGTCCTGTGCACCGGTTCAAAAGTTCTGGCAGAAGACATGTGAAGACCTGTCGGCATGGTATAGTGTCCCACCCTCACCCACACTTTGCATATTAGGTGATTTAAGTGAAATAAATATAGATTCAAGGATGTCACACATGGTTCTCACTGCCTTATGCATCGCAAAGAATCCTCATGAATTGGAAATCAAGAAATAACTTATGCATGACTTTTTATAATAACTTACTATTGGATTATATTAGCCTGCAGAGAATGTCAGCCTCCTCAAATAATCAATTGGCAGAATTCAATTCTCTCTGGTCCCCGCTTATTAATTCTATAATCTGAGGGGTGGCGGGTGGTGACTCGCTCTCCTTGGCACCTCTGGCGGCTGGTTGCGCCCCAACCGCAGGTGTCCGGGGGGCCTGTTCCGGGGTGGCTGTCTGTCTGGCCCTGGGGGGGTGGGGGGTGGGGGGGCTGTCGGGTGGGCCAGGGGGGTTGGGCTGTGGCCCCTGGCCGGCTGGCCTCGCCCCTCGGGGGGGGTCTGGGTCTGGCCCTGGGCCCCTGTTGCTGGGGGGGGGGGGTGCGCCAGCAGTGGGGGCCGGGGTTGGGTGTGCGCCAGCAGTGGGGGCTATCCCTGGTGCATCCTTGCACGGCGGGGTCGTGTGTTTCCTGGGGCCCTGGTGCCACCCTGGGGTTGGTGCCTGCATCCTGGGTCGCCCTCCCCGTCCACTGGGGTCTGCAGGTGTGGATGTGCATGTGTGTGTGTGAGAGTGGGTGTGAGTGTGGGTTTGTGTATGAGCAGATGTGGAAGTGGGTGTCTGTTGAGTGGGCAGGTGGGGCTGTATGTGGGTGTAGGTGGGTATGTGTGATGGTGGGCGGAGGTACGTGTGTGTATGGAAGCGGTTACTTGTGGGTAGATATCTAGGGGGCGGAGGATGTGTGTATGGGTAGGAGAACTTTGTTGGGTGGCAGGGGTTGAGCAGTCCATCTAGTGGCATGGGGGATGGCGTTTCGGGGCCTGCTTGTCCCAGCCGCCCTGCTGTTGTGTTGTGGGGTGAGGTGCTTTGTTGCATCGCACCTGGTGTCATTGGCAGCGGGTGTGTGTTGGTGCTTGGGGGTGGTTGGGGGGTCATTGGCGCGGGTTGATGGCCGTGTTTCCATTGGGTTGCTCTGGGGTGGCTGTGGCTGTAGGGCGGCCTGCAGCTGTCGGTGTGCGTCTGGGGTGGGTGGTTGTGGGGCTGCGTGGGCACTCGGGGGTGTCGCCTAGCGTATTGGGCGCCGTGTGGGTCCGGCCCATTGTTCACTATTGTGACTGTTGTTGTCCATGTTTGTGTGTGTAAGATGAGTGGAAATATGTTTGGCTGCCCCATCATGTTAGTGGTGCTGGGAGCACTGGGGCGTGATGCTGGTGGGTCCTGGGCTGCTTCCGCTGGCAGCCCTCGCCCTGGGTTGGGATTTGGGGGCAGTGGGTGGCCTCTTGAACCAGTCTGCAAGCTGGCTTCTGGGGGGGGACGGCCTCGTTTTTAGACCGCCTACCTCCCAGTCTTATTTCCCGCCCTCCCCCTCCCCCTGACTCTGGGTGGAATATACATCTTTTTTGTTACATTTAGGGCTTTGGGGTGGGGGTGTGCTGCTCTGTGTCAGTGAAGGGGATACCTTTGGTGCGTGGTGGGGCTGCACTCACCTCAATTTTAATTGCGTTTTAGACATTGAGGGACCCTGCTGCCCATCGCAGTGGCTAGCGATGCTCCAATCACTATTCCCCCAATTTTAATTGCACTATGGTAGTCCACACATTTACACACAATTACATCATATAACCGACACCCACCCACCATGTTCTGTGTGGGGGGAGGGGGTGGAGGTCTTCCCCCACCCCTGTTGCCCTGCTCTTGCTGGGGGCGTGGGGACTTGGTGGGGAGCCTGGGACCGATCATGTTGTCAAAATCCCTGGGTGCTACTGAATATATAGATACAACCAAGGAAGTCACAGGGGGGCTGAATATGAGTCTAAGTGTGAGTGAGGGGGTGATGAATGGAGGTGGTGATGGTGGGTCGGTTTTGTGCAGCGCTTTGCATGCCGGGTGGCATCTTGGGGTGCCTGCGGTGGTCTGCTGATTGTTCGCTCAGATGGGCGCCGGGGGTGGGGGTCTGCTTCTGTGGCCTGCGCCGGTGGTCTCCCTGGTCACTGCCAGGCACTGGTGCGTGTTCAGGCTTGCTGCATCTGCTTCGCAGCCGCCTTATGAAACAAAGGTGAATGAGGAGTGAATTTAAATGGGTACAGGAGTGAGAGAGAATGGGTAGGTCTGGGTGAGTGAGAGGGGTGTGCATGGGAGCATGTGGGTGTGAAGGTGTGGGGAGGGGTGCATCTGCGAGTCGGGAGGTGCTGGATTAAGGGGGGTAGTGCCTCTCGGCAACGTGGGCTCCCCTGGGCGGGGGGACTTCTTTGGACGTGGGGTCCCTGGGGTGTGCGACAGAGGCGCTGGGGCGGGCCCGCTGTGGGGGTGTCTGGGGGGGCTCGCACCGGGGGGCTCGGGCCAGTCTCTGTCCCGGGGGGGGTGGGGTCGCTGGCCTCCTGGTGCCTGGGGCCCGGGGCGGATGTTGGCCCCGCTGGGGGGCGTGGGGGTCGGGCAGGTCCGGGGGTGTGGGCTCACCGCGCCGGCTGCCGGGCAGCCTGCCCTCCCTGGATCATCCCTCCGGGGGCAGATGCCTGGCTTTCCTGGAGCTTGCTGACCTCGGGGCTGGGGGTTGGTGGCGCTGCCTTGCCTGCTCGTGGTTCCCGGGGGGAGAGCTGCTGCGACCGGCCCTCCGCTTGTATATTTCCTGACAAACCACTCGCATGCACACACTTATTTTGCGCGCGTTCTCATATATATGCACACAGACATACACGCACAAGTGTCTATCCTTTAACAGGTGTGGAAACCAGACTCATGTTGAGACATCTTCGGTGGAAGAAGCAGTTTGTCTTTTGTTTGTTTTAGTTGTTGGTTTGTTTGTTTGTGTGTTGTTGTTTTTTTAATCTGTTCCCCTCCCTTTTCTTTTCCCCCTTCACACACTTCCTTTCCCTCTTCCCCATCCTGTTGGATCTTCCATGGGTAAAACAATTAAAATAAAGTATTAAAAGTTATTACAGGAGGAGTTTACAACAATATACAGTGCACAGTTAGGTACTGTATAAGCTCCTGTTGGCAAAGTAAATCTGTTTTGGCACAATAAGGGTGACAGATCCCTGTTCTGTTTGCCTAGCTGCCTGACAGGACAAGGGGGAAAAAAAAAAAAGCACAATGGATCATGTTTATTCCAACATAAGTGACACCTACAGAGCGGCACCCCGCCCCCACTTTGGACACTCAGATCACATCTCACTGTTTATGTACCCAGCCTACAGACAAAAGCTGAAACAAACAACCCCAGTTATTAAGCAAATTAAGCGCTGGACTCCAGAGACTGAGAACATCCTGCAAGACTGTTTTGCCTGCACAGACTGGGATATGTTTAAAGCTGCAGCCACTCGGGAGGACTCTTCTGTAAACATACAGGACTACGCTGAATACATGACTTGGTACATCAGCACGTGCAGTGATACCATTGTATCCACCATACAGGTCAGGAAGTTCCCCAACCAGAAGCCCTGGATCAACAGTCAGGTATGGCAGATCCTGCGTGCTCGCTCTCATGCATTTAAATCAGGCTGTGAGGTTGAGTACAAAGCTGCAAAGTATAGACTGAGGAAGGCTATAACAACAGCCAAGAGGAAGTACAGAGAAAAGCTGGACAACCTCTACTCCACTCCTGACCTGGGGCGCATGTGGCAAGGCCTGCAACACATCACAGACTACAAGAAGACCAACAGCAGTGCCACTAGCTCTACAGACAGCCTGCCAGACAATCTCAACATCTTTTACACCCGCTTCGAGACCATCAGCCACAGCACAGAGAAGAGACACCCACTCACACACACACCCCCATCCACCCGCCCATTAAGAGTCTCACCAGGCCAGGTAAACAAAGCACTGAGGAATATCAACCCCTGCAAGGCAGCAGGACCAGACAGCATCCCTGGGTGGGCCCTCAGAGCATGCACTGCAGAGCTGACTGATGTTCTCACAAGAATCTTCAACCTCTCCCTCAACCAGAACATAGTCCCCTCCTGCTTCAAAATGACAACCATCATCCCCATCCCCAAAAGGAGCCAGGCAACCTGTCTGAATGGTCACAGATCGGTAGCACTCACTCCAATCATCATGAAATGTTTTGACAGAGTGGTGCTGCCCCTCATTCAGGACAGCATACCGGGCACCCTGGACCCCCTGCAGCACGCCTACCGGCCCAACAGGTCCATCTCAGATGCCATCGCCGCAGCACTCCATTATTCTCTCTTCCACCTGGAAGATAAAAGACTCCTACATTAGGATGCTCTTTGTCAACTACAGCTCTGCCTTCAACACGGTCATCCCCCACAAACTCACCGACAAACTGTCTTCACTTGGCCTGCACCCCACCTTCTGTGACTGGCTACTGGACTTTCTAACTGGCAGGCCCCAGTCTGTCAGGATGGGTAACAGGACCTCAGCCAGCATCATCACAAACACAGGTGTCCCTCAGGGTTGTGTTCTCAGCCCCATCCTCTACAGACTCTTCACCCATTACTGTGTTCCCTCCCACAAAGACAATATCATCCTAAAGTTTGCGGATGACACAGCAGTGATAGGATGCATCACTGGTGATGACGAAGCATCCTACAGGAGGGAGGTGGCCAACCTGGTGTCATGGTGTGAGGACAATAATCTCACCCTCAACACAGACAAGACAAAGGAAATCATAGTGGACATGAGGAAAGGGAGGAGGAGACCCCATCGGCCACTGTTCATCCGGAAGCTTGAGGTGGAGAGGGTGAGGAGCTTTAAATACCTGGGCATCCACATCAACGAGGACATTAAGTGGACGCACAACACCACAGAGCTGGTTAAGAGAGCTCAACAGCGACTGTACTTTCTGAGGAGGCTGAAGAAGTTTGGCATGTCCACCAAGATCCTCAACAATTTCTGCAGCTGCATCATCGAGAGCATCCTGACCAACTGCATCACTGCGTGGTACAGCAACACCACTGCCCTGGAGCGCAAACGCCTGCAGAGAGTGGTGAAGACAGCGGAGAAGATCATCAGAACTCCACTCCTGTCCCTGCAGAGCATCTACCACTGCAGAGTCCAAAAGAGAGCTGACGCCATCCTCTGGGACCCCACCCACCCCCAACACAGACTCTTCACACTTCTACCCTCAGGCCGGAGGTACAGAAGTGTGAAATGCAGGACAACCAGACTGAAAAATTCCTTCTTTCCTACTGCCATCAGACTCATGGACAGAAAACAACTCCCAAAACTCTGTAACACAGCTTTGCATATTGGAACTCACACACCGGCTACTAAATTTGCACACTGCTCATCTGTACAGTAGATATAGTATCACCTGTCCGATGTCCATATCATCTCTGCTGCTACTTATCAATAATTTGTAATTATACACAGCTTATTGCACAATGCTCATTTGCACACTGTACATAAGTCTATGCCATCTCAGGTTCCCATCAGGTTGCATAATGCTCATTTGCACACTGTACATAGGTTCATGCCATCTCAGGTTCACATCATCTCTGATATCAATATACCACTATCACTTTAGTCATCCGGTGACTTTTCAGTTTCATTCCTCTACTGCCTAACTGTGTGTTGGTGTATGTGTCTTAGCATCTATTAGTATTAGGATTGAGTTACTGTGTTAGTGTGTCATGACCTATTAGAATTGTTGTTTCTGTACCTTTTAACTTGGCATTCATTCGGAGAGCAAAATAAGAATGTCATTGCTCAGGAAATGTAGCATTTCTTAACTGTGCACATGATAATAAAGCCTTTGAATCTTGAATCTTGAGTCATGATTTGGAAAGGCACACTCCTGTTTATATCAGGTCCCACAGTTGACAGTGCATGTCAGAGCACAAACCAAGCATGAAGTCAAAGGAATTGTCTGCAGACCTCCAGCACAGGATTGTCTTGAAGCACAAATCTGGAGAAGGATACAGAAAAATTTCTGCTACTTTGAAGGTCCCAATGAGCACAGTGGCCTCCATCATCCGTAAATGGAAGAAGTTCGGAACCACCAGGACTCTTCCTAGAGCTGGCCGGCCGTCTAAACTGAGTGATCGGGAGAGAAGGGCCTTAATCAGGAAGGTGACCAAGAACCCAATGGTCACTCTGTCAGAGCTCCAGCATTCCTCTGTGGAGAGAGGAGAACCTTCCAGAAGGACAACCATCCCTGCAGCAATCCACCAATCAGGCCTGTATGGTAGAGTGGCCAGATGGAAGCCACTCCTTAGTAAAAGGCACATGGCAGTCCACCTGGAGTTTGTCAGAAGGCACCTGAAGGACTCTCAGACCATGAGAAACAAAATTCTCTGGTCTGATGAGACAAAGATTGAACTCTTTGGCGTAAATGCCAGACGCCATGTTTGTCATGGAGGAAACCTGGTACCGTTTATAACCACGCCAGTGGTGATGGCAGCATCATGCTGTGGGGATGCTTTTCAGCTGCAGGAACTGGGAGACTAGTCAGGATACAGGGAAAGATGACTGCAGCAATGTACAGAGACATCCTGGATGAAAACCTGCTCCAGAGCGCTCTTGACTTCAGAATGGGGTGACCATTCATCTTTCAGCAGGACAACGACCCTAAGCACACAGCCAAGATATCAGAGGAGTGGCTTCAGGACAACTCTGTGAGTTTCCTTGAGTGGCCCAGCCAGAGCCCAGACTTGAATCCAATTGAACATCTCTTAAGAGATCTGAAAATGGCTGTGCACCAATGCTTCCCATCCAACCTGATGGAGCTGGGGAGGTACCGCAAAGAGGAATGGGCGAAATTGCCCAAGGATAGGTGTGCCAAGCTTGTGGCATCATATTCAGAAAGACTTGAGGCTACAATTGCTGCCAAAGGTGCATCAACAAAGTATTGAGTAAAGGCTGTGAATACTTATGTACATGTGATTTCTTGGGTTTTTTATTGTTAATAAATTTGCAAAAATTTCAAAAAAAACTTTTTTCACGTCATTATGGGGTGTTGTGTGTAGAATTTTTTTTAGGAAAAAAATGAATTTAATCCATTTTGGAATAAGGCTGTAACATTACAAAATATGGAAAAAATGAAGTGCCGTGAATACTTTCCGGATGCGTTGTACATGTAAATTTGGCTCTCGAGAAGTGAGGAAAAAAATTTGTGGCCCTCACTACCACCAAAGTTGCCCATCCCTGCCTTCGAGGAACTCTTAGAAATGTGCTTGCTTGTAGTGTAATTAACAACTATAAAGAAGCTCATTTCAGTGATTTGAAGTGGACCCACTCTATGTATAATACTCACAAAGGTGAAATGTGTATCTGGTAGATGCAGCCAAAAATCAGTTGTTTTGGAGGGGTAAGCAGCTTTATGATTTCAACGTCAGACCAATTTGAAAATGTACAGTGGTATGAAAAAGTGTTTGCCCCCTTCCTGATTTCTCATTTTTTGTATGTTTGTCACACTTAAATGTTTCAGATCATCAAACAAATTTAAATATTAGACAAAGATAACACAAGTAAACAAAAAATGCAGTTTTTAAATGAAGGTGTTTATTATTAAGGGCAAAAAATCCAAACCTACATGGCCCTGTGTGAAAAAGTGACCCCCCCCCCCCCCCGTTAAAACATAAATTAACTGTGGTTTACCACATCTTTGGAAAGCTGAGTTCAATTTCTCTAGCCACACCCAAACCTGATTACTGCCACACCTGTTCTCAATCAAGAAATCACTTAAATACGACCTGCCTGTTATGATCCCTCGTGCGCTTTTATGCAGCGCACAAAGGGAGAAACAAAAACCCATGTGCAGGAGATAATAGTGAGCATTTTAATGACAGGAAGTGGATAAACAGTCCAAGAAACAGATGAGTAAACGGGATAAGAAACAATGGTTGAATATGGCAGGTGAACAGTGCAGGAGACAAAGGGATGTCCTCCAAGATGCTCAGCTGAGCAGGTGAGATGACTTGGAAAAACGTTCCATAACAGACAGCACTGCGACGGAGGAACAGCAACAGTCAGCACTCGCGTAAGGCAGGAGCTGTCCGAGCAAGTCCCAATGAATATCCAGATGCACACCGTCAACCTGATACAAACAAGCACGTCACCCAGTGCGAAGTGGTACCATAAACACAGGCAGGGCTTCTAAACATGAGTGGTGGCTAACATACACTGAGGGGGTTAACTACAGTGTAGATCCACAATGATCCGGCGATGTCTTCCCACAGAGACAGGGCTAAAGTAATGCCAAACCTAATCAGGGAAGAGATCGCCAGTGTGAGTAATGAGAGTGTGAGTGGAAACAGGTCTGCATGAGAGTGAAAATGAGAGTAAGTGTGTGTGCGTGCGTGCATAAGTGAAACCCAATAAAAAAACAGCTGGTGAAACTGACAGGAGGGAGGAGGCGTGGCTGAGCTGTCAGGGAGCCGAATGGACCCAAAGGGTTCCCTGAGCGCACCTGATAGAAAATAGGCATACAATACACAAAACAGTCAAAATAGCCACAGCGTCATAGAACTGGGTTTGAGACCATCAAACCCAAGTTCATGGCACTGCCTGACAAAGTGAAGTAGACCAGAAGATCCTCAAAAGCTAGACATCATGCTGTGATCCAAAGAAATTCAGGAACAAATGAGAAACAAAGTAGCTGAGATCTTTCAGTCTGGAAAAGGTTATAAAGCCATTTCTAAAGCTTTGGGACTCCAGCAAACCACATTGAAAGCCATTATCCACAAATGGCGAAAACATGGAACAGTGGTGAACCTTCCCAGGAATGGCCGGCCGACCAAAACTACCCCAAAAGCGCAGCGACGACTCATTCAAGAGGTCACAAAAGACCCCACAACAACATCCAAAGAACTGCAAGCCTCACTTGCCTCAGTTAAGGTCAGTGTTCATGACTCCACAATAAGAAAGAGACTAGGCAAAAATGGCCTGCATGGCAGAGTTCCAAGACAAAAGCCACTGCTGAGCAAAAAACCATAAAGGCTCATCTCAGTTTCGCCAGAAAACATCTTGATGATCTCTAAGACTTTAGGGAAAATACTCTATGGACTGACGAGACAAAAGTTGAACTTTTTGGAAGGTGTGCGTCCCATTACATCCGGCGTAAAAGTAACACAGCATTTCAGAAAAGGAACATCATACCAATAGTAAAATATGGTGGTGGTAGTGTGATGGTCTGGGGCTGTTTTGCTGCTTCAGGACCTGGAAGACTTGCTGTGGTAAATGGAATCATGAATTCTGCTGTCTACCAAAAAATGCTGAAGGAGAATGTCTGGCTATCTGTTCGTGACCTCAAGCTGAAGCATACGGGTTCTGTAACAGGACAATGATCCAAAACACACCAGCAAGTCCACCTCTGAATGGCTTAAGAAAAACAAAATGAAGACTTTGGAGTGGCCTAGTCAAAGTCCTGACCTGAATCCAATTGAGATGCTGTGGCATGACCTTAAAAAGGCGGTTCGTGCTCGAAAGCCCTCCAATGTGGCTGAATTACAACAACTCTGCAAAGATGAGTGGGCCAAAATTCCTCCACAGCTCTGTAAAAGACTCATTGCCAGTTATCGCAAATGCTTGATTGCAGTTGTTGCTGCTAAGGGTGGTCCAACCAGTTATTAGATTTAGGGGGCAATCACTTTTTCACACAGGGCCATATACAGTAGGTTTGGAATTTTTTTTACCCTTAATAATCAACACCTTCCTTTAAAAACTGCATTTTGTGTTTACTTGTGTTATCTTTTTCTAATATTTAAATTTGTTTGATGATCTGAAACATTTAAGTGTGACACAAAAAATGAGAAATCAGGAAGGGGCTAACACTTTTTCACACCACTGTATTCTACTTTAAAATTGCATTAGTAGCTCATGATGTTACACATGGCCACACACACCCATACATTACCCATGTATGAAGCTACATGGTTCAGAATTGTGTCATGTATGACATTACATGGGTATCTTACTAGATGTCAGATCAAGACACCCTTGTTAACTGTCTGTGGCTCTCCATTTCACCGTTTCCTCCACTCCTTCTGGTGGTTAAGTTTTTTTCAAGAAAATATTCAGTTCAGATGTCAGAGATTTCCAAAGCTATAACTTGAAAGTGGTAAGAGATAATGGCTTACTATCAATTAGAAAGATGTAGAATATGATCCAAAGTTTGAGATAGGAGTAAATTTACACATCTAATTTGCATAATGCCATGGCAGCCATATCAAATTGCATAACTTTCAGTCAAAAGTGGACTTTGGACATATTTACACAAAGGATGGTTTTGTTTTTTGTCACCGTTTTTTGTTTTGGTTTTTTTGTTATCTTTAGTGTACATGAACCAGAAAATCAGTACAATGTAAACAAAGAAATTCATCACTTACCACTGCCCAGGCAGCTCGCTTCATCCATTTTCATCCATCCTGGTCGTTATTTTGTCTTCTCTTGGTCATTTTCGCTTTCTCTCCCACATCCAGAAACTCTTATTATTATTCCACTTCAATTTTGCTTTTATTCCACTGCAATTTATCTTATATGACGACACAGAACCGGCGCAATTGTTTTGTCCAGTCACATGGTGCTGGGGTCGATGGCAGGTGAAAATTAACCAGCTTTGGCCACCCTCTGTTATGACAAAATGTAGATTTTACCTTCATAACTAACTAACTACTAACTAACCTGCACTTATATAGCACTTTTCTAGTCACAAAGACCACTCAAAGCGCTTTCATTAATACTAACCCTCTATTCTAAGGGCCTATAGGAAACAGATATCTAGGGACAATTTAGAACAGCCAATTAACCTAACATGCATGTTTTTGGCATGTGGGAGGAAACCGGAGAAATCCCGGAGTAAACCCACGCAACATGGGGAGAACATGCAAACTCCACACAGATCACTGTTGGTCGGGGGCTGGGATCGAACCCACGATCCCACGATCCCCACAATCCCCCGGCCAAGGGTAAACTGTGCTGCCGCAGTGCTAACCACTGCGCCACCGTGCAGCCCGGTCCTATAACCTAAATAATTGTCACGTGCTGAGCGGGCTTGGCTTTCCCCGGCTCGGCCTCTATCTCTTTGTGGGGTTGGCTTTGCTGGTTATGTGTTTCTTCATGTATTCTTGTACTTATGCCATGCCTCTAGCCACTGCCTGACTGGCAGCTGTTAGTCAGCATCTGTCATCGCCTTTCTCTCATGCTGCTGACAGGCTGCTGGCCTAGCCACGCCCCCTCGCTCTCCTTCTGGCTCATCAGCTGTTCCCAGTCCCCGATAATTATCTGTCCGTGCCTCACCCAGGTCATTCCTATTTGTCACGCCAGCGGCGTCTGTATTAAAGGAGGTCTTGAGAACTCTATGCGTATCCAAGTTGTCTGTGTCTGTATGTTTGTATTAATAAAGGTGTGTGTGGTGTAACCCAGCATTTAAATCCTCGTCCTTTCTCCCCTCGCCGTACGCTAGGAAAAGCGCATGGGCGAGTTCATGACAATAATCTCTTTTTGGAATCAGAGTTGGCAAATTTAGGAACAAATGCCTCCTCCGTGTTGCGATGGCAAACATCAACATTCATTTACAAACTCTTCTTCTGCTGTGTTTTATATTAAAATATTTTCCTTCTTGCAGTACTCTTAACTTTAGTGTTATGTGTGTTTTAAACTTGCTTGTTTGCAATAACTCGCTGCCATCTATTTCAAACGCCGGTTCCACGTTGTCAAAGCCATGCAGGGCTTAACACTAACAGCCGGTTTAACCTTTGGATTATCTTAGCGACTTTGAGCCTTTTGTGGTATACTGACTTGGCCATTTTGTACAAAGGCGGACTCTTCAACACTTGAGACTTTTAACTGGAACAGCAACCCCTTCAAGACAAAGCCAAAGTAAAATTTTAACATTTTTGTATGGAATCTGGTCCGTCCCATGAGTGGTACTTGGAATGTTTGAGTGCAGGTGATCTGCAGGCAGAACTTCATTAAGGACTCCAAAGATTTTTATTCTTAAATGCTCCCAGTTGTATTCAGATTGATTGTTTTTAGTTCAAGTCCTAATTAAGTTGGTTGCAAATATTCTGCTTGTTTGAATTAAGATCTAAATGTGATCAAATGAAATTGTATGTTAAACTGCATATTGGATGATATAGTGTAGTTAGAAATGTACTTTAAGTCAGTTAACATTATTCTTAAAATGATGTTTTAAAAACTCAAAGCAATCAGAAAGTGGCCATAAGGACTGGAAGAGAAGCAAAAAAAAAAAAAAAAAATCAGCAAAATTTAAAAAAATGTGTCATGGGTTTAAGTGTCCCCTGAAGCTTATGTTTCCTGAAATTGTGACTTAGATTAACCATTATAATTCAATAAGTGACACTGTGAAACACTCATGGCTGCTCTGTTCATTCACAGACCAGAAAATTCACCCTGTTATCCTGTTAAATCAAAGGGAATCTTTGTTCTTTTGCATGTCCTTTTGTTGTTAAAATTGTGTTAACAGGTCAGAGGAGTTGTTAGTTCCTGTCCAGCAGGTCAGTTGCGGGGGGGGGGCCGGGGGGGTATCAGTGCTGCTGTTAAAGCCACTTCACCCTTTAACCCTTTGGTTTCCATCTCAGCATCAGCTCTGTTTGAATTTTCCTCAGAAAGGAACATTTAACTCGACAGAGGTGTGACGATTGTACCAGATGTTCCCACTGATGTCATGGGGGGGGGTGATCTGTTGGGTGTCATGGGGTGTCATATGTTTACTCCTCCTGGGTAAACTGGATTATTTCTGCTGCTGTGGATCACCTATTCCTCTTCTTCTACTCCTTTTCCCTGCTGATTAGTGCAGATCTGCAGAATTTAACACCACTGAACACCACCGTTTATTTCCTCCTCATGGCTGTCATTTTAAAAAATGGCCAACACACACCAATTTATCGCATCCTTTTTCATGTAAATTAGAAACATTCTTTTGTAAATGTGAGGATTTTTCTCATAAATTTGCAGGATTTTCCTGCAGAGTTACAGCCATTTTACTCAGAAATGTGCAGCTTCTTACTTGAAAATTTGCAGCTTTTTATTATTCATAATTTTGCAGCTTTTTCCTCACGAATATAGAACTTTTCTTACTCTTGAATTTGCAGTTTAAAAAAAAAAGCTTAAATTTGCAGCATTTTACTCAAATCTTATATTTGCAGCGTTTTAGGTTGTAAACAGTTGGAAATTTACACCATTTTTGTCTTTTTGCTAAAGTTGCAGCTTCTTACCCATAAAATTCCACTTTTTTGGGGGGTCAGAAATTGGCAGCTTTTAACTGAGTCTTACATCCCCCCTTTTTGTTTTGGTCAGGTCAGGCATTGGCTTGCTTGCTACCGGATAACCATGAAAACTGGTACTACCTGTCTCATGGGTCTGGCCGTCGGCAACTTAATCGGCATCCCTGCCCTTCCGAGGGTGTGGAGGGTGAAACAGGGCATCCTGGCAGAACTAAAAACAATATCTGCCACAGGTCTGTGGTGGACCACTCCCAGTTACACAAGGTGAGACTGGACATCCTGGCAGATGAACACATCTGTCGCAAGGTCTGTGGTGGACTGTGCCAGTCGGTGCATCGTGGCACACACTACACAGAGAACTGCAACAGATACTGGAGTCAGTTTGTCTTGGCTTGTCCTTGCCACTAATAATACCTTTATCTGCCAAGAATGTGCTGCTAGTCCAGCAAAAGCTAGTAGTAAGATATGCAATCTTTAGTGGAGAAATTTGCAAGAGCAGCTAGCCGGTTCGGCCTCAAAATCAACATCAAGAAGACAGAGTGCCTTTATCAACCACCAAAGTTCCAATTATCAACATCACTACCAGAAGAGATCAGCATTGGTACAGAGCCACTAGTCAAGTGCAAGACTTTCAAGTATCTAGGGAGTACTGTTTCAGAGAATGTTAGTCTGGAGGATGAACTACCTCTCAGAATGGGAAGAGCAAGTGCTGTGTTTGGAAACTTGAGGGAGAGACTGTGGAACAATCGACATGTGTCTATCCCTGTGAAATGCAAAGTGTACAGAGTGACAGTACTGGCTACTCTACTGTACAGTGCTGAAACTTGGACTGTCTACAGAGTGCAGGTGAAGAAACTCCACATGTACAAGATGAGACAACTTCGAGCCATAATGAACATCTCATGGAAATACGAGATAACCAACACAGAAGTGTTGAAACAAGCTGGTCTACCATCAATGGAGGACATGCTAATACAGATGAACCTGAGATGGCTCGGACATGTTGAGAGGATGGACCACCAGCGTCTCCCTTGGCAGTTACTCTACTCACAGTTATGCGAGGGCAAACGCAATCAGGGTAGACCAAGGCTCAGATTTCAAGACACTGTAAAAAGAAACTTGAAGAAGTTGGCTATAGACAGGAGTTCCTGGCAGCGGAAGGCTAAGGACAGAGCTGTGTGGAGGAATATGATCAGACCTAAATGAAACAGTCATTGTCGCCCACGACAGACTGCTATGATGATAATGATTTGGGAGACAAGAGTCCACTGCTGAGCATTTGACCCGGATACTTTCATACCATCAGATTCTCACTCTGGACATGCAATATACTGCTGTTTGTTCAAGGTCTTAGCATCATTATTTGAAGCAGAACACCTGCTTTTAATGGTGCCACAAAGTCCTCATAAGGAAGTTGGAGTGGCGGTAGTAGTGGTGTAAATCAGTATTGTCATGCAGTGGACGTGACTTCAATGTGTTGTTTGCAGATTTCCCCCTTGTGACTAGTGGATTCAAATTTTTTTTTCTTTCACTTATGTATTAGATTGAGGCATTAAAACCATTGGGTTATGGTTGGAAAAATACTGCAGAGCAATAAACATGTTCATTTGAAGCAGTATCCGTGTGTTGGACTGGGTTACTAATGCCACAGCCCGATGAGGTCATTTTTCACTTTGTATAGTGACACCAATGGCTCTGAGGCAAACAACACTGCATTACTTACCTATGCCACTTTCAAACTATAATTAGCAAGCTGAAATCACAGGTTCCATTTGCATAAATTGACACCTAAGCAACCCTGGATGACTTTTTTAAACTATCACCAGACCAGGGTCTGATCCCCTGCAGACAACAGTGCATTTTTCCGGTGTATCAACTCTCATATCACAGGAATGCACTGCAGCCTGGAAGCTGGTGATGCAGTGATCACCAGCTACTGATCTATATTATGAAGACATTATAAAATTATTTAATTCGTTTTTAAATCATTAAATGACCTTGCCCCGCCTTACCTCTCTGAGCTGCTTCACCCTTACACCCCTGCTTGGTCTATCAGGTCAGCTGATCAGCTGCTCTTGGAGATACCAAAATTGAAGAGGATTTGCAGAGATGACAGAGCTTTTTCTGTTATTGCTCCTAAATTGTGGAATTATCTGCCTTTGTCCATCAGACACGCCCTTTCACTGTCCAGTTTTAAAACTCATCTTAAAACTCACCCATTTTTATTCTCTGGCTTTTGACCCAGTTTGAGACATTGATTTTATTTATTCTTGTTGTCTCTATTGTATGACTATTGTTTGTGCTGTTTTGTACTTTTTTTTAGCTGTATTTTATTGTTTTAATGTTTTTATATTTTATTTATTGTTGCTGTACAGCACTTTGTGTCAGCTGTTGTTTTTAAAGTGCTTTATAAATAAAGTTGGATTGGATTGGTCATGAGCATTGGGTAATGACCAAAAGAATGAAATCGCGGATACAAGCGGCTGAAATGAGCTTTCTCCGTGGGATTGCTGGACTCACCCTTAGAGATAGAGTGAGGAGCTCAGTCATCTGGGAGAGACTTAGAGTAGAATCGCTGTTCCTCCATATCGAAAGGAGCCGGCTGAGGTGGTTTTGGCATCTGATCAGGATGCCTCCTGAACACCTCCCACTTGAGGTGTTTTGGGCACGTTCAACTAGGAGGAGACCCTGGGGCAGATCCAGGACACACTGGAGAGACTACATCTCCCAGCTGGCCTGGGATTGTCTTTTGTATCCTCTCTGAAGAGCTGGAGCAGGAGGCCAGGGAGTGGGAAATTTGGCCTTCTCTGCTTGAGCTACTGCCTCCACGACCCGGACCTCCGGAAAAGCATTAGAAAATGGATGGATGGGTGGTGTAGTGTCAACCGCTGGCTTCCAATTTATAAAATTATTCTTTGCTGAGGAGAAATTGTTTCACCCAAAAGTCTGGTCATAAACCGTTCTTCTTCACCCAAGACTGGAGCTGTGAAACCCTATGCCATCAGCCATAAAGTGGATAAGCTACTCTCTGCTATGGACTGGAGTCATTCCCCCTCAAATCCATTTGCCAAAGGAATGCCAAAGGTTTACGATGACATTCCACAGGCGCTTGACCAGCAAGAATCCTCACTGAAACTCAAAAGTCCAACATTGCCTTCCAATGGATAACACAGGAATATTTCTCTCTGAAGTTAAACTATTAATTGTGAACAATGAAATAACTTATTCTTCTCCACAATCAACACCGCTTTTTATCGGTGGGATCCTGTGATGGATAATTATGGTTTGGAATGCTTTTATTGATATGATTTGATATGTGTTTCTTTATTTTCAGAGAGGATTAATTTAGCATGCCTACTATAAAGAAATTATCACATTTACAATGTAGACACATTGTTTGTTCCTTTATTAAGTAGAAAATCTTAGTCACTAAAATTTTAAAGAATTTATGCTTTAATAGGCAGCATATATGTTTTAGAATGACTGCACTTTTCATATCAAATCTTGCGCATCCTTCTATCAATCCCTGGGTACATTCCAAAAACTGTGAACTGACCAATCAGCTTCCAAGTCTCCACACATCTCCTTTTTTAGTAAGTTTTACGACCTCTGCTGACAAAGAAACTCAACACAATTGGTCAAAAGTTTATGCTAATGGGCAGATCCAATCCTAATCTTGAAATGTAGTTGTGCAAAACTTTCCTTTGTTCCCCCAGTAAGTAACAGTTGAGCATTGGGAGTGGACTCTTGAAGAAGCAGTTTTCTCCTCTTCCTTTTTTAAGCAGGCCCAGAGCCTATGCACTATGTAAACTTTTTCTTTTTTTAAAAATTCAACTTATCCTATTTTACTCCCTTTTCTTTAAATTACTATGCTAAGAAGATTTTGTTTGATTTTTTTCACCAAGCTTAAGTCAACTTTGTTCTGACCACAACACATCACAAGAAACAGATTTGTGGGGTGTTGTTTTTTTTTTTTATTTATCAGGTTTGATTTTCTGATCGGACTTTGAACTATAAACAAATATTATCTGGTATTTGACAACCTGGCCAAATTCCTTTTTCTGTGCATGAGAAGACATGGCCCAGCATGCTGAACCTCTAACTTCTACAGTTGTAATCCCAAGGAGTAGACCTGTACTATGCTGGGGCAGAACTTGCCTGGCCATTTCTCTCAATGGCATCCACGGACATCCATCCTGGACCAAGGTTTGCACATAGGAGGCCTGCAGGCCTGGAGCCTATGCACTATGTAAACTTTTTCTTTTTTTTTTTTTTTAATTCAACTTTTCCTATTTTACTCCCTTTTCTTTAAATTACCATGTTAAGAAGATTTTGTTTGATTTTTTTCACCAAGCTTAAGTCAACTGTGTTCTGACCACAACACATCGGAAGAAACGGATTTGTGTTTTGTTTTTTTTTGTTCTTTTTATTTATCAGGTTTGATTTTCTGATCGGACTTTGAACTATAAACAAATATTATCTGGTATTTGACAACCTGGCCAAATTCCTTTTTCTGTGCATGAGAAGACATCGCCCAGCATGCTGAACCTCTAACTTCTACAGTTGTAATCCCAAGGTGTAGGCCTGTACTATGCTGAGGCAGAACTTGCCTGGCCATTTCTCTGAATGGCATCCACGGACATCCATCCTGGATCAAGGTTTGCACGTAGGAGGCCTGCTACCACCACGGGGCAAAATCTGACTCTGCTGTGCTGAAGGTCTGATGTCCAAATTAAACTTAATCCTTCAGAATATTCCTGGTATAAGTCTATAAACCTAATATCTTTGAACTCCTTTCAGAATTTCAAATACAGTTGTCTTTTCCTTAGTCAGAGTTTCCTTTTTATGAAATAGTTTAATAATCATCATTTTCTTCTTAAAATTGCATCCATTTTTCTTAACCAATGCTATTTTATGGTTTCTCATTTTCCATTACAGTGCCAATTTAAACTATGGTTTTCTTTGGTTCCACAAATGTTTGATAATACACGTTAAGCTCAGTAATCCAATAACAGTCTATTTTGCTCATGATACATGTTGAATTCCCTGTCTTAAGGTCATCTGAATGTGTTCATCTATCCTGAATTTTCTTATTAAACTATTAAAAAGACATATGGGAGTTGTTGCTTGATTTCATGTCCATCTTGATTAAAAGCAAACAAGAACTCACAGGGGTTTTTTTTAGACTGATTTATTATTGGTACAAATACAGGATTATTAATAATATCAATCAATCAATCTTTATTTCGGATAGATTAAAAGTACAGATTAAAAGAAACAGAATAATATAACAAAGGGGAAAAGAAAATCCAACAAGGTCAAATTAGACAATAACTCCTCTGATTATACAATTCAACATAAGTTATCCGAAATGGGTGATGGCTGAAGCTGCGGCTTATATTGCCCACCCATATTCCATCCAAGAATTCAAAAGAAAAACAAACAAGAGCGATTACAATTCAGAACAAAGCTAAGATAAAATGTGACAAAAAAAAAACTAAGCAACAACACAACGCAGACTGGATATGACAATCCTTATGTGATTTTATATGTCATCTTGTATATATGTTTGGAGTATTTCTTCCTTTAGTTTTTGTTGAAATTGTCCAAGCGTTGTACATGATTTTAATTCAGGTCCAAAATCGTTCCATAATCTGACTCCTTGCACTGAAACACAGTGTTGCTTGGTGGTAGTTCTCACTGAAGGTTTTTGAAATATGCATGTTCCTCTGAAATGATATTGTTTCTCCCTTATTTGGAACAGCTTTTGGATATTTGCGGGCAGTGATAGATTCTTCACTTTAAACATTACTGCAGTTTTAAAGTCAACCAGATCTTTCAACTTGAGAGCTTTTAATTTAAGAAAAAGTGGGTTTGTTGGTTTCCTGTAAGCAGCTTTGTTTATTATTCTAATAGCTCTCTTCTGAAGCATAAAGACTGGATATATGTTTGTTTTATATGTATTTCCCCATACTTCAGTACAATATGTCATGTATGGGAGTATTAATGAATGATACAAGGTATATAGTGTGGGTTGATTCAGCAAATATTTCACTCTGTGTAGTATTGCAATTGATTTGGATATTTTACCTTTAATATAATTAATATGTGACTTCCAACACAGTTTATTATCAATTATTACACCAAGAAATTTAGTTTCGGATACCCTTTCAATCTCTACACCATTTACACTGAGTTTAGATACTAAGTTGTTGTGATGGTTGTTAAAAACTATAAATTTTGTCTTACTTAAATTGAGCGTTAATTTGTTTGAATCAAACCACAGTTTAAGCTTTCCTAATTCCTTTCCGAGTGTATCCAAAAGTTGTTCCAAATTGCTTCCACTGCATAATAAATTAGTGTCATCGGCAAACAATATTAAATCCATTTTTTTCTGAAACTTTACATATATCATTTATACACATATTGAATAACAATGGCCCCAAAACTGAACCCTGTGAGACTCCACAAGTAACCTTCAGTAACTGTGAGTTTTTGTTACCAACACATACATACTGATATCTATTCTTTAAGTAACTACATAACCAGGACAGTGCTACTCCCCTAATACCACAATTTTGTAGTTTCTTTAATAATAAATTATGATCCACTGTATCAAATGCTTTTTTACCCCAATACCCCAACTGAATACTCTTTATTTTCAACGGCAGTTGATATTTTTTCTATAAATTCCGTTAGAGCAAATCCAGTTGTCCTCTTGTGTCTGAACCCATATTGCTGCTCACACAATAAATTATTCTTCAGTATGAAGTTATCAATTCTCTCATAGAATATTTTTTCAAGTATCTTGGAAAATTGCGGCAATAGTGAAATTGGTCTATAGTTTGAAAGTTCCCCTCTGTCACCCGTCTTATATATCGGAATTACTTTAGCTATTTTCATTGCATTGGGAAATATACCTTTTTGGAGAGACAGGTTACAAATATACGTCAGTGGTTTCACTAAGCATTCAATAATAGTTTTGACTAAGAGCATGTCAATACCATCACAGTCCCTAGATGTTTTACTTTTAAACGATTTAACAATTTCAATGACCTCTCTCTCGTCTGTGTTCTTTATGAAAATGGAATCTTTTATAGCAGGGTTTTTGCTTATTGTATTACCTGTGGGTGCCGTAATGGGTATTTCTCGAGCCAAATTAGGATCAATGTTAACAAAAAAGTTATTAAATTCATCTGCAGGTGAAGCTGCATTCACACTCTGAGTCATTTTATTATTTTTTGAAAAATTGGTTGGGTAGCTTGTATTTCTGTTTTTATTTCCAAGAAAATTGTTAAGTATTGTCCATGTATTTTTGATATTGTCTCTGTTTTTCTCCAGTTCTTTACTGTAATAGTCTCTTTTACTACATCTTATTATATATGTTAACTTATTTTTGTATGTTTTATACCGCTGCTCTGCTTCTTTTGTCCTTTTCTTTAGAAAAGCTTTATATAATAAATGTTTCTTTTTACGCGCCTTTTGTAATCCTTTACTTAACCATGGCTTATCGGCAAATTTATGTTTAAGCTTTTTCTTTACTAATGGACAATTTTTTTCATAAAGAGTGGTTACAATGTTTATAAATGTGTCATAGGCTTCATTTACATCTGATACATCGACTTTTGTCCAGTCTTGCTTCAGCAAGTCTTCTTTAAAAGAACTGATTTGCATTTTGTGATTTGTATCTACCACGTACCAAAACGTACCTCTCCTCAGTCATCCGGGAGAGGCTCAGAGTAGAACCGCTGCTCCTCCACATTGAAAGGAGTCAGTTGAGGTGGTATGGGCATCTGATTAGGATGCCTCCTGGACGCCTCCCACTTGAGGTGTTTCAGGCACGTCCCACTGGGAGGAGACCCCGGGGCAGACCCAGGACTCGGTGGAGAGACTATGTCTCCCAGCTAGTCTGGGAACGCCTTGGTATCCCCTCTGAAGAGCTGGAGCAGGTGGCTGGGGAGAGGGAAGTCTGGGCTTCTCTGCTTGAACTGCTGCCTCCGCGACCCGGACCTCCGGAAAAGCGGTAGAAGATGGATGGATGGATGGATGGATTTGTATCTGAACGATTTTAAATTTTTTTCTGTATTGGCCCCCGTGTGGCCATGGATAAGTGCAAAGGTTGGCAAATGGTCACTTATATCATTTATCAGTAATCCACTTTCTATTTTCTTATCAATAATATTAACAAACAGGTTGTCAATAAGTGTAGCAGTGTGAACTGTGATTCTACTGGGATGTGTTATTGTGGGATATAGACTCATGCTGTACATAGAATTCATGAACTCTGTAATTACATTTTGTTGATATGGATTTAGTAAATCAATAATGAAATCTCCACAAATTACTACCATTTTCTTACTAGTAATATTATTGTACAGCTCGACTAATTTATCTCTGATTGTCTCAATGCAAGTTCCCGGCGTTCTATATATACAACTTATAATTAGATTTTTTGTTTTATCTTGGTCAATCTCAACAGTAACACATTCCAAAATCCCTGGTAGTGCAAAGGACATTCCATTTACAAGCTTACACCTATACAGGTCATCAATATACAGCGCAACACCACCACCCTTTTTTTGAGATCTGTTAATATGAAACATCTGATATCCCTCTATTGCCATCAGGGGAGCCTGCTCTTCATTAAGCCAAGTTTCAGAGACTGCGATAGCTGTAAATTTTCTGTTTAGCTGTTTTAAATAGTCCTGAATCTGTGGTAAGTTTTTGTTGAGACTTCTGCTGTTGAAGTGATTTATATTGTCCATTGTTTTGGACTGGTGCCCCATGAGCTTATGTGTGTTTGTAATGAAAAGAAATTTTCATTCCTACTCACATGCATATTTACATTAATACTTGTACCATCAATAAACTACACATATAAAACCCTACGATGGATGGATGGATTGGATTGGATAATGGGCAGTGTGGTGGCGGAGTGGTTAGCACTGCGGCTGCACAGCAACTCACCCTTGGCCGGAGGATTCTGGGTTCAATCCCAGCTCCTGACCAACAGTGATCCGTGTGGAGTTTGCATATTCTCCCCGTGTCTGCGTGGGTTTACGCCGGGATTTCTCCAGTTTCCTCCTACATGCCAAAAAACATGCAAGTTAGGTTAATTGGAGACTCTAAGTGGCCCTGGGTGTGAATGGTGAAAGGGTTGGGCGCTGCACCAGTGGCTGTCTTATCCACTCATGTGGATGCCCTGTAATTTCCCTACTGTGTGTGGGACTAATAAAGGAATCTAAAAATAATACAGTTGAGAGTCACCACCGGCATTTTTACAAGACTTTTAATTTGTTGCTCTGTCAAACTCGGTGCAGATCAGTGGTTGATTGGAATACACGATCTATATAGTTCAGGTGTTACTGCTCTTTGTCCTTTGTTTTAATGGATAGGGTTGTAAAATGCACCCAGTATTATGGGGCAGTAATGGTTCAGTTGTGTTACTGGAGTGGTGGCCTAGTTAGTAGAGCATCCGCCCCACAACTGGAAGACCGGGGTTGAAATCCCAGTCAGGTCATACCAAAGACCAGGTAAAAATGGTACTTTCCACCTTCTAGCTTGGTGCTCAGCATGATAGAATGGGGAAAGGGAAATTAATACACAGAGCTACCAAAGGACTGACCCCCCACTGTAGCTTTCACTACTTACAGTAGCTGTGTGGCTTAGGGTCAGGAAAAGGAGATAGGTGCCGCCCTACCCCATTGGCATGGGAATAATTTAATTTAATGGCTCAGTAGGTAGAGCAGGTTGTCCAGCTGGAGGGTTGGCGAGTACAATCCTGTTCCAACTGAGTGTCTGTGTCACTGGTGTATGAATGTGTATAAATGTTCAGTGGTGGTCGAAGAGGTTATTGGCACGGATTGGCAGCCATGCTTCCATCAGTCTGCCCCAGAGCAGCTGTGGCTACAGAGGTAGCTTACCATCATTATTGTCTGTCTGGAGTAAATGAATGATAGACTCACTGTAAGCGCTTTGAGGTGTCATGTGACATGTAAAGCGTCATATAGATGTAATCTTTTTTTTATCATTTTACATAATTACCATCATTTTTTTCATATCAGTACTGAATAGCTTTCATACAAGAAGAGACATGGTTTGTGTGTGTGTGTGTGTGTGCGCGCGCGCACGTGCGCGTGCGTGCGTGCTTGCACTGTCAAGTGGCCCTCACTCTTGTGAAGTTTGACCAACAGTTTCTGCTCCTTCTTCCTTGCTTGAAACAAGCTTTAGTCCTGCAGTCTTTTTCAAAGTCCAAATTCTCCAACCATTTCTCTCACACACTGCTTACTCTCCACTGCCATGTGAGTAACTACCTCCAGGTAGTTAATCACCTCCGTTAATCACCAGATCATTCCCACCTGGTGCAATCGACCAACTGCCCTCAGGCTGGGAAACGCACCCAGATTGAAAGCACTCAGGCAGAGAGGGTGTGGCGTGCAGCTCAGCTCAACATGCACTAATATGATGGGGCCGTGCATCTGTGTGTCACTTTTCATGTCCAGCACCACACAAACCAGGATAAGATGTCTTTTGTTTTCTCGGAGGGGACTGTCACATAAAAATCACAGTGCATTTTAATGCTGGGTGAATTATAATGCACAAACAACAACGGTCACAGCTCCTGTAGACCCCGGAGGATTGAATGAAATGCAATGCTCCATTGTGATATTTGTGTAACTGTGGCACACAGTTGTACGGAAGCCCTAAAAGGCCTGTTGCATCTTCAAAATTAATATTAATCTGTCAAAATAATGACAGAGAGCCCTCACATTCCTTTTTACTCTCTCTCGCTGTGCTGTGCCATGGTGGTACCTACTTCATTATGCATTTATCCATGTCGTCCTATTCAAGTGTAGTGTTAATTTTGGCAGCTGTGTTTTATTTTAGTTTTAGTCCTAGTCTTTTGTCAAATGCACATTTTAGTTTTTATCATATTTAGCCGTGTCCATCCTTTTTTAGTTTAGTCACATTTTAGTTGACTAAAAGTCTGTGCATTTTAGTCTAGTTTTAGTCAGAGTTGATCAGTACTACTTTAGTCTAGTTTTAGTCGACAAAAACTGTTGACATTTTAGTTTAGTTTTAGTCAACAAAAACTGATGACATTTTAGTCCAATTTTAGTCAGTGAAATTTATATTTTAGTCTCTTTTATTTATGTAACATAAATTAGCCCAAACTAGCATTTTTTTCCCCTTGATTTTGTGACCGCATTTCTCCCCTTCTATTTCCACAACATATTCCATCATTTTTCCTCATCAACGTATTGGAAATATGTCCAAAGGTCCGACCGTCTTTTCCTCCCAAGCCCAGTGAAGACTTGGTGAGCTACAGATGCAGCTTAACTTGCTGCATCTGTAATTTCCCCATTGTGGGACTAATAAAGGCTTATGTTATTTTATCACCATTGTACCCCAGAGCGCCTGCACCGCACACAGTCAAGAAGGAAACGGAAATGCTGCAAAATAATAAACTAACAAAATAACTTTATAATATTTTGTCTTGTCATTTTTTTGTCAATGAAAATGATGAGAGTTCGGTAAAGTTTTTGTCTCTTGAATTAAATTACATCTCGTCTTTATTAGTCAATGAAATTGCATGTGATATTTAGTCACAGTCAGCATCCCATGACCTCTATTTTCGTCCCGTCTCGTACTAGTCTTGTAAAAAAGGTTCGTTGACAAACATATTTTGTCACATTTTTCGTTGACAAAATTAACACTGTTCAAATGTCAACCGAGCTGAGGTGAGGTAGCCAATGACCCATGTCACCTGTAGTATCAATTAGCCTTGGCCAAGTAGCCTGAGTAACCCTATTCAGACAACAGAGGTAACCTGGATCTTACTGGGTTTGCCTGGATTGCTGAAGTAGTTTGAAAGGGTCTGCTGTATGAGATAGGCAAAGTCCAAAAGATATAAATATGGTAGAAAATGGGACAAACAGGGTTTACCTGACTTCGAGGTCAGCTTGCGTGTTTGGGCTGTGATCGTGTGAAGCAGAGGTCAGAGTGCTTGTACGGGGATCAACAAAGGCCTCCCAATACCAGGACCTACTGAATTATTAAGGACACTGCTGGATGAGGTGACTAGCACTAGAGAAAGCAGGGTGCACAGATGGCTGTTCTGATCAGGTGGGACGGCTGCATAGGGAGCCTGTGTGTGTGTATATATATACACTATATGTATGTCTGTATGTGGGCGTGCTAATGTACGTGTCAGTTCCTGGGCTGTAATTGGACCGTTTGTGAAAGCGATGCTTATTTCTCCTTCCTGCTCCTGTGTCGTCTCACTTACAAATTCCTGCTGGACTCCTGTCAGCGATCCAGCTAAATAATCGGCCATCAACTCACTGACGTTGAGAAGGTGGATCTGTGAGGAATCTCTTCATCTGTCAAGTCACCGTTAGTCATCACTGGATCAAGAGAAGCAAGTCTTTGATTAAAGAGTGGGGGGGGATCAATGTGTGGTCTGCGGAGGTTTTTCTCTGTGGGCTTGTGGTGTATCAAGAAGAATCACATCTGACAAAGAAATCCATAAAAGGAAACTATATCTGCCTGGACTGTTTGCTTTGTGTTTGGCACTCATATAACTCAGTCAGGCAGATCTGTCAGGCAGCGCTTCTGCTGTACCTGCTTTCAAGTGAACGCGACTCCTAGTTTCTCCAGTTATTCTCTCTTTCATTCTTGACATGTTAGCATTACTGTCGGGTGGAGGGAATAGATGTACGACCTCAGAGAGGAAAAATGTGACTGCCTCAGTGGATGGCCAGCCTTGGCACCAAGCCCCGCTGACGTCTAAAAGCTGTACACAGGAAGGGAAGCACAAGAGAAGCTGAAGAAAGGCAGAACTACTCATGTATGTGTGAAATATTACAGGAGGGGAGGGGGTGAGGGATGCCAGGATGAGGGTCAGGGATGTCTGAATGAGAAAAGAAAGAGTGGAGATAATGCAGGGCGGTGGGGGGTTGGGGTGGGGTCTCCCGGGAGGAAGAGTGGAGAAGAGAGGTCCTATGTGACTCACTCTGACAGGTAGCTGCACACGTTCCAACACAGCTCACACATGCACACACAGAGCACTGCTGGGGTACAACAGATCCAGCGCACCCTCTAGCTCCTGCTACTCTCACGCACACACAGCAGAAGTTCAGTTTTAATGGGGGGAAAAGTGACAGAAAGCTGGAATAGGCAGAGGAGGAAATAGTGGGAGGGAAAGAGTGCAAAGAGAGAAAATAGGTGTGTGAGAGAGAGAGAGGGAGAGGAAGAGGGAGGTGAGGAGAGGAGAGGAGAGGAGGCGGAGAGATGAGAAGGAGAGGGAGGGAGTGATGTAGAAGAAGAGAGGGATGAGCCACACTCAGATGAAGGACTCCAGCTAGAGGAGGAGGAGGAGCGGCTTCTCAACTGTTGGACCAAGAAAACCACATTTCATGTCTGTGACCAGAGGACAGGTGGACTCCGGAGGGGCGGTGGATCACCAGCCGAGCAGCGTGAACTCTCCATCAGGCTGTTTAACCTGAGTGAACCTCCTGCATGCACAAACTGCCAGGATTGCCACTGAGCAGGGAGAACTTGGAGGGAGTTTGGAGTCTATCAGAGGAGCTATGGATGTGTACACATGTTTGGGTTTATTGTTATCCTTCGCTCTTCCCCTTCAAGGTAGATCATCTCATTCCTGTCTGACACTGCTGTTCCAGAGCTCCTTCTCTGTTGTTGCATAAGAGGTTGTAGACAACTTTTTAGTGGCTGGAATTTAAAAAAGGGAAGTCACAAAAGGACAGAGATATGCATTTTTAATTTTTGCTCAAGGGAATGTTATCTGAGGGAGCAGTGATAAGGTGGTAACCTTTTTCTTATCTCAAATTCCATTTTTTTCCCCATCATTTAATATTTGAAATATCCAAAAAGAGCATGAACTTCAACAGCACCAGAGAAGTTGGGGAACTTCCCATTCAGGTCCTCCATTATTCATAACAGACAGTGTGTGTCAATGAACAAAAATATAAAACTGAAGTGTAAACATACCAGATTCTAGCAGATTTGCTCCTTTTCATATATTTAATGGACAGGTAACAGAAGTGGGAAAAAAGTTTGTCAAATACATGATGTAGACGTAGAAAGTAAAAGCAAAATCAGAAAGTATCAAAGATTTTGGTTTTCTGAAAATCTTTATGATGTCCCATAAAAGTGTACCCCCCAGCACAAGCCATAATTTAGACATTGTGTTCTGGGCTAAGGTATGTTGCTCCAAGTTTTAATTTACCCCACAAATAGCCATTGAAAATTGGTTTGTGTTTAGTCCATCTACTACAGACCATATTTAATCAGAAAAAAGTTGCTGAAATTTGGGCAAAAAATAGTCAAATAATTGGACTGTTTAGTCCACAGGATTTGGCCTAAATTTATCCTCAAAATAGTTTTTGGCATTTGGTGATGGTGGTGGGGGTCTGTCTCTCAAAAGTCAGATATACTTTTACAACCACTGGGACTCTTTGTTAAACGTGCTTTATAAAAATATATATTTTTAAATGGCTTTTTTTAAAGTTTGAACTGTGGCATAATGCTAATATCTGTAACAATCCAAAACTGGTGCTAGTGCTATTCCGCTATTCACTTTAAAGCTATTATTTGAATACCAGGCAGCGCGGTGGCGGAGTGGTTAGCACTGCGGCAGCACAGCAACTCACCCTTGGCCGGGGGATCCTGGGTTCGATCCCAGCCCCTGACCAATAGTGATCTGTGTGGAATTTGCATGTTCTCCCCGTGTCTGCGTGGGTTTACTCCGGGATTTCTCCGGTTTCCTCCCACATACCAAAAACATGCAAGTTAGGTTAATTGGCATCAAACTGGGGATTCTAAATTGTCCTTAGGTATGACTGTGAGAGTGAATGGTTGTCTGTCTCTCTGTGTTGGCCCTGCGATGGACTGGTGATCTGTCCAGGGTGTACCCTGCCTCTCGCCCAAAGATGCTGGGATAGGCTCCAGCCCCCCCGCAACCCGAAAAGGATTAAGCGAAAGAAGATGAATGAATGTTTTACAAATTTCTCTCTATGTTGTGTCTTTTTATTGATGTTCACATCTTGGGCTCTGGGTGGTCTCAGACACCCCTGGTCTTGGCTGATCTTCAAAGCTAAGCAGGGTCTATCTTCTGTAGTACTTGATGGACTGGTGATCTGTTCAAGATGTACTCTGCCTCTTGCCCAGAGATGCTGGTATAGGTGCCCCGCACACAACCCAAAAGGGATCAGATGGTATTGGTTGGTTTACTTTTTTTAACAACCTTAAAAATGCGGCTTTCATCATCACATTTCAATCAAATTTAGACCATACAGAGATGTCTAGTATTTGGATCTTCATAATATCCTGTAGCTTGAAAGTATTACACTTAAGTTGGCTCAGACAGTACCCAACAGGTCCTGTTATATGAACAAGTACATGCGTTTAGCACTGTGTGTGTGTTTGTACTCGTATATGCGCTCTAGGCAGCACCTGAGCTGATCAGAACAGAGAGCAGGTGGATCAAGTCTGCTCTTAATTAGTAAAGGTGTCACCCAGTCTACACAGAGACCATCACACAGTT
The DNA here is from genome assembly GCA_020510985.1 of Pholidichthys leucotaenia. Classification (NCBI taxonomy): domain Eukaryota; kingdom Metazoa; phylum Chordata; class Actinopteri; order Cichliformes; family Pholidichthyidae; genus Pholidichthys; species Pholidichthys leucotaenia. The sequence continues at coordinate 230,154,985 of CM035843.1, read as the reverse complement.
GAAACATGTCAAGGTATGAAACATCTCTTTGTCTGAATAGAAGAACGAGTTTATCTGTACTTACGGGTTCCTCCTGTGAACCAACACTGCAAATACGCCATTATATGGTTCAGTCATTTACACATAGGTTCAACGAACGTTACTCATACGTTAGAAATAAGTTTTGGGTACACTAGACATTTATCTCGGCTTATGAATAACTTATGAGTCACTTACAAGTAACGTGTGAGCAAATGCATAACTTACCTACAACTTATGCCCCCCCGTGTGTGGGACATTTTAGCCATACGTTGAATACGTTGGAAAATTTTCAGTATGCTGGAAATTTTCAAAGGAACTTGGTCTACAACAACGTATACCAGCGTGCTTTAGCGTTCTTCAGCGTGCTCCGTCATACTCCAGCACTGACGTACACCAGCATATTCTCCAAATTTTTCATACATCCAGGATACGCTGCCTAAATCGTCAAGGTGTGACCGGGCCTTTGTTTTCCATTGTGAGGTACTGCTTAAAATAACCTGAATATTTTGTTGTTGTCTTCAGGGTTCATGCTAATAGTTAGCCTAGTTTATATTTAATCCTAACAGCATAATGCATACTTCTGACTTTTTACATCAGGGGTGCTCAATACATCGATCGCAATCGACTGGTAGATTGCAAAGGCACTGCGGGTAGATCGCGTGACATTAAAAAAAAAATTAAAGTTTTTAATTCTATCGCCTATCCTCCCATCTGTCCTCTTATTGGCATTTACCATTTGATTGATGTACAGGGCAGCCAATCAGGAGAGGTCCTGTCCTGTACAGTATGTGTCATAGGTCACCCTGCATGCGCAGTCAAACACGCTAGTTAGCTACTGCTAAATTCCAGCAAGCTGTGACCATATTAGCTTTACACTATCTCAAGCTGTCAGTAAGAGGGCTGCAGCATTAAAGGTCATATTTATTGCTATTTCCAGGGATTATTTATAAGGTTTGTTATCGTCAATGACATAGATCAGTGTTTTTCAAACTTTTTTGAGCCATGGCACCCTTCTTAGATTGAAAAAAATCCCATCTCACCCCACCAACCCAAAATATTATATAAATGACACAGTAGCCATGTTTACATGGACACAAGTAACCGGATTAAAAGCCTGATCGGAATAAAAGTGCTTCATGTAAACACGCCAATCTGAATATTCTAACCCGATCACACTCATTCGGATCAAAATTTCCTTCCGATTGAGACGGGTGGGTTATGCCAATTGTTAACCTGATTGGTACACATATAAACACTCACCTCATTTACATTACTGGGCTTTCCTCACTCATTTGGCTTCAGTCCAAAATGCTCCCACACTGGAGTTTTGGAATTCAGTTTTGTATTTATTTTTCCAAACTTTCTGGAATTGTGCACCTGTTAGGGAACTCAGCCACGAGTGGGCTTGCTGTGCTGAAGCTGTAATTTGTTTATACGCAATGTGAAATGCAGCATGATTACATACAAATCACCATTGATATTCTTCCCTTCCAGAAGAATAAATTTGTTTGAAAATGAGACTTAAAGGGGTGGATGGGCCAGCGGAGCTCCGTAACAGTTTTGTCCACTGCTTGTTCTAAGGATCACCAACACTGGGGTGCGGTTTCTGGAAGAGATGGTGGCATTTTCCCAGCTGGTGTGCCATTCCAGATGGTGTTGTGGACTCACACATGGCAGAGTTTTTTGTTGTTTTTTTTTGGGGGGGGGGATTTTCACGGCGCGTTCAGAGTGGCTGCAGAGGTTGTGGGAGTGGCTTCGCCTCTCTACGGGGTGACTTTTTTTGTCAAGAACAAGAAAGATTGCATTCATACTGCCACCCATGGACACGGAAGAGTCACTGCAGATGCCGATGCACAACAAATGAAAATTATTTGCAATTTTCAGATCAAATAAGTAAAATTAGACAATTTCCCATGACAACCTGAATGATGTCTCCCAGCACCTTAAGGTGCCACAGCACCTCGGTTGAAAAACACTGATATAGAGATTAGTTTTAAAAGCCAAAAACATTCCTGTATTGTTCTACAAACAGCTCCCCTGTCTCTCATGCTCTAACATTCATGAGCCACTTACTGTTTTTTTTCCAGGTGGAGTATAAATACTGTTAAGCTGTTGAGCTAACTGCTAACACAAGCTGCTAAGTTATACTTGGCACATGTAAGGTCTGACCCACCATGGCTGACATTCATAGAAAAAGGAAAACAGCAGCAATTCCAACAATAAAAAGTCAAACCACCGCCAACACAAGTATAGATAGCAAATCATTCACATCCTCTCTTATTTCAATTGCAAGTCAATGCTAAGCTAACAGCAGAAACAACCTCCAGTTATTCATCCTCATTAATAAAACACTTGAATATTTTTACGTACTGGTTGTGGGTGTGAAACTGACCTCAACTGTGTGGAAGCAGCAGCATCCCTAATAAGTAGCTTCACAATGAAACACAAACTTAAGTCAAGTCATTATTTAACCTTAGTGCTGACAAGTGTCACACCATGAGAGGCTCAAAGAGGTTCCTACAAAGTAAATACAGCCTACCACAAAGTGTCTGAAATATAACTGCAGCTACAACCTTCATCTACTAAACAGCAAACAGGAATTCAGCATAAAACAACACACTGATCTTTGTAACACTGACACCATAGGAGAAAACTGAAACCAACCCAAACATATCAAATGCAAGCAAAACTGAGTAAACAAAATATGTAGGACTCCAACAACGAAGAAAGTCTGGCCGAGATGTGGTAGCAGATGCCATGGTTTTATGATTTGTTCTCTAGCTTTGCATGATTGCTCCAAGAAGGATGTAGCATGTAACATGTTTACATTTATAGTGATAGAGATGTTTGATGCATGTTGTCTGCTGACATGCCCCTGGTATTGTCAGTATTATGAAGCCTACATACATTAAAACTTGATGTCCTACAGAAGTTTGTCAGATCAGGGTTGCACAGTGTGACTGGTAATAAACATATGAGGCTGCTGAAACTGCAGTCTGTGTAGCCAGAAATCTTGTCCACGAAGCTGAACAAGATAACGATAGATGCAAAATTGTAATATGGCACTGCAATACTCAATGTAGCCCAAGTAGACAGATAATATTGTATCGCGGGGCTTCTGGCGATTCCCACCACTAACAACAAGTATAGTGGAAAAAGATGTCAAAGCTTCAAAATGAACATACACTGACCCATTTTTGGAGTTTTTTGGGCTATGTTTATCATATTTTCAGCAACAGGGAATAGCATAACAGACTGACCCTTAGTAGGTTTTGCTGAACCCAGTCCAGTCATTCATTCAAAAGGCTCTGTGAATCTTTTTCTTGCTGAAGGCGCATTTGGCATGATGACTAATACAGTCGCAAAAGCATGCAACCTTTGGGACACAAAAACTTGTTTTGTATAGTCCTTTTAATTATTGAAGAGTAGAGTGCTGCCTCTGTTGCTACCCAAGCTTTGTAGCCTGGTAACAAGCTTCGCCTGCCTATAAACTCTGTTCACTTGAATAAAAAACTGATATCTTATGCTGATGCAGTACTATCCTGTGAGAATGAACTGATTTATTGAGGGCCCAGTTGCTGTGACACACAGATCTGTTTAAACCAACCAGAATGAAGCTGTGTTTGTTGATTTAGGTAAAAACAGTTATTTGTTTTGTTCCTACAAAAAAATGTGTTTCTGTCAACTTTGTTCATTTTGTCTTAAGGAAATCATTAGTTACTCCACTTCTGCAAAACATAAATATTTAATGTAAAATTTTGGAGTTAATGTGATTTATGCAGGATTTTTTTTTATTGCATATTCAAAATTTGCATACACATAGTTAGTTGGAAACACAGTTACAGTTTAATAAGGTCCACAATAGTCAAAAGAAAATTGATACTTTCATCATGAGTAATTTACTGTATGTTTGGCTGCATGCATTGGGCTCAGCCATAAAGCATCTTTTTTTTTATTTGGAAAGAGTAAAACGTGGTGAAACTGGTTTTGTTTTTCTAATTATTTAATCTAATTTGTAGCTCCTCCTCTGTGAATTGCCACCTTATTGTGGTGGAGGGGTGCGCCCTGAAGATCCCAGGAGTTATGTTGTCAGAGGCGGTTGGCCTCTGGTAGGGTCTCCCATGGCAAACAGGTTTTGGGTGAAGGGGCAGTCTAAGAGCAGTCCAGTCCTTCTCCATGAAAAAGTTACAACAAGGACCCAATGTACACAATGAGCCACAGGAATCCACCCTCCAGTGGGCTCACCACCTGCAGGAGGAATCATGGGGGCGGCAGTCTGTGTTCTATGTTTGGACTGTTGCCACCATGATCCACACCCCTGAATAAGCAGTAGGGGATGGATGGATGGATGATTTTTGGTTCATTCCGCCAAAGCCAAAAGATGCTGATGCGATGATGCGGCGTCCAGCTGACCATCCACATTTCATGAGAATTGCTACTTCTCAACAATTGCCCCCATGCTCACCAAACTCACATACAATGAGTCTCAGGTTGGTCTGCAGCCAGGATGTGCTCAAGGTCAAGTTCACGGTCAAAGGTCAGAAGATATGAGCACTCTCGGGGTGATTTTATCCGACCAGAATGAGCTACTCCATCACTGACAGTCTCGTTAGTTCTGAAATATACATAGCTGTCATCAAACATTCTTCATTTTAGGATTCACTGACAAAATTCAGAGTGCAAAGTGGCAAACATTTTAATTAGATTGAATGAAAAGTTTTAGTAGCACCTTGTAATTGCTAATTTAACTGCTGCTCCATTTCACTCCATTCATACAGGAGCTCCCAAAAGTTCCATACACTACGTTTTAAATAATCAACCCTATGAGATTTTCCAGTTAGATGTCCAAGTCTTCGGCTAATGTGGGAAGATCTTCTGGAACTGGAACTAAGTTTATCTTCACGAGGCAGCTCGGTGGCGCAGTGGTTGGCACAGTGGTTAGCACTGTGGCAGCATAGTAAGAAGGTTGTGGTTTCGATCCCACCCCCTGACCATCAGTGACCCTTCTGTGTGGAATTTGCATGTTCTCCCCGTGTCTGCTTGGGTTTACCCCAGGTACTCCGGTTTCCTCCCACAGGCCAAAAACAAGTTAGTTTTATTGGAGACTCTAAAGTGGCCCTAGGTGTGAATGGTGAAGGGATTGGCGCCGCACCGTGGCTGCCTCATCCATCTGGTGGATGCCCTGAATTTTCCCTCTGGGGTTAATAAAAGTATACAAAAAATGTCCTGCCTGAACTGATCACAAAACTGTTATTTTGTGGGTAAGGCTGTTCCATGCTAATGCAATGGCAAAATGCAGAAAATGACGCTTTTTTCCACATCAGCAATTCACAGCAGTACAGTGTGAATTTTTGCAGTGTACAAAAATCTACTTTGACCACATCAGGCAACATTTTCAGCTGACAGTGGAGCACTTTGGCCGCATTAGCCCCAGGCTCATTAACATTTCATGAATGAGATCCATAGCAATGTTACAAAGTGCTTTCAGTTCCTTATGAGCATGAGATGTGATGCAAACAGCCCCGTTTCCACTGCAGGAATGAGGATCCAGTTTTACAGGAACTCCACCTGCGGTGTGTAGTCACTGCAAGAACCTCTCCTTAAGGGAAACTTTTCAAGAGCTCATAGAGGTCTAAATAGTCCCTGTTCCATTGTAGGTACTTTCATTGTGGTTCTGACAGGAAACATTTGGATATAAGTCAGACAGAAACCAACAAGAAGTAACAAAAAGCCACAACCAAAAGAACATAGCAAAGATCTTATAGGGGTGGGGAGGAAGTGGGGGTGATACTTTGTTGATACTTTACCAATTCAGAGACACCAGTATCTTGTTACTTAGTAGTTAATAATTAATCTTAATTAACAAATGCTGCAAATACAAACTTACCTCTCTAGACATCAGAGTAATTAAAAAACAACTGACTTTTCAGTCCAGTAGATGGTGCTAAATGCTTACTTTCTGGTAGGTGAGCACAGCAAAGGAGTGTCTTAAGAGATTTCGGCAGGAGTTGGACAAGACAAACATCAGGATGGGACATCACAATATATGATGTTGCAATACTATTGTAAGATTGTAATAATATTGCATTGTGGCCAAAGTGTCGCGATAAGATCATATCGTGGGACCTCTCGTGATTCACACTCCTAAGACTAAATGTCTAGAATATTAAGATTTAATGCTGCCATGACTGCAGAGAGGAATGGTCAGATCATCTATATTGCATATTCTGACATAATGTCGGGCCCAGGGAACACGCACACAGGCTCGAGTGAGATTCAAAAGCTTTATTGAACAACAACAGGTGTGTGGATGCATGAGTGTGAGGTGTGAATGGATTGCTGGAGGACAGAGAGCGCCGAGGGGGGAACAGTGCGCCGTGCAGCCAGGCAACCCTAAGGGCAGAGCAAAGACAAGGGTGAGTAATGATCTTCACCCCGCAGGGTTAATCACAAAAGTGCTGCTTACTTGCAGGTGTCGAGGTGGCTGGTGTTGGCAAGTTGCAGAACTCCTGCCTGGAGGACAGCGCACTGGTGCACGCTCGGTGAAGCGAGGAAGGGATGGACGAGGATGAGGCGAAGGAGAGAGGAATCCGCCGCCTGGAGGATCCACCTGTGCACAGGGGAGAATACTGGAGAGCAGGTAAGGGAATAACAGCTTACGTACGTGAAGAACGATGGCGCAGGCCGGGAAGGAACAGTCGTACGCTGGAATTGGGAGCGTAGACGAGCAGACGGCTCCAGGCCGAGGCTCCAGGCAGAGCGGGTTAAATAGTTGGAGGCTGATGAGGCGCAGGTGTGCGCGCGGCTGAAACAGATGACAGGCGAGAGCGAGTTGTGACAGTACTCCCCCTCTGAGCAGCACCTCCCTGCGCTGGCTTACCTGGGTGCACCCGGTGGAACTCCGTGATAAGTTGTTTATCCAGCACAAAGGAAGGGTGCACCCAGGACCTCCACTCGGGGCCATACCCCTCCCAGTCCATCAGATATTGTAGCCCGCGACCCCGGCAGCGGGAGTCCAGGATGGAGGTGACCCTCCACACCGGGTCGCCGTCGATCATCACAGGAGGGGGAGGCACCCTAGGAGGAGGACAGAGTGGGTCGGAGATCACAGGTTTGACTTGGGAGATGTGGAATGCTGGACAGACACGGAGGGAGGGAGGGAGAGCCAAACGCACAGCCACCGGGTTAATTACCTTAGTCACTGGGAAAGGACCGATAAAGCGTTGAGCCAGCTTCTTCTTCTCCGCCTTCAAATTGATGTCACGGGTCGATAACCACACCTGTTGGCCCACCTGGTAACGAGGAGCGGCTCTCCTGTGGGGATTTGCAGCGTTGGAGTTGCGCGCCGTCGTGCGTAATAGCGCTTGGCACGTCTTGGTCCACAGGCACCGGCAGCGTCTGAGATGCGCCTGGATGGAGAGAACTGCCACCTCACCCTCTTCTTTGGGAAACAACAGGGGGTCATACCCAAGGGACGCCCGGAAAGGGGACATCCCGATGGCCGATGATAAGGTGGAGTTATGGGCGTACTCCACCCAGGGGAGATGGGTGCTCCAGGAAGAGGGACTTGAGGAGGTGACGCAGCGCAAAGCAGCCTCCAGCTCCTGGTTGGTGCGCTTGCACTGCCCATTGGACTGTGGGTGGTGACCAGAGGAAAGACTCACCGTGGCCCCCAGGGCATTGCAAAAGCATCTCCAGACCTTGAACATGAACTGAGGGCCCCGGTCGGAGACGACGTCAGACGGGATCCTATGTAGGCTGACCACATGCTGGACCAATAGATCGGCTGTTTCCCGCGCCGTAGGGAGGCCGTGGAGCGGCACGAAATGGGCAGCCTTAGAAAACCAGTCCCTGATGGTCAGGATGGTGTTGTAGGTGTTGGACGTGGGGAGACCGGTGATGAAGTCTAGGGCTACATGGGACCAGGGCCTACCGGGGACCGGCAGGGGGTGGAGAAGTCCCGCTGGGGGGAAGGTCGAGGTCTTGTTCGTTGCGCACTGTGGGCAGGCACGGACATAATTGGCAACATCACTCCGAAGTCCGGGCCACCAGAAGGATCATTGGAGGAGCTCCACCAGCCGGGAAATTCCAGGATGACAGGCGAGTTTAGAAGTGTGTGCCCAGTGGGTGACGTCACCCCGGACAGATGATGGCACGAACAGCTTCCCAGCTGGGCCGCCGCCAGAATCAAGTTCAGCCTCCTGAGGTCTCCGGACCTTGTCCCTGATGGACCATGAAACGGCCCCCACGACGCACGAGGCTGGCAGGATGGTGTGGTCTTGCTCTTCCGGGACCTCTGGAGCAAACTGTCTGGACAGCGCATCCGGTTTGCCGTTCTTGGAGCCAGGCCGATACGTGATCGTGAATCTAAAGCGGCCGAAGAACAGAGACCAACGCGCCTGGCGGGCATTCAGATGCTTAGCCATCCTTAGGTACTCCACATTTTTGTGGTCCGTCCAGACCACAAAAGGCTGTGCTGCCCCCTCCAGCCAATGACGCCACTCCTGCAGCGCGAGCTTCACTGCCAGGAGTTCCCTGTCACCAACATCATAATTCCACTCCGCTGCGGACAGGCGCCAAGAGAAGAAGGCGCAGGAGCGTGCCACCCCGTCCACTGGAGAGCGCTGAGATAAAACTGCCCCCACCTCCGTGTCGGATGCGTCCACCTCGACCAGACACTGAAGTGTGGGGTCAACCTGGGTCAGGACCCAGGAGGAGGAGAACTCCATCTTCAGCGTCTCGAAGGCCGACGCCGCTTCCTCTGTCCACCGGAACGGCACCTTGGGGGAGGTGAGGCGGGTTATGGGAGAGGCAATGGAGCTGTACTTTGGTACAAAAAGGTGGTAGAAGTTGGCGAATCCTAGGAATTGTTGCACCTGTTTCCTGGATGAGGGAGTGGGCCACTCAACCACCGCTTTGACCTTGGCAGGGTTGGGGAGAAGCTGGTTGTGGGACACGACGAAGCCCAGGAAGGAGGTCTCATTGGTGTAGAATTTGCACTTCTCCGCCTTCACGTACAACCTGTTCTCAAGGAGCCGCTGGAGGGCCCGCCTCACGTGGGCCTGATGCTCCTCCCGAGATCGGGAGAAGATCAGGATGTTGTCCAGGTAGACGAATACAAAGACCCCCAGGAAGTCACGAAGGACGTCATTTATGAGTCGTTGGAAGACGGCCGGAGCGTTGGTGAGTCCAAACGGCATGACCAAATACTCGAAATGGCCGCTGGGCGTCCGGAACCCCATCTTCCACGCATCGCCCTCCCGGATCCGAAGGAGGTGGTACGCGCTGCGGAGGTCCAACTTGGTAAACCAGGAGGCCCCCTGGAGGGAGTTGAAAGCGGAGTCCATGAGGAGCAACGTGTATTTATCTTTCACCGTGATGTCGTTTAGGGCTTGAAAGTCAATACATGGCCGCAGGGACCCATCCTTCTTGGAGACGAAGAAGAATCCAGCTCCGAGTGGAGATGAGGAGGGGCGGATGATGCCTGCGCTGAGAGACTCCTTAATATATGCGTCCATGGCCTCCCGCTCCAGGGCAGACAGGCTGTAAAGTCGACCAGATGGCAAGAGCGCCCCCAGGCAGAGATTTATGGCACAATCATACGGGCTGTGGGAAGGGGGTGGACAGCGCTTTGGACTTACTGAAGACGAGCCCCAGGTCGTGGAACTCCGGAGGCACCGAGGAGAGATCCGGCAGAGGTGAGTCGGAGGTGGGAAGATGCACAGACGGGGCGCAGGCAGCAGACTGGAGGCAGGTTCCCATGCAGAAGGTGCTCCAGGAGAGCACGCTGCCGGACTGCCAATTGAAAACCGGGTGGTGAAGAGGCAGCCATGGGTAGCCCAGGATGACGGGAGAAGCTGAGGTGGGCAGGACGAACAGGCTTAAGTCCTCTCTGTGATTACCAGAGATGATGACGGAGATGGGTTTAGTTTGATGAGTGACCCTTTCCAGAGGTGTGCGAGAGAGAGTGACAAGGTTAAAAGGGGCTGGCAACACTTGGTACGGAATGCCCAGGCGGGTTGCCAGGCTCTTGGAAATGAAGTTCTGTTCCGCCCCCGAGTCCACCAGTGCATGAGTGACATGCCCGATGGGGTTATTACAGAACCTGATTGGGAGGAGGCATTTGGAGAGGGGATTTGACTGGGTTGCGTCCACGAGGCCCCCTACAGTGACTCGTGGACTCCCCCTTTTGGCTTAATCAGGCAGGCCTCCACGGAGTGCTGGTCGTCTCCGCAATACATGCAGAGACCCAGCTCCCTGCGGCGTTGTTTCTCCGCCAGTGGAAGCTTGGTCCGCCCGATTAGCATAGCCTCTGATTCGTTGGCGGAATCCGGAGCGGGTAAAGCCAGGGGGCGAGACTGAAAGGAGCGGGCGGAAGCTCCATTTGAGTGGCTGTAAGACTTCCGCTCGGCGGCCCACTCTCTCAGCCTGTTGTTTAAGCTAATAGCTAATGAAATTAATTCGGACAGCTGTTCCGGCTGATCCCGGCAAGCCAGCTCGTCCTGCAGACTGGAATTCAGACTGCGGAGGAAGATGCTGCAGAGGGCAGCATCACCCCAGCCAACTTCCTCCGCTGCCACCCGGAAGTTGACAGCGTAATCGGCTGCCAATCAACTACCCTGGTGAAGGTTAAGTAGCCTATTGGTTAGCACGCTGTCACGATCCGAGTGGTCAAAGACTTCGTTGAAGTCGTGCACGAACTGGGCATAGGTCAGGTTCGCGTAGCTGGGCCTCGCCATAACAGCGTAAGCCCAAGCTAACGCTCGCCCTTCCAAGAGGTTGGCAACATACTCAATTCGGCTATGGTCAGACGGAAAGTCCCCAGGGACATGCTGGAACGCCAACTCACACTGGACCCGCTCACACTCACCCGCGTGCTTTGCCAAGTTTTCCGCTGAAGCGCGAGGGTGTTGGAATAGGGGTGAGCCGGGTTGGCGGCCCCAGGCTAGCCTGGCTAGCTAGGGAGGCGATGGGAGCTGGCCTGCTATGCTGAGCCGGAGGGAACACCTGCTGGGGATCCAGACGGTCCAACCGGTAAGTGATACTAGTGAGTTGATTAAGAATAACCTGCTGCTGATGAGCTATTAAATCCACTCGAGCCTCGAGGGTGGATAATCGGCGTGCAAGCCCGCTGTCCGCTGGGCCGCTTTGCTGGAGCCGTACTGACATAATGTCGGGCCCAGGGAACACGCACACAGGCTTGAGTGAGATTCAAAAGCTTTATTGAACAACAACAGGTGTGTGGATGCGTGAGTGTGAGGTGTGAATGGACTGCTGGAGGACAGGGAGCGCCGAGGGGGGAACAGTGCGCCGTGCAGCCAGGCAACCCTAAGGCAGAGCAAAGACAAGGGTGAGTAATGATCTTCACCCCGCAGGGTTAATCACAAAAGTGCTGCTTACTTGCAGGTGTTGAGGTGGCTGGTGTTGGCAAGTTGCAGAACTCCTGCCTGGCGGACAGCACCCTGGTGCACGCTCGGCGAAGCGAGGAAGGGATGGACGAGGATGAGGCAAAGGAGAGAGGAATCCGCTGCCTGGAAGATCCACTTGTGCACAGGGGAGAATACTGGAGAGCAGGTAAGGGAATAACAGCTTACTTGTGTGAAGAACGATGGGGCAGGACGGTCGTGTGCTGGAATTGGGAGCGTAGATGAGCAGATGGCTCCAGGCCGAGACTCCAGGCAGAATGGGTTAAATAGTTGGAGGCTGATGAGGCGCAGGTGTGCGCGTGGCTGAAACAGATGGCAGGCGAGAGCGAGTTGTGACATATTCAAGCAGCTCTGTATAACGTGTAATCACTCTGTTCCTCTCTGAAATCATTAAGCAGTGGTTGTAAGTTGGTCCCATGTACTCCCCTACTCATTTTTGTATGACTTCAGTGTATTTTGAGCAGTTTGTCTTGTTTGCTTTGGTGTGCTACATAGCGGTTAAAACTGTCAATCATTACATCATGAACAAAACCTCTGGTGACCGAGGGGTCCAACCCCCACAATGGAGACCCAATGGCTTAGTGGACCAGATACAGGGTCGACTATTAGCAGTGTTCCCATCCCCTAAAATTAGCTTCCAGTTTTTGCAGTGAAAACTGGGCTAATGCTAGTTGTTGTTAACATCTTTCTGTACCAACAACATTTCCTAGAGAAGAACAGCTACATATCATCATCGTAGCACAGATTCTTAGAGATATTGAGCCATGTGTTGTCCTTGATTTGATCATTCAAGAACTCGTGGTAGTGGGAGTGGTAGAGAGCAGGGCCCAGATGTGTAACGAGCATTCAACATTTTATTAACAAACTCAAAAGGCAGCTCGGAAGCTGAAACAAAAACAGGTGAGGCTTGGCAGGGCAGACAAAACTTACAGGCAGAAAATGACGGACAAGGCAGAAGCGTGAGTGAAATGCCAAAAATGACTAATGACACAGCACCAAACAGAGGGGCTGCATCCCTTAAATAATGCAGACACTGATTAACCGAACATCATCAGGAAACACAGGACAGATGGAGAAATCAATAATCACAGACAGCTGACACAAGAGGCAAGCGGGCGTGACAAGAGGAGGCGGGGCTAACACACACAGAGGGAGATAGGACATGAAGCAGAGGATCACAGGGGAGACATGACCATAACAAACAAAGACCAAACTGAACTATAATCGTAATGATACTAAATCAGAACTGAAACAGAGTCAGATCTAATAAACAATAATAAATACAGAAAACACAAAATAACTCAAAGCGAGGCCATGGGTCCAACCCATGCCCTGACATTACCCCCCTCTCAAGGGGCAGAACCCAGATGCCCCAAAGGTTACACCAAAATAAAACACCAAGAAAATAACCTCTCAGGGTGGGCGGTGGGGGTACCAGGCCAGGTGGAGCATAACAAATCCCCCCCTGTCCCTCACAGAGTCCAAAACCAAACAACATAGTTTGTGGGGCATACCCAAAGTCCACAGCCCCAAACCAAAAACAAAAACAGATCGGGTGGCCTGCCAAAGTCTCAGGGCCACTGGACCAGAGAGCAAGGCGGGTCGGGCGGTCTTCCAGAGTCCCAGGGCCACCAGAACAGAGAGCAAGGCAGGTCAGGGGACCTACCTGAATCCATCAGCCACCTGAGGGATGAACATGATGCATCAGGAGGGCTACCAAAGTCCATGGGCCACCAGATCGGAGAAAACAAACAAGACTTTTGCTCTGATAATAACACAGAAACTCTTTGTTCAAAAGAAAACAACATAGGGACTTGCTGCCCTGGAGCAGGCAACACAAAAATTTCACTCAGAAGATGAAACATAGCCACTTTAAACTCAGAAGATGATAACATGAAAACTTCAAATTCAGGAGATGATAATGTGGAACCCTTAAACACTGGAGACATGATAGATGCCCTAACCTCAGATGGTAACACAGGAGCTTTTGGTTCTGAAAACACAAGAGCTCCTTGCTCAGAAGCTAACAGAGGAGCTCTTTGCTCAGAAGCTAATTCAAGACCCATTTGCTTTGAAGTTAACACAGGAACCCTCTGCTCAGAAGCCAACACAGGAGCACTGTGCTCTGAAGCTAACACAGGAACATCATACTCAGGGGAAAGTAACATGAAAGCTTTACCCCCAGAAACTTCAACCTCAGGAGAAGACACCAAAGAACCTTTAAGCTTTGGAGATAAGATGGGAATTTTATCCTCAGGAGCTGGAAATAAAGAATCTTTACCCTCTAGGGATGACAACATAGATTCATTGTAGTCAGGGGATAACTCAGGAATTTTAAACTCAAATGGTAACATGGAAACCTTAAACTCAGGAGATGGTAACATAGACATTTCAACTTCAGGAGATGGCAACATAACCATTTCAACCTCAGGAGATGACAACATGGATATTCTAACCTCAGGAAGTGATAACATAGACACTTCAACCTTGGGAGGTGATAACATAGTAACTTTAACCTCTGGAGATGACAACATGATAACTTTATTCACAGGAACATCAGGTGGTGGCTCGCTGGTCTCCAAAACGGCAGATGGAGGCGCACCAACCTCTGGAGCAAAGACTGGGGATCTCCTGACCTTGGGAACTTCGGCTGGAGGACTCCCGACCTTGGGAACATTGGCTAGAGGTCTCCTGACCTCGGAAACATCAGCTGGAACATGGTCCTCCTGTGTCCCCATGCTTGACACAGCTACCTCAAATGATAGCGGGAAACAGGAGGTCAGTAAGGTAATACTACAGTCATTAACAGCAGAGACTGGTGGGGAGGACTTTGCAGCTGATTGAATCTGCACAGGAGTCCCCCCACCAGTTGCAAGGCAAGAATTTTCGAAAATGGTATTTGAACATAAATGAGAGCGTACTTGCCTCAACTCCTAGTCTCTTGTCACCGGGGTGACTACCTCAGAATCAGAAGCAGGAACACAGACAGGCAGGGCAGGAACAGGAACTGGTGGTGGTGCTGAGAAATGGCGTGGAGCTGGTATTGGAACTGGGGAATGACATGGAGCAGGCACAGGAACTCAGGAGCGACATGGAGCAGGTACAGGAACTGAGGAATGACATGGAGCAGAAACTTGAGCTGGGTGGTGCCATGGAGCAGGTTCTAGAGCTCGGTGGAAAGGTGGAGCAGGCACTCGAGCTGGCGAACAATGTGGAGCAGGAACTGGAGCTGGGTGGAGGCATGGAGCAGGTTCTGGAGCTGGGTGGTACCGTGGAGCAGGTATACTCCTCCTGGGCTATACTCCTCCCAGACAATTTCCACCTAGAATTGGAAAACACTCCAAAAACACACAAACAGATGGGGAAGAAGCAGGTGAGGATGGTGGGATGGAGGCGGCAACAGAAAAAATGGCAGAGGCGGGTGGTGAGAGTTCAGCAGCAGCGGACGGCCGACGCCGAGCCCTCCCACCGGGAACCCAGCAAGACCTATCATTTATCGATGTTAAAAAATGAATGGGTACTTGCCTGAGTTCCTGCTCTGCTGCCGCTGATGGTTCAGACGACTCCCTCTGGGTGGCTCCAGAAATCGTCTGGTGAGGAGCCGCGGTCAAAGAGGCAGAGCGACGAGAGGAGCAGCCTCTCCTCGAATCTTCTTTCCACCCGGGACCCCTGAACACCAACTTGCAGCCGCGAAGCTCTCTCCGCTCCACTAGAGAGAGAACAGGTGGCCAGACAGCTGGTTCCAGCGAGGAGGGGACAGCTGATAATGTAGGTAATGGAGGAAGTGCCAGTCTCTGAATCCGGGTGTGGGAGTGCAAACTCTGTCTAGCTGTCATCAAGTTTGCTACCCCCTCCCCCCCACAGCAATCCCAAGCATCCTCCAGGGAAGAGCTGAATCGAGCAGCGGATGCCAGATCCTCCACAGTGGCCACCACCTCTCATTTGTGCTGCTCCACCTCCTCCTCCCCTTGCTGGGTTTGCTCACTGGATCCAAGACTGGCTGCGCCAGTCTGTCATGGTTCGCCCCTCGGGGCAGAGAGCAGGGCCCAGATACGTAACGAGCATTCAACATTTTATTAACAAACTCAAAAGGCAGCTCGGAAGCTGAAACAAAAACAGGTGAGGCTTGGCAGGACAGACAAAACTCACAGGCAGAAAACGACGGACAAGGCAGAAGTGTGAGTGAAACGCCAAAAATGACAAATGATGCAGCACCAAACAGAGGGGCTGCATCCCTTAAATAATGCAGACACTGATTAACCAAACACCATCAGGAAACACGGGACAGGTGGAGAAATCAATAATCACGGACAGCTGACACAAGAGGCAAGAGGGAATGACAGGAGGAGGCAGGGCTAACACACACAGAGGGAGATGGGACATGAAGCAAAGAATCACAGGGGAGACATGACCATAACAAACAAAGACCAAACTGAACTATATTCGTAATGATACTAAATCAGAACTGAAACAGAGTCAGATCTAATAAACAATAATAAATACAGAAAACACAAAATAACTCAAAGTGAGGCCATGGGTCCAACCCATGTTCTGACAGTCACTTACTGGAATTGTACTGGAAGCCAGGGACCACCAGCTGAATCACCGGCCTAGGCAGTGAACAAGCCCTGCCCGTGCCGTACAGCTGACTCTCAGTTCAGTGTACGAATATTTCAAACGTATCTTTTTAGCAAACGAACTGGAAGTGACTCATTGCTTTTTAGTGAACAGTGGATCCTGTCCCTATGTCGTTGTGTTTATTCTGTCAAACTGGATGTTTTTATTTTACTTTGTTTTGTCATTTTGACCTAGAAGTGAAATAACCTGGAACAAAAGATCTTATTGGTTCGTGTATTTGCACAGCAAAAATCTAGTGGAATTAGGGTCCACTTGGATATTTTTTCACTGGTATTAATGTTCCAAGGTAGTGTCTACAGTATGTGCTATTAAGAACCAGTTGAATCAGTTCAGGTAATGCTCTGTACTCAATATTTCCATCCTTATTTCACATCGTAAGTAGATGTTTATCTGCTTGTCCAATACGGTCAGTACAGCCCTACAAGAGCTCCTCCATCGACACAGATTGCTTGGATGTAGAATATACTATCTATCTAACTCCCCTTCTATTTGATACTGACTGCCTTTATTTGTTATTTTCTGAAGATGATGAGATTAAAAGCAAAGTTGGGTTTGTTTTTTTCCCTGTCTGAAATCGTAGAGACGTCTCAAGGTTGTTTGATATCCGGAAATGTCAAGCAGATTCAGGTGGAAACAGAAAGACAAGACGTTCACAGAAAAAAGAAACAATATCCATTTAATGTGATATTGATCCACTGCCTATAAAAATAGTGGATGCCAGACTTCAGACACCTGAAAGCCAGCCCATCAGCTTTGATTGAGAGGGTAAGAGGATCCGAGAGGAGGGCCAGCGGCATCACAACAGCACCTGAATCGCTATTTTGAGAGCAGAAGTTAAAGGAAGAGTCAGCTCAAAAATTGAAGTTATATCTAATTTTCCTCTGGCCTAGTAGATCTTTTCTGTTTATAGATGTACATTATTTTTTCTGCAAGTTGCCCAGTTTTGGAGCTATCAGTTTCAGAGTGCTTGACTGACCTTTGGATATATTAGAACTAGATAAAACTCCTCTTGTGCTGCTCATATCTGCAAAAATAGATTTTAAAAACTCAGCAGCAATGTCTCCATCTAGACATAGCCCAGTTTTTCAAAATATAAAAATGAATTAAAAAAAACTCCTTGTAAACAGTTTCTTGTCGGAACTATTTTCTTCCTGTCTACAACCACCAATCTTAGGGTCTACAGTCCGTGGCTCTGGAGCTACATAGGGGCTGTTGTTCTGACAAACAACAACAAAAAATCCTTACAAATTTAAAATGATACACAGTGAAAATTTATGATTTTAAAAAAGCGGTAAAATCATTATGTGAAAAAAACACATTTAAGAGAAGTGGCAAATTTACAAGAAGAAAGTTTGCAATTTCTAAGAAAAAAGTCACAAAATGGTGAAGAAAAAATACAACTTTATAAAAAAAATCTAACTTTTTTTTAAAACTAAAGTGAACATCACAGCACTTCCGTCTTCCACCAGTTTGGTGACTGTGGTGCTCATCTTACAATGATTTTCTTCTTCCTGCTTTTGCTGTTTAAATACTGACATAAGCTGGAATCACAAAGAAATTGATTTTTCTATAGTGAGAGCTCAATTTTTTAAATTTTCTCCAACAGGATTTGATTTTTTTTAGTATGATGGCAAAGTCCACAAAGATCCAATCTGAATGCTGACTTTGTCATTATGATCTTTATGTAAAATAGGATTAAAAACTGTTGCAGTCTTCAAAATATTAATTTAAAGATGCATTCCGGTGGCTCTAAAACCACCTCAAAAATCAATGTGTTAGCCCAAAATAGTATATTGTGGCTTTTTATACACAAAAAAACTTTCATTGCCTTAGAATGGCTTGGAAAGAGCTTTTACATATTTCACCTACTTAAGTATGCACGGATCTATGAATATTCTAATTAGTTCCACCTATACTCCTGCCCACCAGTAGCTGGAAGAAGGCAAGGACTCCGAGAAGGCCATCCAACTTGAGGAAGTGAAAGTTGTAACAAGGTTTCCATAGGTGAACCTGCAGAAGGATCATTCTCGGTGGAGCGGAGTCGTTGCCCAGCCCGGCCCGGCATGGAGGCTGAAAGGCTCCCCGCCGGTCTCTGGTTACCCGCTCACCGTGGATCGCCTTGCTGGGGGCCGGCAAGCAGTTCACCTCAGTCCGGTATGCCCACCAGCTGGCTCACCTCTGAGGCTCTCCCCGGCGAACTGTTTGCCGGCTCCCAGCAAGGCTGTCTGGGGTGAGTGGGTAACCAGAGACTGCTCTTTCGGGGAAAGAGGGAGGAGCTGAGGAACGCTTGGCTCCTTCAGAGCGCTCTCCTCGGCTTGCTCCGGGAAGAGGTGAGCTGGCTGGCAGGACGTACTGGACTGAGGCAAACTGCTCGCCAGCCCCCAGCGAGGCGATCCACAGTGAGTTGGTATCCAATGGGGGAGACCGGCGACAGCCTTCCAGCCTCCCCGCCGGGCCAAGCAGCAACTTTGCTCCACCAAGAATGATCCTTCCGCAGCTTCACCTATGACGATATTTGCCCCGGCCATTGCACCACGCACACCAGGGCCATCTCCCCTGGCATGCAGGCTGAGGTTTTTCCAAATAAAATTAATCATTGCTGTCGTATTTTCATGTTTGTGGGTAAGACATGTAATTTAAAAGAAGAGGATTTCTTGCTCACAGCCAAAAACTGAATACATACAATCTGCCATCTTTCCCAACTTGTAAAAGCTCCTGCTGCTCCTCGGCTCCTTTTTTTTTCTCATCTGTAGCCAAGCCCAGTGCTTAGCCTCTTTTGTTCATGTTATAACCAATAGGGCTAAGCAGGAATACTTACGTAGCTAGAAACACTCTGTCCAAAGTGGTCCATTTGGGTTGGGGGGGCTTAAGTGAAACTTTACAGAAAAAACAGAGATATAAGACATTTCAGTGATTTTGCTCTTGATATGTCTTGTAAGTCACAAAAAACATGTTACAGACATGTTAAAAACAGAAAAATCTTGATTTTTGCCAGTCACTTTAAATGAATTCCTCTAGGTATCAGAGGAAAAAAACTTTAGCACTGAATCTCTGTATAAACAATCCATCAAATTTCTGGATAAGACACAACAGTATCACCATTGTGGTATACTTGCCAAACACAAGATGTTAAGCTTTGAAAATATGATCATGTTTGCAAATATACAGTTGGTTTTTTTTAAAAAATATCCATGGTTCTGCACCTCCACCTCTTAAGACTTTTGTGTACATGACTTCTGAACAAAATACCAGAATAATAAGGACTTCCTCTTGGTGGCATTGTTGCATCCCCCCGATCAGCCTTCTCATACAAAGCTATAACGGAATGGTGTGGAGGAAGAAAGCAGACAAGGCAACAAGCTGAACGACACACAAACTTTATTTTCTCCTCCAACATCAAGTACAGTAAAAACTCTGAAGCCTGAGTGCCTGAGCTAACTCCTTTATACTCTTTAATTCCTGCCTCTGGCAATCAGGGTGAACACATTAACATTCAGACTGCAAGATATGCACACACATTAACATAACATTGAAACACACGTCACAGAGCATGTCTTGCTACAATACATTCACATAACGCCAGACCCACTTCTCACACCCTCTCTTCGTTCAGTGGTTCTGGCGTCTCCTGAACTGCCCGGGAAACGAATAGTCCTTTCTGTCCCATCTGAGACCCCTGGTACCCCTTCCTCCTTCAGTCCATTATTCCCTCTTCCCCCCGGCTCCCTACTCTGGGTGGAGAACTCCCCACACAGTGCTATCACAATGGAACAAGCTCCCCACTGCTTTGAAGACCAGAACAAATTACAGAGACTTTTCCACAGAGACTAAAAAATAGATTTTAAGTAATCAAATCTGCCAGCATTGACTCTCTCCCTTAAAAGGGATTTGAAATTGTACTCTTAAATTGTTTTTATGTGTGCTATTTCTATCTTTTTACCTTTTAAACTTACACCCTGCTTGTTTCAGGGTCAACAGTTTCTGAAACCTGACCTGAATTGCTTTCTATATGTGCCGTTCTTCTTTTAATATCTTCCTGCCTGCCTCAGGGACTACAGATGGAAATTAGTGAGAACACTATAATCTGGTACAGAGCAGCTTGACCTTGTATCCAATGTCTTTTTCTGTACATGGTCCCTGATAAATAAATCATTAAACTAATGCTGATAGCAGGTTTAGCAAAGTTTACTGTTCACTTTAATTTCCATGTTGGCAGTTTGCTGACTTTATGCATGAAATAAACATATTTAGGTGGTTAATGTTAGGGTAATGTTTAGGGTGAGGGTCTACTTTAAACACATATCTCTAACCCTCTGCCATATCAGTTCATGTAATGATTCTGACAACTACTACTGCTGTTTTTTTAAACACATACAGTGGTGTGAAAAAGTGTTTGCCCCCTTCCCGACTTCTCATTTTTTGTATGTTTGTCACACTTAAATGTTTCAGATCATCAAACAAATTTAAATATTAGACAAAGATAACACACGTAAACACAAAAAGCAGTTTTTAAATGAAGGTGTTTATTATTAGGGGAAAAAAACAAACCTACATGGCCCTGTGTGAAAAAGTGATTGCCCTCTAAACCTAATAACTGGTTGGGCCACCCTTAGCAGCAACAACTGCAATCAAGCATTTGTGACAACTGGCAAGGAGTCTTTTTACAGCACTGTGGGAGAATTTTGGCCCACTCATCTTTGCAGAATTGTTGTAATTCAGCCACATTGGAGGGTTTTCTAGCATGAACCGCCTTTTTAAGGTCACGCCACAGCATCTCAATCAGATTCAGGTCAAGACTTTGACTAGGTCACTCCAAAGTCTTCATTTTGTTTTTCTTAAGCAATTCAGAGGTGGACTTGCTGGTGTGTTTTGGATCATTGTCCTGCTGCAGAATCCAAGTGCGCTTCATCTTGAGGTCACAAATATATGGCCGGACATTCTCCTTCAGGATTTTTTGGTAGACAGCAGAATTCATGGTTCCATTTACCACAGCAAGTCTTCCAGGTCCTGAAGCAGCAAAACAGCCCCAGACCATCACACTACCACCACTATATTTTACTGTTGGTATGATGTTCCTTTTCTGAAATGCTGTGTTACTTTTACGCCAGATGTAATGGGACACACACCTTCCAAAATGATCAACTTTTGTCTCGTCATTCCACAGAGTATTTTCCCGAAAGTCTTAGGGATCATCAAGATGTTTTCTGGCAAAACTAAGACAAGCCTTTATGGGGGTTTTTGCTCAGCAGTGGTTTTCGTCTTGGAACTCTGCCATACAGGCCATTTTTGCCCAGTCTCTGACATGATTCGAGACCCAGGAAGCAGACACAGACTCAGAAATAAATTCAGTTATCTTTATTGTTTAGAAAGCTTGGTATCGGGATTATTGTTACGAGCTATTCGGTCTTTGTACGACCGTTGTGAGAGTTTGGTTTGTATTGCCAACACTCGGTCGGAGTCATTCCCAATGAGAGTTGGACTCCACCAGGGCTGCCCTTTGTCACTGATCCTGTTCATAATTTTTATGGACAGGATTTCTAGGTGCAGCCAGGGAACAGACGGTGTCATGCTTGGTGACCACAGGATCTCATCTCTGTTGTTTGCAGATGATGTTGTCCTGTTGGCTTCGTCCAGCAATGACCTACAGCTCTTGCTGGGATGGTTTGTCGCTGAGTGTGAAGTGGCTGGGATGAGAATCAGCACCTCCAAGTCCAAGTCCATGGTCCTCAGCTGGAAAAAGGTGGATTGTCCTCTCTGGGTTGGGGACAGGCTCCTGCCCCAAATGGAGGAGTTTAAGTATCTTGGGGTCTTGTTCACAAGTGAGGGGAAAACGGAGCGAGAGATTGACAGACGGATCGGAGCAGCATCTGCAGTGATGCGGACGTTGTACCAGTCTGTTGTGGTGAAGAGGGAGCTTAGTTCTAAGGCAAAGCTGTCGATTTACCAGTCAATCTACATTCCTACTCTCACTTATGGTCACGAGCTTTGGGTAATGACCGAAAGAACAAGATTGTGGATACAAGCAGCTGAAATGAGCTTTCTCCGTAGGATTGCTGGACTCACCCTCAGAGATAGGGTGAGAAGCTCGGTCATCCGGGAGAGGCTCAGAGTAGAACCGCTGCTCCTCCACATTGAAAGGAGTCAGTTGAGGTGGTATGGGCATCTGATTAGGATGCCTCCTGGACGCCTTCCACTTGAGGTGTTTCAGGCACATCCCACTGGGAGGAGACCCCGGGGCAGACCCAGGACTCGGTGGAGAGACTATGTCTCCCAGCTGGTCTGGGAATGCTTTGGTATCCTGTCTGAAGAGCTGGAGCAGGTGGCTGGGGAGAGGGAAGTCTGGGCTTCTCTGCTTGAACTGCTGCCTCCGCGACCCGGACCTCCGGAAAAGCGGTAGAAGATGGATGGATGGATGGATATCTTTATTGTGTTGTGTATGTAAGGGTGTGTGCGTGTATTTATGAATGTAGTAGCCAGGGCAAGCAGAGCACCCTACAGCCTGGCAACCCTATGGATGAGCAGAGAGGGGTGATTAGTGCCAACACTCTGGAGAGGTGGCTCAGTTATGTTTGGTCTTACTGTTGATGAGTTGGAGAACAGCTCAGGCTTGGCCTCGAAGGCTCCGGCCAGGGAGACAGTGTCTACAGGCCCGGTTGCTGAGGGAGTGAAGGGAGGAGTTGTTGAGGTGCAGGGTGTGCTCGGTCCGCCACCAGGAGGAAGAGGTCCGTCGCCACGGATGTCCACCTGTGCACAGGGGAGCAGAGCGCAGAGTGATGATAATGATGAAGATGGCTTGCTTGACGTTAGGGAGTAGGAACTCCCAGGAGAACGATGAAGTAGGGAAGGATTCACTGGAGAACGACGAGGTAGAGAAGGATTCTCTGGAGAACGACGACAAAGAGAAGGAATCTCTGGAAAATGACAAAGTGGAGTAACGGTCTCATCAGACCAGGGACTTAGACGACTCCATGCAGACCAGAGGGCAGCACGGCTTAAATAGTCAAGCTGATGAGGAGAGCAGGTGTGCGCGCAGCTGTGGAGGATAAGGCAACAGGCAAGCTGAGTGGATCATCACAGTCTCTTTCTTGTGGTAGAGTCATGAACACTGACCTTAACTGAGGCAAGTGAGGCCTGCAGTTCTTTGGATGTTGTGGGGTCTTTTGTGACCTCTTGGATGAGTCGTCATTGCGCTCTTGGGGTAATTTTTTCATGGGTTTAAGTGTCCCCTGAAGCTTATGTTTCCTGAAATTGTGACTTAGATAAACAATTATAATTCAATAAGTGACTCCGTGAAACACTCATGGCTGATCTGTTCATTCACAGACCAGAACATTCACGCTGTTATCCTGTTAAATCAAAGGGAATCTTTGTTCTATTGCATGTCCTTTTGTTGTTAAAATTGTGTTAACAGGTCTGAGGAGTTGTTGGTTCCTGTTCAGCAGGTAAGTTGGGGGGGGTGTATCAGTGCTGCTGTTAAAGCCATGTCACCCTTTAACCCTTTGGTTTCCATCTCAGCATCAGCTCTGTTTGAATTGTCCTCAGATGGGAACATGTAAATCGACAGAGGTGTGAAATTTGTACCAGTTGTTCCCACTGATGTCATGGGGGGGGGGATCTGTTGGGTGTCATGGGATGTCATGTGTTTACTCCTCCTGGGTTAACTGGATTATTTCTGCTGCTGTGGATCACCTGTTCCTCTCCTTCTCCTTTTCCCTGCTGATTAGTGCAGATCTGCGGGATTTAACACCACCGTTTAGTTCCTCCTCATTGCTGTCATTTAAAAAAATGGCCAACACACACCAATTTATCACATCCTTTTTCATGTAAATTAGAAATATTCTTTTGTAAGTGTGAGGATTTTTCTCATAAATTTGCAGGATTTTCCTGCAGAGTTACAGCCATTTTACTCAGAAATGTGCAGCTTCTTACTTGAAAATTTGCAGCTTTTTATTATTCATAATTTTTCAGCTTTTTCCTCATGAATATAGAACTTTTCTTACTCTTGAATTTGCAGTTAAAAAAAGCTTAAATTTGCAACATTTTATTCAAATCTTATATTTGCAGCGTTTTAGGTTGTAAACAGTTGGAAATTTACACCTTTTTTGTGTTTTTGCTAAAGTTGCAGCTTCTTAAGCGTAAAATTCCACTTTTTTGGTCAGAAATTGGCAGCTTTTAACTGAGACATCCCCCCCCCCTTTTTTTTTGTCAGGTCAGGCATTGGCTTGCTTGCTACCGGATAACCATGAAAACCGGTACTACCTGTTTCATGGGTCTGGCCGTCAGCAATTCAACCAGCATCTCCGCCCTTCCAAGGGCATGGAGGGTGAAACAGGGCATCCTGGCAGAACTAAAAACAATATCTGCCACAGGTCTGTGGTGGACCACTCCCAGTTACACGGGGTGAGACTGGACATCCTGGCAGAT